>CM040980.1:16973765-16996489 GCA_022985145.1 Pangasius djambal
CTAACGCGGGGCTCGTCGCTCGGGCTTTTATGCTTCCGGGTCGCTACGTCACCCCGCCCGTGACGTCTCGCCCATCCATTGGACGGATTAGACACGTGATTCAGAGCGCGGTCACGCGGGGGCGTTCCCATAGCGTTTCGACGCAGCGTCTCGTTCCCTCAGGGAACCATGGTTACATACGTAACCTGAGACGTTCTCTATGTGCATGCTAAAAAACCACAAGCAGCAAACAAGTTAACTTAGCCTTGGTTCATGTTTCCGACTGGTATATTTGCATAAGCAAAACTGTTTCTATGTTCTTCTCACAAAACTCTACAATGACTCCCCATCTTGATGTATTTGTCAAAGGAGAAAAGCTAAAGGTCTGAGAACAGCACACAACAGAGGCAGCACAGCTTTTCATGCATTATATGGTCTTCTGTCATATCACATATTGCTTCACTAGTTGGTCAAAAGCAAGCACTACAATTTTAAAACCAATTGAATCCCTTTATAAACAGAAACTTAAAACACTTGATCGGAAGACTAATAATTTCCATCACTGCAGTATAGTACAAAAATATTATCTATTAAGTTTTGATAATTTTAAACATTTTGCTGATGCTTGCTTGATTTTTAAGATCTTAAATGGACATGCACCTCCCCCATTATGCCAGTTTATAATGCAGAAGGATAATAGTGGCAGAGTAACAACAGCAACTAATAGAGGAGACTGTGTTGTACAATTTAGACATACTACATTTGGACAATCGTTCTTTTCAGTTAGAGCCATTCATTATTGGAATACTCTACCAATTGAGTTAAGAGAGAGTACAAATTATCTAACATTTTAAATATAAACTAAAGTTTTATTGTATTGACACATGTTTGTTATTTGTGATAAGTTATTGGATTTTAATATTAGGTTGCCACCTTAAATCTGGCAAGGGGCAACAGATGAAAACAGAAAACTCTCTCTGTGTGTGTGTGTGTGCGTGTGTGCGCGCGCGCGCGCGTGAGTCCAATATATAGTGGCGGCAGTGATTAGTGACAGGTGTGCATGATTAGAAGTCCAGTGACTATGAATGTGACAGTATGCTAAGTGTGTATGCTGTGGGAATTGTAGTCTTAGGGTGGCCATGTTTGTAGGCTATGATGTGTTCTAGGTAAATGGGCTGACCTGACAACATTATGCAATGGAAAAACTCTCATTATTTTTCACTAGTAGTAGGCAGGAGTACACAATACTGTAATTAGAGTAGAACTTTATTTAATATTTTCTCCTTTTTGATGACTCCATTATTGCACAGTGATAAGAATACACCCTTATCTTATCAGAGTGCACAGTCAGAATGCAATCAACTATACTTAGAGTAAAATTACAAACGCATCTTTAGACACTGAAGGGGGTTGAATCGGGATACTCTCTCTGTGTGTAAAAACAGATTTCTGGGATATTGTACATCATTTCTGGGTGTTAGGGAACTGCTGTCAATTTACGGGAGACTCCTAGAACTTCCGGGAGAGGTGGGAACTTAAAATACAAAAATAAAATGTGTGCATAATTAAAAAAAAGAATGATATATGAACTGTGTATTTATGATAAAAAAAAATCTGGAAATAGCAGTGAGTGGTGACATAGAAAACAATGGTAATATAAATATGTGCATAGGATGTAACAGTTAGGTGGTAAGTTCAGTGTAGTACAGTCTGTACACTACAGTACCAAATTGCACACAAATTGCACACGTCTTATGGCCTCTGGGAAGATACTGTCTCTGAGTTATTTCATGCATGTCCCAATGTTTCACTGTCTGCCAGAACAGAGCAGTGTGAACAGGCTGTGGTTCAGATGGATGTGGTCTTTGATAATCCTCCAGTCCCTCCTCTAGTCCAGAGGACTTAGCAGAGACAGTTCCATTTGCAACTGAGAAATATGATGCAAATATAAATAGCAAAACTGAAAATTCATAAATTTTATCTTGCCCTAAAACAATAATACACCCTAACTGACTACCTGAGCACAATGACTGACCAAAAAAACAGAGACATTTTCATATTTCAACTTCAGTTTCATCAGTATATAGTACTTTACTTAGGCAAGAGAGATAAGCTCAACTGGCCTAATATATTATCTTCAAAACATTTGTGTCACACTACTCAGAAGAGTGTGCACTTCAATAATTTCAAAAGCATGTTGAAATTTA
Organism: Pangasius djambal; assembly: GCA_022985145.1. Taxonomy (NCBI): domain Eukaryota; kingdom Metazoa; phylum Chordata; class Actinopteri; order Siluriformes; family Pangasiidae; genus Pangasius; species Pangasius djambal. The sequence continues at coordinate 16,975,952 of CM040980.1, forward strand.
TAAACAATATGGCCACCGAATGCCAATCAGTTTTATCATGGTGGATGATTTAGTCATATAACTGAACCTGATCGGTTGTACCGATTTGCACAAAACATGAAAAGCATAAACAGGACATTCTGAGGTTGTTTGCAAAGTTTGGGGCATGATCATACATAAGGGAAGAGCAAACTTCCCAAGAACTGTAAGTCCGATCAAACTGGAAATTTAGTATCTGCATCTGTACGCTAATCTGTAACTGTTGTTGTTTTTTAAATGATGACCTGATTACTTAAAAACATGGCTGTCATCAGCTAATCAGCTTATAACAGGCAATTGACAAGGTAAACGTTGAACTACTGTATTGTAAACTTGAATGATTGGTCCTAGGAATTAGGAAGCCCCAAGTAATTGATGCAATCTCGTTCAACTCTGGGGGTCTTTGCACATTAAAACAAGCAAGTCTCATGTCTCTGTAAAATAAAGTGTAGATTGAAACGTAACTCCACTCATGACAAATTTATGACAGTTCACTTAACATGCAAAGCTACTTTTGCAAGCATTTCATAGAATTTTTGTCTTTAATTTTTATTTTATATATATATAATGTGTGTGTGTGTAAAATTAAATCTTAGCAAGTAATGTTCTCATATTTCTCATTATGAGATTATTATATAATAACAAATACAAAACCATGAAACCTATTTCTACACATATTTACTCACTTCAAGTTTAAAATTGTCTTATTCTATTGACAGATAATTTTGAAAAAAATAAAATAAAATAAATAATAATAATAATACATCCTTGTACAAATAAGAAAAATCACCTACCAATATACTAAAACAATTTCAACTTGCAATGATTAAAAATGTCTAGAAATAGGCATAATATTATCTAATGTTAAGAATTTTTACTTGCTAATATGTACAATGTGTACATTTGAATTTGTCTGCCTGCTTGTTGCCTGGTTTTGCTGAACATTACTGGTTTTTGGATTGAACTATTTTTAGTTTTGTTGCTTTTATTTTTTAATTTTTTTTTAATTTTCTGTTGCTCATTGACCATGTTTACAAGGAAATTGTTTTTCACCAATCTGGATGAATTCAGTCCAAATGCTGATTCAAAATATCTGGACACTCTATAAAATCTGTGTTTATTGGTATGTTACTTGTAAGCCAATGCAAAATTATGCACATGTAGAGTGAGGTTTAATGACAACATTACCATAAAAGGAGCACAAGTCTAGTATGCTCATTCAGCTTTTTGAACCCTGTGTTTTTAATGATCTTTAAATGAGTTCCCATTTCAACAAAGTTCGTCAGTGTGATTACTGAATGGACAGTGAGAAGAAGAGTTTGTGACCACAGTAAAATTAATCAGCATTTAATTCATTGCCTCACATTACCTGGCATAAGGATGCTCTGGTTGATAGAAATCACATCAAATGGACATATTGCCCATTGATAAAACAGAAATATAAGGCCTTTACTCATCCAATGTTATGAATATTAAGGGCCACTATTTGGGAATAACTGCACTAGAAGTCTTTATCAAAGATGTTTAGGGTCCAAGCACCAATTAACCACTTTTGAGAATTTGTCCAAGGATTTTGTCTTATCTTCACAATTTTGGTGTCAAACTACTCAAACTACTCAGCAGGGTGTGAATCAAAAGTAATTATCAAAAACATCTTGATATTTCTAGGCAGAGTATAATTTACTCAAACAGCTCTACCTCGTGGCTTTTTTATGAATGAATTTGAATGAGCAATACAGGACAAGATTCTGAGATCATGGGCAAAGTTTGAGGTGTGGCCATACACAAGGGGTGGAGTTAAGGTCAGATAACTGTTTCTCAAGAACCATGTGTCTGATTGACCTGAAACTTGGTGAACTGCATCTCTATGCTAATCTGCAAGTGGATTTTCGATGATGACCTCGTTACTTTAATAAAAAAAAAGCCCCACCAGCCAATCAGTTTTCAGCAGGTATTTGACAGGTAATCATTGAACTATTGAACTTCCTCACTGGCAAAATTGAAAAGTTATTTTTTATAATTAATTCTTTTGGTGCAGAAATATTGCCCACCAAATTGACTCCAAATCCCCTAATCCATCACCTAAAAAAGCTGATGGGGGTGCCACCTCCATTGCTAGCTGTGACACACATCCTGACCAACTCTGTTCACATCAGAACTCTATGGTGATTGAGATTCCCCTCTCCTCTGATGCTTTCCACATTCCTATGACCTTATGTAACATGCGTGAGTAAGATTCATGACACAGGTGCATAAACTCTGCATGTTTATTATGGGTAATCCAAAATTTGTTGTCACAGCTCATAGCATGGGTTCAGAGAACAAGCAGACAGCAATACACAAGGATAATTAATAATCGTGAAAATGGAAAAACAACTGTAAAAAAGCTACGAAGTCTAACTAACACTAAAAAAAAAAAAACTAGGAATAACCACAAGGCTCAGACTTAATGAAACATAGCATGATAAGACTTAGGACGCATATAAAAAGATATATATATATATATATATATATATATATATATATATATATATATATATATATATATATATATATATATATATAAGGATATAAAAAGATACAAAACAGGTGAATACAATCAAGGCACAAGAGGGTAATAAACCAATAAAAAGACAGGGGTGTGGACAAGACTCAAATCAAAACAGAACACAGATGGCTACATAAATAAAACATGAATTCATGACAAAGCAAGCTGACTGACAAAACATATCAATTAAAGATCTACCATTTTTAGGTTCATGCTAGTGCTACATGTACACACACCAATATGGCAAAATCCAGAGTTCTTAACTGTTCTTAAATCTCCAATAAAAGGCATGATTTGAAAAATCAAGGGCACGATGCATTTGTACACATCTTTAAAAAAAAAATACTTTCTGTCTTTTCAATAAATAATTTGAAAGATCAATTTCTACAGTATGTTCAATTTAAAAATGCAATAAAATCAATATATTTAGTAACTCTCTAGAAACACACCATTGTTGGAAAAACTCAATCATCACTAAATTAAAAGTTACACCAATTTTTGGACTCAGATCTGTTAACCTAATGTAATTTAATATAACTAAAGTTACTACAACTTCTTCAATATAAATTTTCCATAGAACACACATCAGACTATGTTATATGGCAAAAAGTATTTGGATACTTGACCATCACACCCATATGTGGCCCTTCCTGAAATTATTGCCACAAAGTTGGAAGCAAACAATTGTCTAGAATGTCTTTGTATGTTGTACCATTAAGATTTTCCTTCACTGGAACTAAGGACTCTAACCCAACCTGTTCCAGCATGACAATGCCCCTGTGCACACAGCAAGGTCCATAAACGCACAATTTGCCAAGGTTGGTATGGACGAATTTGATTGTCCTGCACAGAGCCCTGATGTCAGACCCACTCAACACCTTTGGGATGTATTGGAACGCAGACTGTGTGCGGGGCCTGCTTGCCCGACATCAGTGCCCGACCTCACTAATGGTCTTGTGGCTGACTGGATCCATGCTCTTTTGTTATACACAGCAGTTCATCAATTCTGGATAGAAATCACCCAAAAGCTATTACAGCTCCTGAGCCTCCATGTGCATACTGAGCAAAAACTAAAGCTCAAAATGCAAAATAATACAGCTATTCTAATCGCCCTAGCTATTGCTAAGAAAACAATGTTGCTACACTGGAGACACAGAAATGAACTCACCATATTACACTGGCTGAATGTTCTTACTGACAATTTATTAATAAAATAAACCTCACCATCACACAAGAACCAACCATATCTTCAGGTAACTTCTTCACATTTCATAATAGCTGATGAATTAATGCCAACAAAGGAACAACCAACATGATAGCACCCACATTCACAATGCATCTGAATGTATTAGACCATATAAACACTCACACATAGCATGTAACACATCTAGTTGGGTTTGGGTTTGAAAGGATGTATATGAGACAATAGATCAGAATTCCAGGTTTCATTTTCTGATGTTTAGATCTAGATAAGTTAAACATCTTAGAACAAGGCACCTTTTGTTTGAATCCACCCATTTTTCAAGTTATCAAAAATAATGGACCATGCGACTGACAGGTGTTTCTTGTTGCCCAGGTGTGCCCTGTTAGATTGATAGTTTAAATAATTAATTGCTCTGAATGTGTTTTCTTGGTTTGAGTCCTGGGTTTCACCTCTGAAGACTGCATTTGTTAAAAAGATCTGTGGGAGAAAAGCAAGCCATTTAGTAAGGAATATTTACTATCAGAGCCATTGCACAATCATTGGGCCTAGCCAATACAACAATTTGGAATGTCCTGAAATAGAAAAAAAAACACTGGTGTACTGGCAACGAGACATCGAACAGGTCAGCCAAGGAAAACAACAGCACTCGATGATGTCATTCACATTCCAGGCCAGAATGCAACATCATAAAGCCTTTTGAAGGTCTTAAAGACTCCAACATGACCACGGAAATGATTTTCATTTTTGAAGTATGCTTAAAGTATTTGTGTCGTGAGTGTGTGGGGGATGTATATGCAGTAATAAACTTTTATATCATCCAACTGAACATTCATGCCTTATCATCCAACTGAACATTCATGCCTTGTATGCCTTATCCTCCAGGACAATGTGTTTTTCCTTCATGTCTCCTTTAGCAAAAACAATAAACACCTATTCAATTGCAGGGTCTATGTGTTGTTCTTTCCAGATTAATTCAGCTGAGACGGGGAGTTAGTCCATTTCTTTGTAGGTGAAAAACAAACTACACTCAGCAGTGGATGGAATATGAGACACAACATCTGGGATGACATTCAGTTTACCCTTATGGTACTCCACAACAGAATCAAACTTTTGCAACTTAAGAGCCCACCTCAGCACATGACTGGTGGTTGTTGTGGAGGTCATCACCCACTGCAAAGAAGAATGATCTGTCACTACTGTTGCCATTGGGTTGCCATTTCTCAAAGGCCCAAACAACTGCAAGCCATTCTTTCAATGGCAGAATGGTTCTGTTCTGCTGTGTTCAGGATTCTGCTGGCATAAGCAAGAACTTGCTCAGAGTCCAGCTCCAAGACCTGTTGCACTTGCATTCGTGTAGTCTATGAAACGGAGTTCATGATCTGGGTAAATAAAAACGGGAGGAGAGGTCAAACAGGCTTTCAGCTGATCAAATGCATGTTGAAATTCAGGAGGCCAAATGAATGGTTGATATTTTTTCTTTAAAGCATTTATTGGCTCTGCTATTTTAGAAAACCTGGGAACAAAGCAATGGTACCATCCAGACAAACCATGGATCCTCTGAACCTCCCTGAGATTTTTGGGGACTAGCTGGGATTTATATTCCCCCACCGGCCAATGTTTACCAGATACAACAAGAATTAGCAGACATAGTCACAGAGAATGAAAAAGCACACCCAGACTCTGTAGTAATTCTAATGGGTGAATTCAATGATGCAACTGTAAGTGTTGATCTTCCCTCATTCCCCCAGCACATTAAATTTGCCACTAGAGACGGAAAAGCTTTGGACCACTGCTATAGTCCCATCAAGAAAGCATACCATGCCACTGCCCATACCCCTCTTGGACTGTCTGATCATGGTATGATCCATCTCATTTCTGCATATAGACAGAAACTGAAAGCAGTGAAGTCTGGAAAAAAAAAGCCATTAAGACATGAATTACTGAAACAATTGAAGACCTACAACACCATCTCAGTGCCACAGACTGGAACATGTTTAAATCAGGTACCCACAATATGGATAAGTATACAGATACAATCACATTTTATGTCAGCTTCTGTCAGGAAAACTGCATCCCCAATAAAGCCATCACATGCTTCTCCAACAACAACCCTAGGTTCAATGAGAAGCTCAGACAGTTGTGGAAGATAAAAGAAGAGGCTTTCAGAACAAGAGACAATGAGGAATTCAAGAAGACAAAACACAAGTTTGAGAAAGCTCTCTCCAAGTCCTGTCAACCTGACCTGTCCTCCCCATCCCCTGTTCATCATCACAGAACAAGAGGTGAGAAACAATTAATAAACCTAAATATTGAGAAAGCTGCCAGCCCTGACTCAACCTAGAACACTCAAACATTGTGTTGATCTGCTGTCCCACATACTGTTCCAACATGCTTCAAGACATCTGCCTTCATCACAGTTCTCAAAAAAACAAAGATAAACTGGCCTTAATGATTATAGAGTAGTAGTCCGCACCTCTGTTATCATGAAGACCTTTGAAAGACTGGTGAGGGGATTTCTCAAATCCAGTACTCAGGATCTTCTGGATCCACTGCAATGTGCTTACAGAACAACAGATCTGTAGATGACGCAGTTAATATTGGTCTTCACTTTGTGTTAAAGAACCTAGACTCTTCATACCCATATGCCAGGATACTCTTTGTAGATTTCTGCTATGCCTTCAATACCATTGTCCCTGAGCTCCTACAAGAGGAACTCATCAATTTACAAGTAGCCAGTTCCATCTGTATCTGGATCTGACAGAAAGTAGTTTCTGAGACATTCAGAACATTTCTGAACCCCGGTCACTCAGCACTGTAGCACCACAAGGTTGTGTCCTCTCACTCCTCTTATATTCGCTCTACACAAATGACAGTGTTTCCAGTGATGCATCTGTGAAGTTGATTAAATTTGCAGATGACATTACTGTGATCTCATTACCAACAGTGAGTCAAAATGCCACCAGGAGGTTCGGTCTGTCATCACTTGAATACCTGTACACCACCAGGACAAAGAGGCGAGCAGGAAAAATCATCAGCGACACCTCCCACCCTGCTAATTACCTATTCCAAAAACTACTCCCAGGAAATCTATTCCACTCCCTGATAACAAAAACTGCACACCACTGAAAAAACTTCTTTCTGCTGGCAATTTCTGTTATTAATCAGGCCGGCTAGGCAGAATTCAGTGATCACTACAGTGCAGACCTGCCAGTAAGGTCAGGTTATTATTTTATTACTGTATATCAATGCTATTATTTATTACATAATACAATTGTTTCACTTCGTTTAATGCCCTCTGAACTGCATTCAACTGTTATTTCTACCTCCACTGTAATGTAATTTACAACTAAGTCTACCATTTCCACTTGAGGTACAGTATTTGTATATTAGGATGGTAACTGTGTTGTCTGAGATGTGTGTTGAATGTATCATGTTGTGACCAAAAACCAAGAAAGACATCCTAATGCATGTAAATGTGTATGGCAAATACAATGATTCTGATTGTGATAAGACCTGATGAACTTGACTTTCATCTTTTTGTGAACAATTATTTTATTGAGTAGTCAGTTCAGTATAGCACAAAGTACAACACGGTAATTTAGACTATAGCCATACACCATACACCCACCAACCCACCAGGTAGAGTTATACTGTGCTGAGGAAAATACAAGACATTGCAGTGGAGAAAAGTAAAAATTATAATACTTAATCACAAGAAAAATAAAAAATATACATAAATACCAAATAAATTGTACATCAAAAAGAAGAAACAAAAGATTTAACAATATCAAAAGTAGCACTCCAGGTATTCAAAGTTTTTGTCTTTGCTCCGTGAATGCTAGATAGTGATAATGGTAGATAGCGCACCATGAGGTTGACACATTTGGTTTAAACCAGGCTGACAGTGCACGGAGAGTAAAGCAGTCAGCGTATAATTTAAAATTTGGAAAGGACCAGCCCCCATCTGATCTGGTACGCTGTAAAGTAGATAATTTAATTCGGGGGTGTTTACCATTACAAATATAATGAGAGATTACTGAATTGAGTTTTTTCCAATAGCCAGCAGGTGGGGGTAAAGGAATCATAGAGGAATAGAAATTAATGTGAGGAAGGATGTTCATTTTAATGATGTGTCCAATTTGCCAGATCTGAGGTGACTCTAGCCAAGTTTTTATTGAAATTTTTTGAGACAATATCCTGCAGGGAAGGATAGATATCTACTCCTAAGTATGTGAAGGAATGCACCACCGGAATAAAACCAGAAAATGTTGCAGACCCAACACAAAAATTAAGAGGGAGGAGATATGACTTTGTCCAATTAACTTTGTACCCTGATAGATTACTAAACTGATTAAATAAATTTAAAATGTGGGGGACTGATAGAACTGGATTGTCTAAAAATAGCAATATGTCATCTGCAAATAAAGATATGTGATGTGAAGTGTTCCTAACCAATATAGGAAGTATAAGTTCTGACTGACATACAGCTTGAGCAAGAGGTTCTAAGAGACAAAGCAAACAGTAAAGGTGAAAGAGGACAACCCTGGCGGGTGCCTCTTCTAATTGGAAATGATTGTGAACTTATCTGGCCAATAAGAATGGAGGCTCAGGGATTAGCATAGAGGATTTTAATCATATTTATAAAGTTAGAGCTAAAACCCAGGTGATCTAGCACAAATGGTCGGATGCTTTCATTGCATCTAAAGAGAGTATAGCAGAGGGAGAAATCAATTGTTCAGATGAGGAGATTATGTGAAGTATTCTTCACAGATTATCTGAAGCACAGCAAGATTTAATAAACCTTGTTTGATCATGATTAACAAGTTTAGTCATAAAGCCTTCTAGATGGCAGGCTAAAACGTTTGCATAAATTTTAATATCTGTACTAATCAGAGAAAGTGGGTGGTAACTAGAACATAAAGTAGAGTTTTTATCTTTTTTTAATAGAAGAGATATAATGTCCATGTTCATATTTTGTGGAAAGGATCCTTGATCAATCGAATATTGCATCATATCTAACATAAGTGGCCTCAAATCAGACCAGAAGATCAAGTAGAACTCAACTGGTATGCCATTTAGGCCTGGGGATTTCCCCTTGCTCATAACTTTAATCGATGATTCTAATTCAATAAGTGATAAAGGTCTAGCTAAAGACTCAGAGTCTGATTCTGACAGATGTGGAAGATTAAGAGTAGATAAAAAAGAAGTGTAGGATGAGGGTTCACATTTAGAGTTGGGGCTATACAGTTCACAATAGAAGGAACGAAAAGTGTCGTTTATGCTCTTCTGGTCAGTCAGAACCTCACCGGTTTGATATTTCACCACTGTAATATTAGCAAAGTTTTCACTATTACGTAGTCTTAGAGCCAGTAAATAACTAGGTCTCCTACCAACTTAACTTTCTCATGATCTGACATTCTCATCATCTTTCTCATGATCTCCTCTGGTGCTGACTATGTGACCAAGGAATTTTAATTCCTCCCGGCAGAACTTGTTCTTCTTAAAAGTATAAGACCAGCCTGATATCGTTTGAAAATTACCTTTTGAAGGTAGACAGTACCAGAACAACAGGACATGGAGGAAGAGTAAATTATCAAGAGTTACCTCATCAATGCAAATCAAACTAAACTAACCACACAAATCTCCAAGAACAATCTCCATCAGACTCTGAAAGGTGCAGGTGCATTTTTGAGGCCAAAAGCCATTACATTAAAATGGTAGCGGCCTAAAGGAGTCACAAACTCTGTTTTGGCTTTGCTTTCTAGATCCATGGCTACTTGCCAATAACCACTATTTAAGTCAGTGGTGGAAAAGAGGGAAGACCCTGCAAGAGAATCAAGGATTAGCATAATTTTCTGCATTTCTTGAAGTTGTTCCTTCAGTATAGCCTGCTTGGCCAGAGCCATATGGTTTTTGCTTGATTGGCACATTGGCAGTGGTATAAATGTAATATTACAGGACATTTGTTTTCCGAGTTTGATAGGTAAACACCTGAGAGTTGGACTGCAGCATCACATGCAACTCACTAAAGTTCACTGAACTCATCATTCTTAGGAACCCAGTTTCAGACAGCTTGAGCACATTGTCAAGCTGCGTGGGTAGACTGCAGTCATGAGAAGGAACACACGACACAGCAGCAATACTTGGATGGGCAGGGGTATGTGTATGATCATCATTTGGGGGAGATGGCCAATGTATACCTGAAGGACATCATCTATACCAGTGCAGTGCCACCTCTGACCTTGGTTGCTGACACAAGACAGGTTGGGCCCATAGAACCATGTTGTTGACTATAGCTATGTCCTCTCACTGTTGCAGCTGAAGATGGGAGATACCACGCAGTGTTTTTACTCCAGTTAAAAAATACCTGGTTTTGGTGGTAATCCACCACCATCACCACCCATGTTCCCGACCTGTGGACCACCTCAAATTTGAATAGCTGAAGTGCCAGATACCAACGAGTGTCTGAGGCTTTGGCATCCTCTATGTGGTGGAGCCATTGGAGTGGGGTGTGATCAGAACAGGGGGTGAAGAGGCACCACAGTAGGTAGCACTGGAGGGTGAGGACTGCCCACTTGATGGCCAGACAATCCATCTCTATCATGCTGTACTTACTCTCCCCCACCACCACCTTGGTGCTCCTCCCCCTCCACATCCTTGGACAAAACGGCCCCCAGCCCTCCGTCTGATGCATCAGTCTGCAGAAGAAAAGTAAGAGATAAGTCAGGAGAATGCAACAGTGGGCCCCCACACAAAACTTCTTTTACCTTGCCAAAAGCCAGCCCGGATGGCTCCGTCCTCTGGACCAGATCTAGCACTCCTTTTTTAATGAGGTCAGTCAGCGGGTTGGTGATATCTGAAAAATTAGGTACAAACCTTTGATAATAGTATGGGGCAGGCAATCACTGCTATCTTATCAATTTGGAGATGCACCTGCCCGCGGCCCAAGTGGAAGTCCAGATACTGTACTTCCACCCAACTTATTGCACACTTCTTTGGATTTGCTGTGAGTTCCGTCCATCTCAAAGATCCCAAGACAGCCTTCAGATGTTGTATATAACACTGCCAATTATTACTGTAAACGATGATGTCATATAAATAAGCAGTGACATTTGCATTGTGCGGGCAGAGCATTCACTCCATGAGATGTCGAATCATCACTGGGGGCTCAAAACAAACCAAACAGAAAGGTGATAAATTGGTGTAATCCAAAGGGAGTGGAAACGACCTTCTCAAGATAGTGGAGACAGTGGAATCTGCCAATACCCCTTGATTAAGTCCAGTGTAAATAAAATCAAGCCATGCCTAACTGATTCTCAGTTCATCAAATGTGGGGCATCGGGTATGTGTCAAATTTAGACAACGCAGTGTTCCCACTTCCATGAATGAACACTGGTCCTGGAAATGTCCGGATTCCCTGGCGCATCTGCAACCCTGCATGGTCCTGGTGGGCATGGAAGGTTCTACCTCAGCAACTACCGACCAGTATCACCTCTTTCTTTTCTTTCTAAAATCCTCAAATGCACTGTTTTCAGTCAACTGTTTCTCTATCTCTCACAGAAAAACCTACAAGATCCTAACCAGTCTGGCTTTAAGGGGGCAAATTCCACAGAAACTGCCTTGTGGCCTTCACTGAAAAGCTCCATGCCACTAGATCAGCCAAACTGTCATCGGTCCTCATCCTCCTCGACCTTTCAGCAGCATTTGACACAGTCAACCACAAGACTCTCTTGTCTTATAATTCGTGGTGCATACCACTGCTATGCAGATGACACTCAACTCATCCTCCCAGACGTTCATGTTCCCGCTCAGATCTCAGCATGTCTGGAAGACATCTCATCATGGATGGCAGCTCATCAGCTGAAAGTTAGCTAAACTGAACTGCTGTTCTTCCCAGGTGATTCATCCCCTGGTCAGAATCTTGTGATCTCCCTGGACAACTCTCAGATCTCACCTTCTGTCACTGCACACATCCTCGGGGTAACCATGGACAATCAAATGTCCTTTTCAGATTTTCAATTTATGTGTATGGCACTTTTAACAATGGTGATTTGTCACAAAAACAGCTTTACAGAAATATATAAATACCTAATATAAATTATAAATTTTAAATTTATCTCTAATGATCAAGCCAGAGGTGATGGTAAAACTCGCTGAGATGACATGAGGAAGAGACCTTGTGAGGAGCCATCTTCATCTGAGTGACACCGGTCAGTGCAACTGTAAATAATTTCCCTTCCATAACTGTACATTTTGTAGTCAGAAAGTGCAATTGTGTAACCAAGAACTTATGAGCAACTTAAGAATATGAACATTAGAGTCATTTCTGAATTAATTATAGTTTTAACTGGAAGTCTAGTTTTTTAAGTTATTAACTGTTCAGTGATGGAGACTTGAAAGCAAAACTGTTCATAGCAATTGCAGTCCTAAGGCTTTCCAAGAAAGAACATCCATAGCCATCTTTATGGTTTCACTGTGGTACCATCTACAGTAATCTCAATGATCATTAGGCTGTCCATGTGGGGCCATCCTCAGCAGCAGCAAGTAATATTCAGATACACTAGTAATACTAGCTATGACAGCATAAATAAAAGGCAGAGCCAGAAGGTAACACAGACATGAGGCCATCCTGGGACATGGAGCAGCCAGCCACTCCACCATCAACAAACCTGAGTGAACATGTGTGAGTGGGGGGAATAGCATCCAAACATCCCAGTTCACCAAAACACTCTATGCCATTGAGCCACCCAGAAGAGCTGCTCCTTTACCCAAGAAAAACTATTAAAAAAGACTTAACTAAACAGATATGTTTTCAGCCTAGACTTAAACACTGAGATGGTGTCTGAGTCCCAAAGACTAATGAGAAGGCTGTTCCATAACTGTGGAGCTTTGTAAGAGAATGCTCTGCCCCCTGCTGTAGCCTTCACTATGCTACACCATGCTCACTTTTCCTCTCATATTGCTAATAGGACACTCATGCCAATTTCTCCTTTACAATACCAGAAGGATTTGTCCATTTCTATCCACACAGGCCACTCAGGTGCTTGTTCAGTCTCTTGTCATTTCTGGCCTGGATTACTGCAAATCGATCCTGGCAAGTCTCCCTCTGAGCGCCAGTTGACCTCTGCAACTGATCCAATATGCAGGTGCACCTTTTCAACCTTCCTAAGTTCTCCCACACCACACCAAAAACGGACCAGCCTTTGCCTACCTTAATGCACTTATCACACCTTGCACTGAGCCACGCACCCTCTGATCCTCTAGCGCTGTTTGACTGGTCCCACCATCTCTAAGTATACAAACAAGGCATGCACTGAGACTCTTCTCTGTTCTGGCACAGAGGGAAATGAACTTCCCATAGATGTCTGAACAGCAGAGTCGCTGGCAGTCTTAAAACAATGACTAAAGACCTATGTCTTCACGAAGTACTTAATCTGCTTTATTTTTAAAAAAATATTGTGTTGTCTGTGTGCATAACCTCCCCAACAGAGTTTTTTTAAACTGATGGTATTCTTAGTCCATGACCTATTAGAGCCAGTATCAGGAGGTATTTAAGGGCATCTGCCAAATGCCAAATGCCATAAATGCTTTACCTGTGTGAAGATAAAGGTAGCTGGAGGAGACATTTGGAAAGAAGCAGCAGGAGGGGAAGAAAAGCAAGGTGGCAACCGGTTTTGGGGAACTGATTACAGGGTCCTGACACCTAGGTCAAGGGTAGCTGGAATTGGAGGGGGAAGAGACAGAGAGGAGGGGGAGAGAGACAGAGAGAAACAGGACAGCCACCTGCTGTGGCAGATGCCACCAGGTGATCCCCTGCCAATGCAGGTCAAGGAGAGCCTGATGTTGCATTTTGTAGAGGCTGGCAAGGGACTTAATGATCTTTTTAAGCACAAAAAGTTCTGGTACCTCCTCCTGGGTTTTGGCACCACTGTAAAACACTGGTGTGTATGGGTGGGAAGGAGGACTCCGGAGACAGGCGACTCTTAACGAAGCTTGGTGCCCCATTCATATTAATTCATCCTGTGAGAGATTTTCAGCATTTCAGAATTCACCCACGGATACACACAAACACGAAGTTCCACTCAGCTCTGTCTCTGGTTCATGGACCCCTAAAAGACAAATAAAACTCAGCATGTCAACTCACTGTGATCACACACTGGTGAGAATCATCACGCATTACCTGCCGGTTCAACCCACCTCCTCTCCGTCCATAGCTGATGCTCAACCATGCTCCCTCCCTGCTTGTGTTATTGCACCAATATCAGGATTATATAGCTCCCCTCATGTGCCTGAGTAGAGGGAGGAATACTGCACATTTGCTAAAAATTTGGGGTGTTTCTCAAATGGAAGGCTACGCAGCCTAGTCAGGCGGCATATCTCGGCTGCCATGTCATCAAGCACCATCGAAAGTCGTCTCAATTTGAAGGATCCGTGGAAAGCTGCCTTTGTTTCATGGCCTTCATTGGGAGGATTTTGAAGGATGCATCAGTGTATTCTTCGCATCCTCCAACTACCCACAATCCTTTGCTCACATTCTGAAATTCATGAAAAAAAATAGCGGGACATGAGTCGGCACTGAGCTCCCCCTTGTATGTAATAAAATGTAAAACCAAAAGTGTTTTCGGAGATGAAGGCATTCATGTTTCAAATTAAATGCTGCCCATGTTATAAACCACTGGGAGACCACAGATGGTTGTCATGTGATTCGTATTTGCTGTATTGCATTATATGAAGTCAGTTAATACAAAGATTTTTAAAAATTATTTTTCCTAAATTATTTTTAAACAGTATTATACTACAATTGCAAAAAATCAAACGTACTTATAAATACCATTATATTTTGTGGTTGTTTTTATTTTTGTGGTTGTTATTACACCCCTAGGAAAAGTAAAACAGAATGATTTAAGTTAAGCTTGAATATATTATTTTTTAGCTCAAGCTGTTCAGTATGAATATTATATTTTAAGCAGAAGTGTAGCAATAAGTTTTTTTCTTTTATGTGTTATGTAAAATGAACAGTTGGGGGTGCTCTATGCATATGTTCTTATTTTTTCCTTCCTTCTGCTGTCCTCTCTGAGTATAGTCATGTTGTAGTTCAACTGCTGAAATTGAAAATAAAGTGACACAAGCGCAATGTCCTGGTGGCTTCCTCCATTTCTACAAAGTTAGAGTAGCAGCACAGGAATGTCATCTGTCATCTTCAGTAGCGTTTGTTGTCTTTTAAAATTTTTCATGCCATGACCACAGGGGCAGAACTCTTCATGATGTAGCCATGACATAGCCATAGGCCGTCTCTTACCACATGTTAACAAATTTTTTGTTATATTACTCAACACAGTCTGATCTTCAATAATTATGAAAAACAGGGGCTTGGTTTTCTCAAACAGCTGTAACATAGGACTTTGTACATGGATTCAGACAAAACTTGATAGGCATGTTCAGGACAAGGTTCTTAATTATCACTGGGTTACTTAAAAAACATGGCCACCTTCAGGGGGTCAACTTTCAGCAAGAATTTCACACAATTAGCATTGAACTAATTCAACATTTCCCACAACATTTTTTAAAAGTATGTTAATAACATAATAAGAACTACCCACTAGCACAACATTTGCTAAGACTCCATGTACCCTGCAGATACAGCTATTATTATTATTATTATTATTATTATTATTATTATTATTATTATTGTTGTTGTTGTTTTTAATATTATATTATTATATCTCTGTTTCCTATATGAATGTTCTTAGATAAACCTTAGATAAACTTAATTTTTTGGTTAATATGGTAAATGTAATATACTTCTAACAATATGTGGTCATTCTAATAAAGCTTACTGAATTTAATTGAACTGAATTGAAAGTGTCCATTCTTACTACTGCCAGCCACTGTATTGCGACAAATGATGTGACATCACCCTGTCTGAAAAAGTATTTATTATGATCCTGTTCTTCTCATGTGTTTTTCATTCCCTTTCTGTCCCTGTCCTGCTTTTGTTGTTTCTCTGGTTCCTTTTCCTTTCCTAAATTTTATTTCTTTCAAGCCAGTGCTCTCTTTCTCTGTCTCTCTTAGACCCCTACTGTGGTGTCGGTGGCTTTGCCTACAGAGCTTCAGACTCCTGTGACTCAGTTCTGTCTGGAACAGAGGTTTCATGCAGGAGCCAATCGTCATGTCTGGGCACTGGATTACCTGCAGCTTCTTCCAGTGATGCCTAGTGTCCACACACATATGGCCCAGTTTTCTATTAATCTTGGATGTGGCTCCTACCAGCCTACCAACAGGTGCCCTCTCTAACCACCATACACAAAGGTTGCCTGATCAAAGCCACTGGGAAGCTGTTATTTGACATATTCTATTATAGCTCTAATAGATAATCTACTAATTGAATTAATGCATAAAAAAATAAAACCAAATCAAATCTAAGCAGGAAACCTGTTTTGGTCCTGTTTTTCTAGATCTGTATTCAAACACAGTGTATTCTTTGATGCAATAAACTAGGTTTTTGTTGAACAGGAACTGTAATAACATAATAATATTTAGGATATATGGAGTGGTATTGTTTCATATATTTTGGAATAACCCAATAGTTAAAGAAATAATTAACATGCTAAAATGGTTTGGAATTCTTCACAAATATCTTCTATTTTTCCAGTCTCACATTGTCTTTTCTTTGTCTACACTAATGTATTTTAACAACAGCATCAGTTTGGAGTTCTCAACCAATCAGGGTCGATCCTGGTCCCTTTTGCACATGGAGTGTCTACCTGAGTTATGTTCTGGATCACATGTTCCCCACAGCACAATCTACTCATCTGACAACTACAATGGGTGCGTGCGTGCATGTGCTTGCTCCTGGATCTGTATTTTTTGTTTGCATTAATGTTCTGAATGTTTCTCCCCTTTCAGTAGTGTCATAATATTTATTCTAACATATATGTGGGAACACTCAAAAAGGTGACAGGTAACATAAGGGTCTCTTTAACTAATGTTATTTGCAGCTATTTCTAACTTATTCTAAAAAATATGCATAATAATTAAACAGCTGGGTTAACCAAAATATATTCCAACCAAAAGTAAAAATGGGGTGTATAATTATAATTTGCTTTTTTGTAGTAAAATTAACTTTCCATCCCAGGTATAGGTGAAGAACTCTGTATAAACTTAGTCCAATGATCTCAGAGATCCCACACTCTCACCACTGCGGCTTGGGTTCGATTCCCGGGCATGAGAAGGTTGCGTCAGGAAGGGTGTAAAACCTGTGTAAACTTAAAAAAACAAAACAAACAAAAAAAAAAACACAGGGCCCAATGATCTGCTGTGGCGTCCCCTAACGCAAGCAGCTGAAAGAACAGCAATTCATTAGAAATCCGTTTATTATGGAGTAAAAGAACTCAAAGTCTTCACTGTCCTGCTCTTACAAACTCAGTGCCATTTGGATGTTAGAGTAACTAAAGTGTTTAATGACAATCCAAATCAGCAGGCAGAAACATGGTTAAAAAAAACAGGCTGTAGTCAAACAGCAAACAATGAAAAAGGGCAAACCCAGATCAAAGAATGGGAGGAGGCAAAAAGGTCAAAATCAGGAAGAGAAAGAGAAAATGGAAATGAAATGTCAAACCCTTGCAAAGACAGTCCATTATCCAGTACAGGATGTGATATTTATATACACTGAGTGATCAGCTGAAAACAGGAAGCAGGTGAGTTACAGTTCAGATGTTTTAGAGAATTGTAAAGTCCAGACTGGATCAGGAATGAGAGTGGTGTCTCCTGGATTAGTGGGTGAAGCTGATCGGGATAAGGTAATGAAAGAGGCATAAGTTTATGCAATGTGACAATGTTTCCTTATTAGTCTTTTCTTCTTACTCTACACATGCTTAAATCAAAGCATCCAAGAACTGGTAAAACAGTCCATTATCCAGTACATGATTATGACAAAGTTTTGACAACTGATGTCAGCAGTTTATTTCAGAAGATAGTTCCATATTTATACAAAAAGTTCTCTGCATTCAGATTTGTTCCATTTCTATTGTATGTTGGAGAAATTTCTTCTTCAAGACATGCACAGGGTCAGCTGCAATGGAAGTTGCTTTATTTGCCCATATGAGCGAAGTACGTTCACACATCATACAGATTATGAGCATTCTTCAAAGCAAAAAGCAATGTGTTTATAAACCCTTTTTAGCCCTAACACCCCTCAAATTTCACTTAGAGCTGAGTCTGTATTTTGTTAGCCTGGTTCTGTTTTTTTGGTTAGTCACTTGATTTAGGGCCAGACATACTGCATTTTACTCTGTGCTTGTGTTTGGTTTCTCCAATGCCTCAAGTAATTTTATTTTTGGAAAGTCATAATTTGGTTTCCTTTGATTGGTCTGAGGTTTGGATGGTCCTGATGCACTGTAGTGTTGCGACACTGCAATGTGAATTAAAAAAAAAAAAAGAAATCTTAGCAAGTGAAAATATCTTTAGTATAGTCAAATTTATCCAAATTTATTTCCTATGATAAGATTAATATAAACCAGATATAAGATTAAACCTATTTCTAGACATGTTTAATTTGTAAATGTCCTATTTAAATGTACATTTTCTTATTCTATTGGTTCTATTTTGCTTCTTTCTAGAAATAAATGCTTAAAAATAGCAAGTGGGTTTTTATTGTGATTCCTCTATATAGCTTGTATAGATCTGTCTCTTTTCTGAAATATGTTTTGGTTTTTGGTCTTTCTGCAGTTTACTGTCAAGGCAGAAGTCTGACAGTACTGCTTCAGCAGGTCCAGAATTTGCTGTATTTGTCTCCCCTGAGCAGTGGGGGATAGCAAGACCAGGTTAGCTGCATACAGGAGGAATTTAACCTTTGACACATTTAAAGCGAGACTGGAGGCTGTAGACTGCTCTAAAAAGGATGTCAATTTGTTGATTTATATATTAAATAATGTCGGGCTTAAGAAGCCACCCTGTCTCAGCCCTGTCTTACACCACTTTATTAAAATACACCATCAAACTGGGTGTGTAGGGTGTTGATATGATCACTGGTGCTGTATATTGGTATGATCCAGTCTGACCTTTACTCCAGGCACTGTGTTCCATAAGGCTATCGATCATTCCTCAATTAATGATGTTACAGAAATCCTTCCCCATGTTATTGTTTAAACAGATGCCTTAGTAATTGATACGGTGAAATTTATACAACTATTTTCAAAAATGGAGATAAGACCTTAAGTCCAGATGTCAGAGAAATCATATACTCACAATCATGTTTAAAAATTTAAGCATAGCTAACTGAATGTTTTTACTTGTGTTTTTGGTGATTTCATTTATGATGCCATCAGGTCCACTTGCTTTGTTCAGTTTCAGACTAGATAATTGTCTCTGTGTTTAATTGCCTAATTGTCTCTATGTTTACTATTGTTAATTCAACACCCCCTGAGACTTGAGTGGGCTTATGCAGGTGTTTAAAGTCACATGCGTTAACTTACTTTTTTACTTTGTTAACACTTTTCATGGTCCATTAAGGCTTTTGTTTATGGTTCTTAATTAGTTGTTAAGTAATGCAATCGATGATATTGGTTAAGAAAATTGTAATATACATTTTTACTAGTTAACAATTTTATTTGCATATGTATGTATGTATGTGTGTAGATGGACAAGGATTTCTATCCCTCTTCCCAATGCTGCCCTCACAGAGAGCACTCAGTTTCGCTGGATACAGACTGGAATTGGAATTGGCAATATGTGGGCCATCGACAATGGTGAAAGTCACATTCGTACTGAATATCAATAGTCTTGTTAGAAAAGAAAAATGTTACTAAGCCTTTACCTATGTACAGTGGATATAAAACATCCAGACATCCCTGTTAAAATGACAGGTATTTGTGATGTAAAAAAACAAACCAAGATAAATCCTGTCAGAAATTTTTCCACATTTAGTGGGATATAGCAACCAACATAATTCAAGCAAAAAGCAAATAGAAATGTTTCAGGGAAAAAAAGAAAAATGCTCATAACCTAAACATAATAATGTGGAATTATTTGATTTTCCTTTACTTTCTCTTATGCTTAAAAACGTCTCTAGGTTACGCATGCAACCATGGTTCCCCGAGGGAATGAGACACTGCGTCAAAACGCTATCGAAACGCTATAGGAACGCCCTCAGCGTGACCACGCTCTGAATCACATGTGTAATCAGTCCAATGGATGGGAACCTGCACCCACTTATCTCAAAGCTCTTATCACACCTCGCGTGGCACCACGCTCCCTCCGGTCCTCTAGCACTGCTCGACTGGTCCCACCATCTCTCAGGGCACAAGGAAGACATGCGTCGAGACTCTTCTCGGTTCTGGCACCAAGGTGGTGGAATGAACTTCCCTTAGATGTCCGAACAGCTGAGTCACTGGCAGTCTTCAAATGACGTCTAAAGACTTACCTCTTCATTAAGTACTTAAGTTAGCACTTGCACGCGCACACACACAAAAAAAAAAAAAAAAACAGAGTTTTGGGCTGATGGTATTCCTAGTTTGTGATCTAGTGAGCCGGTATCAGAATGTATTTTTGATAGACTTCAAAGCACTATTGTAAGTCAAGTCAAGTCAAGTCAAGAGGCTTTTATTGTCATTTCAACTATATATAGCTGACGCAGTACACAGTGAAATGAGACAACGTTTCTCCAGAACCCTTGGTGCTACATAAAACATCGTCACCTCACACAACATACAGTTACAGGAACACAGAGCTGAGGACTAGACTAAGTTGTCCTAGCCACATAAAGTGCATA
>CM040980.1:17001684-17052427 GCA_022985145.1 Pangasius djambal
TCCGGCAGGACTAACTATTACAGCATAACTAAAAGGAGAACCAGAGGGAGACAAAGACGTGAGAGATCCCTGGTGTGCAAAGCTCACAGTCACTCTCACCGCCAACAAACCTGAGTGACCAGTGAGAGTGAGGAAGACAGCATCCAAGCACACCAGATCACTATAAGACTCAACATCCCTGAGTCCCCCAGATCTACTCTTTTACCTAAAACGCCTATTCAGTAAACGCTAAACTAAATAAATAAGTCTTTAACCTCGTCTTAAACACTGAGACTGTCTGCTTCTCGAACACTAGCTGGGAGGCTATTCCATAACATGATTTGATTTGATGATTTGAATCATGATCCATGATTTTGGAGGTAGCACCGGACTTCTCACCCTGTGAGAAGTCGCCGTAGCTGAATTGTAAGTTAATTTCTTGGTTGAAGACTCTTATCCTCTGGTTTTGGCACAACATGTGTGAAGGCATGTTCCCCATACAGATTTAATATGAAACCCAGTGACTACCTTGAAATCAGATAAGGCAGATACTAAGAAAGAAAAGAACATTCCTAAAGGTGTAGGAGTCTTAGGCATGGAGTCCATTTACTGATTTAGTGAGGTACAAAGGTCGATCCAAACTCAGCAGCGTGTAGTGCGATAACTCTCAGCCAGTTCCCTAATCCAAACAAAATGCCTCTGTTAAGGGTGGTCAATTCGAGGTCGGCTCCACCGAGGAGTAATTTACACCTTTTTTTGGGGTTTTCTGCATTCCGAAATTCGTAAGCATCCCTTAATGTTTTACGACCTTTCATTTAGCTTAGACAGGCTGGAGCCATCTTCAGTCCATTGGGGTAAAGGAATGTCATTGCCTTTGGGTGGTTGGAGAGACAATCAGTTTCTTCAGTTTGATGATCTCTGAGTTCCTACAGCACTGAGTGAAAAAAAGTCCTTATAAAAGTCCATATAAAAGAATGTGATGCATAACTATAATTGGTTATAATATTGCTAAATATGGTTCCAAAAGTATGAAAGGTTGCTCCTGAGAGTGGTCAACTCAGTGTCAAAAACATCAGAAGACAGATGCTACTGTTCTCTGAGGGCCAAAATCTCAAAGTGATTACTAGATAGTCCTCAAACAGTCCATAAACCCTGCTTCCTTCATGGCTAGAGAATGCACTGACCCTCATCTACTTCCCCAGACTTAGCTCATAATGGAGATGCTATTGATGTGTCTTCATTTTGTAAGCTTCCAAAGGTTTGGTCCAGCTGAGACTTTAGTAGATGTTTGGGAAAAGGAAGCCCATAAAGTAATAATTAGCCTTTTATTGCACCTCTGCTGTGGAAAGTATAGACATGTCTGTTTGTGTGACAAGAAAGCTTGTATAAGATGCAAGGAAGAAGTAGTTTTGAAGAAAAGCATGAAGGCTCTGTTTAAAGGTTCAATGCTGTTGGTCACAGAGGGGATGCCAATAGTGCTGCTTTTTCACACATCCTATAAATCTTTCAGCACCAGCTGGAACTGGAACAAGTAGCTGAGGTTGCTGGTGAAGTATCTCAACCTGCTGCAAAGTGCTCAGGTAGCTCTGCCAGTCTCACCACTCCTGTAGGGGGCACCACACTCACCATTTTTGGTTAATACCGGATATTCTGGTAGGGCCTGCACATTCTGAAGGTAAGGCCAGGGGTGAGGTGTGATGGTGGGGAGCCCACATCAATGTCAGACAGGACCAGCAGCACTCTGGCTGAAGATCAGATGGGAAGGCTAAGTTGACAAAGACTCATTGTCAGGGGTACATGGTGAAGGTGGACTGGCTGGACCATTGACCTTCAATGAGACAGAAATGGTCAATTAGAGTGAGAAACATGGTTCCAACCTCATATACTTTATGATGGAATTTCCCTGAGTCAAGACTGGAGACAAAAAATACAGGATAGTGTACTATACAAGAATGGAGATGAGATGATTCACACAAGCTCTGCTTAAGGGTATGTATATGAGAGTGCTGCACTCTCTGCTGGCAGTGCAGCAGATATTTGTCTGTACAGATTAACTAGCAAACAGTTAAGATAGAAAAACTTCACAAAACTCTTTCCAATCGTCAACTGTCCAGTTCTGGTGACTCTGTGCCTACTGAAGCCTCAGATTCCTGTTCCTGGCTGACAGGAGTGGACCTGATGTGCTCTTCTGATGGTGTAGCCCATCCACCCCAAGGTTCAGCATGATGTGTATTCTGAGATAAGAGAACTGTCTGTCAGCTTGAACCAGTCTGGCCATTCTCCTCTGGCCTCTGTCAACAAAGCATTTTTCTTGACTCATGCATGGCAACTATAGAGCAGTAACTTTAAAAGGTGGACGTTTTCCAAAATTGACAAAATCTTATAAACATTCTAGATTGTTTCAACAATCTTTGGCATGGTACTGAACCCAGTCACACACACACATACACACACACATGCTCTATTTAAATAGACCATTAATAAATTTGTTTCTCACCTTTATTTGACCTTTACCGTCAAATATTTTTTGTGCAACAGATTGTGGTAGGTTGTGAAGCAGAAAGCTGCGAAGATCATCATCCAGTGCTTCTACAATACAGAAAAGATGCCAGGTGAGTGAAAGAAAGGCACAGAAATAGAAGAATTGATTCATGACTAGACAGTCAGATAGAGAGACTAAGAAAGAGAGAGGTAAGCTTATTTATTTATTTATTTATTTATTTATTTATTTATTTATTTATTGTTATGGATGATATCTGCTTCAGTGGTGGCTGGTGCTTTCTGACTCTGAACAGGCATAGTTGTCTGTTCAAAATCATATTAATCCTGCTAAAAAAGACCACCTTTAACAGGAAAGGTATCCTAGTCAACCAGATCAGACCAGCAACACAGACCAGTGACCAGCACTGGACCATTATGAAGTTCATTCTGGTCTAAGATCTTTTTTGCTGAAAACATCTATTTTATGAATTGCAGCATTAGTGATGAGCAATATACACCCACATTGTTAAACATATACTCTCACATTTTTTGATAAACGTTTAGGGGAAGCTGTGCTTATTGTGTTTTCTTATAGCAATTTGCTTATGTCTTTTCTCTACAGGTCAGACCTTTGGCACTTGGTACAGTCTGCATGCCTCCCATCTTCGTTGAATAATGTGGGGTGTTCCCCTTTCCAGTTCCATGAATCCAGTATCTACAGCCCAGTTAACAGTTTAGTATGGACCAGAGTTACTTTGCAGCTACCTGACCATGTCTCTTCTGGGTATGGAATATTGTGACAGTTGTTGTTTCTGTGTGGTAAACATTCAATTTGTTTTTGTGTGACAATCTGGAAAAACCCACTGAATGTCACTGTTGATGAATTCTAGAAAACAGCAGAAAAAATACACAGCATTCCATCCAGGGTGTATTAACATTACATCACACAACATCACACAACATCAAAATTAACTTTTAAGAATAATATACTTTGACATCTCTCCTTTAAGAAAGTACTTTAAAAATAACTTGCCTTGTTTTGGCTGTCTGGGTACAAAGATCACGTTCAATAAGGAGCCAGTTGGTAAATGCGGTAAGCCAGTGAATGGAGCCAGGAATTAAGGGGTTATACTATATGAATGGAAGGATTTTTGGTAAATAGCTTTAGGGAGAATAACGCAAAAATACTACACAAAAATTACACTGACTGAGATTTCAAACTACCTACCTAAAGCCAAAGTAAACAAAACATGACAATTGCTAATTTGTCTCCTTATCAAATGAAGTATTAATTAATAATTATATGGTATCTACAGAGTACAAAATATCTAACAACTTTTATATACATTCTACTTTCAAAATGGTATAGTACTAGCATAAGGTGGAAATTTTCACAAATTTCACAAAAATCTTCAAGTGTTAGCTGCTGAATCTGAGAAAAATGTAGCAGGGCTCTCAGACATGCCACAATTTGTCTCTGGCACTGTAACATCTTTGTCTCTCTAGCAATCAAAATTTTCAATCTGACTCAACAGAGTATGTAGTAAAGAATGAGAGGAAGAATATGATGGAGGCAGCAAGAAACACATGCACAAAACACACACACACAAAATACCAACTTATACTGAGAAACATAACAATGGATGATCAATCTTAGGAACAGCAAGCACAACAGAGGTACACAACCTAATATTAATATTATTTAAAAAACACTGGAAATAATGGATCAGTCAAAATCATTAGAAGGGCTAAGGTAAATCAGTTAAGAAAATCATAACAGAAGCATACATATTCCCATAATAAAATATTTACTCACAGGAAACTACATAGTAATGATTAATATAGGAATAGGTACACATACACACACCTTAGATGCCTACATGAATCCATGACTACACATTCAAATGTTTTTTTTTATTTTATTTATTTATTTTTTTATGGTTCTTCCACAATTAGTATATGATATAGTGGAAGAGGAATTATAAGTGTTTCTACCCAAAGGGTGCATACGACGCAACTTACAATGTTAGATTTTAAACCAATCCAAAGGGAATTTTAATGTAATATTCCTACATTAAAAATAATGCATGGCCATGACTTAAGGTGTAGGAATGAGATAATCTAATAAAGATTAATCTAATAAAGATTAATGAGATAATCTAATTGATATTATGCAAAACAAATACTCTAGTCTAGGAACAAGATGTTATGTACAATAAATAATAATAAATGCTGCAACGTTTCATGATGCATGTGGTGGTTTGTGTAAAGCCCTGTATATAAGTGCACAGCAGCTGGGGGCCACAACACAATGATCACACCTTATTAATATTTGGGGACACTTTTTTTTCTTGTTCTCTCATGTATCTAAGTCATGGCCAGGATTTAATTATCTCATTACCACGTTATTAAGTCATGGCCACGCATTTAATTTTTTTGTCACCAGCAGTATGCCATAGTTTTAATAAGTGAGGATATGTTTTTACATCAGCAACCCATGCTCTAGGCAATAAGACTTTTCTTTTTTTCTTTAATAACTACAGAGGCTCTACCTTTTGCAATAGAGGGATTTATTTGTTGAGCAGATAAAAGTCTGTTCCAGGCAATTAAATTCCACGTAGCTAGAGCTAGACCTCTAGGCAGAAAATATTTTTCTGGCTGCTGTGTAATTTCCTAAAATAGACACCACCATCAATAAACTGTGCCCACTTTCACTTTTGCAGCAACTAATTCGGATTAGCCATGGACAATAACTACTGATTTTTGTTTCAAACCAGGACCAAGACACCAAGATTAGTATCTCAATACCAATTTGAAAAGTCTTCTTTTGTATATAAAAAGGGGAAATCTACGATTTCTACAACGAGAATTTTGCACACACAGATATCAAGAATTATATAAGTAAAAAATCAACAGGTTAGTGTTTATTTACAGATGGTGGTGAAGAGGGTGTGGTGGGTAGTGTGTTCATGTCTCACCTTCACAGACTTCCATAGAATCTCAGTTTTTTTTAAACTGGTCTCTGCTCATGCCTGTGTTATCCACCACTGTGGCATCAAGCACCAGAGAAAGGAAAAATAGAAAACACATAGAGACACAGGAGTGAGGAAAACGAGCAGTAACGAGCAGGCTTGGACAGGCTTGAGCTTGGATACGTGGAAGGTCGGGCGGATCCGCAGAGCTCAGACGTACAGCCACAGGATATTGTATTCTATTTTTACTTGGAACAGTCGAAAAAAGCATTTCACTACACGTTGTACTGTGTATGATTGTGTATGTGACAAATAAAATTTGAATTTGAATTTGAATTTGAGGATATGGGGAAGGGTACCACGAAGCGGGGGGCCAGCTTTTGGCAGGCCATCTTGAGGGGCAGGTCTTTGGTGGCCAGCCACACTCTCTGGCTGACGTGGTAGGGTGGAGCGCTGCACCATTTGCTGTTAGCCCACCTGGCGTAACTCCTGGAGCTTCTTAGCAGGGCGAGGTGAGCTGTCCTCCAGGTGCGGCGACACTGCTTCACGAAGGCAAGGGCTGACGGAAAGGAGGCCTCTAACTCCTGAGTAGTGAACAGAGGCGGATGGTACCTGTAGGCTGCTTGGAAGAGACCTGTGGCAGCTGACGGCAGGGAGTTGTGTGCGTATTCAACCCAGACCAGGTTCGAGGACCAAGTTACAGGTTCATGGGAACACAGGATCTCGAGTTCCTGGTTCAAACGCACTGTCTGACCATTGGTCTGAGAATGGAAGCTGGATGATAGGCTAATTGAGATCCCCAGAAGCCGGCAGAACTCTTTCCATAAGAGTGAGGTGAACTGGGGTCCCCGATCAGACACGATGTCGCGCAGTAGGCCTTGGAGACAGAAGATGTGCTGCACCAAGAGCTGGGCTGTCTCCTTGGCTGAGGGCAGCTTGGGCAGGGGAATGAAGTGCGGCAGCTTCAAGAACCGGGCCACCACGGCGAGTATGGTGGTGTGTCCTGTGGTTCGATATAAGCCCATGACGAAGTCCATGGCCAGGCATGAGCAGGGCCTCTTGGGTGCAGACAGAGGTCGGAGGAACCTGGCTGGCGGGGCGTTGGAGGACTTCTGCTGGGCACAGACGGGACAGGCGGTTATGAACTCCCAAATGTCCCTCCTCAGCACGGGCCACCAGAAGCATTGCTGGACCAGGGCTTGAGTATGGGTGGTGCCGGGATGGCAGAACAACCTGGAGGCATGGCACCATTGCAGGACTTGAGAACGCATGTGATCGGGGATGAAGAGCTTACTCTCAGGGCAACCCTCCTGGACGGACTGGTTGACAGCGGCCTGCTAAACCTTCCTTTCAATGTTCGGCCGGAGAGCTCGTACCAGGACAGAGGACAGGAGGATTCGTTCCTCTACAGGTTCTTCTCCTGGGGGCGTGAAGTGGCACGAGAGGGCGTTGAGCTTGCCGTTCTTTGAGCCGGGCCGATACGATAGTGAAAATTTGAAGTGCCCGAAGAAGAGTGCCCAAAGGATGTGGCCAGTCCTTCACCACCTGGATGCTGGCAAGATCCATCTGTATGCACCTGGCTGAGAGTATGAATCCCAGGAAGGAGGTGGTGGTAACGTGGAACTCACACTTCTCAGCTTTTACATACAGATGGTTCTGCAGGAGTCTTTGAAGGACAACCCGGACGTGGCTCTCGTGTTCCTCCAGGGAGCAGGAGAAGACCAGGATGTTGTCAAGGTACACAAGTGTTGAGCATAACCTGGAGGACGTCATTGACCAGGGCTTGGAAGACCGCTGGCGCATTGGTCAGGCCGAACGGCATCACCAAGTATTTGTGGTGCCCGGTTGGGGTGTTGAACGCTGTCTTCCATTCGTCCCCCTCTTGGACACGGACCAGATGATAAGCATTTCTGAAGTCCAGCTTGGTGAATATGGTGGCTCCCTGGAGAAGTTCGAAGGCAGAGGCCATCAGGGGTAGGGGATACCGGTTCTTTATTGTGATGGCTTTGAGTCCACGATAGTCAATGCACAGGCGGAACAACTTCTCAACAAAGAAAAAGCCAGCGCCAGCTGTTGAGAAGATTGGGTGGATAATTCCTGCAGCAAGGGACTCCTGTATGTATGTCACCATGGCCTCCCTCTCGGGAACAGAGAGATAAACCCAACTACGCGGCGGCATGGTTCTAGGTAGGAGGTCAATCGTGCAGTCGTAGGGTCGGTGTGGAGGCAGCGAAGAAACGAGGAGCCGAGGCAACTGGTGTGACAGTGGGTCCCCCAGTCCAATATTCTTCCGCTTATCCAGTCCATGTGCTTGCTTAACCTGGTGTTACCAAAGATGATTGGGGCTTGAGGAGATTGGATTACGTAGAACAATAGCCATTCACGGTGGTGTTGAGACATGATGACTTGCAGCGGCTTCGTCCAGCGTTGGGCTTGGTAGAGAATGTGGCTGTCTAGCACCCGAACCAGGAGGGCTGAAGGGACAGGCTCCATCTCAACACCTAGTTGCCCGGCCAGCTCCTCATCTATGAATTCGAAGTCGGCACTGGAGTCAAGAAGGACGGCCAAATGGTGGTCTTGGTCGCCCACGCGAATCTGTGCCTTCAGCTGGGGTCGGGGGAATGGGTCGGCTCGCCACTGGACCCTCCTTCAGTGCCGAGCCTTCTCTTTGGCTGGGCAGGAGCTAACCATGTGTCCTGGGCCAGCACAGTAGCGATATGACATAGGCTATCCTGGCTCTCTTGGTGGGGAAGGATGACAGCTGTAATTCGAAAATCACTGATCACTGCATAAGGAAGGTTCGTGGGATGGCTGTTGTGACAACATGGAGGATGAGGACTGAGCTGGCTCATGTGCTGCATCGGGTCTTGGGTGACTAGGCCCTTCAGGCACCGTTCGTGGGCAGCAGTGGTGTTAGACAGTGAGTGCAGCAGGTCCTGTAAGTTCTGTGCACCTGCTGGGTCCATGTCTGGCCAGATGGTACTGTCAGAGTAACGTGTTGGACCCAAATGCAGGACACGGACAGGAACACTCATTTGAAAGTCTTTAATGAATTTAAGCAGTTCACAAAACAACAAATGGTAGGGGTATATGCCAAAAGCAGTTGAGCAGGGAGTGAACGACAATGAGCTCAAAATATAAAAGCAGCTCACACTCACTAGTAACAAGCACAGAGACCATACAAAGTTTAATTCCAAAAGGAGCACGCACCTCACAGGCTTGTTAAGGTCCACAAGGCAAAGTCCGAAGCAAACTAATCAGGCTGAAATCCAGGTAAAGAACTGTCTGAATGGTCAAAATTCAGCAAATAAACAACAGCAGGGCAGAGCAGACTTACACAAAAACAGGTAAAAGGCACAACTCTGATATACAAAGGTAAATGGAGAAGACCATCTGGTGATGAGCACATGTTCTTAGTGTGCTTTTATAGTGCTGGGACACAAAATGGCCGCCAACCCGGACGTGCAGTCGTGACACCTTCTATTTAATTCTATTTAATGCATTCTATTCTATTTAATGGCTACCTCTTCAGTGGCAGGAAGAGTGCCAATTGTGGACATTTGTGAAGCGATGACATGTTCACCATCTACATTTGCCAGATTTTATAATGTTGCTTTATTGCAGTCCAGAATGTGAAGCAATTCTCAACTTCAGTATAAAACACTTTCAACACTTGAATGATTTTCATCTTTAATAGGGAGAGCAGCATCAACACTTGAGTGTTTCTCATTCTCAATAAAGTATAGTAAGTAATTAATTCTTTATTGTCATTGTAACAATGGATGTACAACGAAATTGAGTGAGTACTCTCAGTGCAAACAGTAAAATAAGAGAAAATAAAAATAAAATAAAAATATACAGGTATTTACACTTATTGCACATATGGCCTTAAAGAATATTGCACAGTTAAAATATTGCACTTATTGAACATATGGCATCAAAGATTATTGCACAGTTAAAAATATTGCACCAACAAAGAGAGTTCAATTCCAAATTTCAAATGCAAAACATTTTACAGTTTGGCATGAACATACACTGTCATTTGGCATTTACAGATTGGATAGCTACAGGGTAGCAGCTATTTCTGTATTGGTTTGTCCTCGTTTTAAGGGATCTTTTAAGGGCAAAGGGACTATAATGGAAGATTTCAGACAGGATGGGACAGCAGATTGGGAAAGTGACCTATTGAAGATACTGGTGAAGATCCCAGCCAGCTGGTCTGCACAGTCCTTCAGCACACGTCCAGATATGTCATCAGGGCCTGCAGCCTTCCTTGGGTTTATGGCCCTTAGCGTGCACCTCACCTCCCATTCTTCTACCGAGAGGGTGAAGATGGAGTTGCTGTTCATTGTTTGGTGCAGCAATGTGTCTTGTGGTGCTACCTCAAAGCGTGCAAAGAATATGTTCAGTTCCTCTGCCAGTGATGTGTCACCGTTCCCAGCTCCAAGGCCAGGTCTGAAGTTGGTGAGGTGTTGGACTGCCTGCCATACCTGCCTGCTGTTTTTGCTGACCAGGTGGTGATTGATCTTCTTTCCATAGTTCGTCTTGGCTCGTCTGATGCCTCTTTTTAGGTTGGCCCGAGCTGTGCTGTACAGAGCCCTATCACCTGACTTGAAGGCGGTGTTTCTCTCTTTTTTATGCAGCTGCTGGACCTCCCTGGTCATCCAGGGTTTTTGATTGGGATAGACCCATATGTGTTTGTCCACTGTGACAGTGTCTATGCAGTTCTTTATGTAACATAAAACAGTGTTTGTGTACACCTCCAGGTCTTGATGTTCTTTCAAAGCAGTCCTGCAGTGGCTGAGAGGCATCATCTGGCCAGGTTTTAACTAACCTGGTTGTGATATTAGCAGTTTTCCTGAGGGGGGTGTATGCCGGGATTAAGAACGTGGACATGTGGTCAGACTGGCCCAAGTGTGGTAATGGTCTAGCCCTGTAGCTCAGCTTTATGTTGGTGTAGACCTTTCCAGTATATTAGCTTCTCTGGTAGCATGCTTTACATGCTGGTAAAATTTAGGATTTAAATCCGCATGGTTGAAGTCGCCAGCTATTATGTACACTGAGTCAGGATATATGCTCTTTTATTTCCTCTCCCTGCGCCGCCTTCGCCTCCTTCGCGCTGGAATGGTAATCCACGAAGAACCGGGACTCCTCGCTATCTCCTCTGGTATGTTGTGTGAGCGAAGAAACTCTGTTGTAATGCTTCTCTCATTTAAAACTCCTAGTTTTAGCAGATCGTTCTGGTCGTAGATGTTATTTGCTTGACATAAAGTATTTGAGACTAGGAAAAACATGTACAAAAATAACAAAAACAAAGCACTGAAAGTAGAGCGCTGAGCTGCTGCATCTGTGCGCACCGCCATCTTGCCGCATCAATTTATTGGCACAATTTAAGAATGCTAGATCTCTGAAACACCTGGAAATGTTATGAAGAATTTGATGTACAGCCTCCACTAGATCTGTAGGAAACTATGCCTGGAATGAAAGAAAGCAGAATGGAAATTCTCAATCATAATGCGTGGACTTAGTTGCTATAGGTAGTGACCAAATGGAAATACTCTTAGTTCTGAAAAAAAAAAAGCCTCAGCAGTCCTTCATAAAACATTTTTAGCCAATGCAATGGGGTTGCCATAAATTAAAAAACAGAAACATATGCACCAACTTTGTTGACATCAAAGTTGGCAACAAAACTATTACAACTTGCAATTTCTAAATTTTCTTACTACATAACCAAAAAATAGGAGACAATATGATCATCTGTAAAGAAATGAATCACCAGCTCTGTAGTTTCCTGGCAATAGGCAGTACAATTATCTGGTATCTACAAAAAACACAATAGCTGGTATACTGTATACAGTGTAATGGATACAACATACACAAGCTGGCATAAAGCTGAACTCTACACAAGAGTCTACAAGGGGTGTTTGGCTGCTAATTCTGAGACAAACCTAAAAGTGCTCTCAGAAATGCCACCTTTTGTTGCTTATATCCTCTGTTTTGTTACATGTTGAACTCTGTGACATATTTCTCTCTAGCAGTCATACAAAAAAGAAGCACTGGCACATGTCCAGGGATACAATGTATTTGCCCTGGTCCCAGATATTATTTTCCAATTTCCACAATAGGAATATTTTAATGGTCCAGTCAGGTTTAGAATTAACAATAGACTATGTTGCTCACCATGATCAAATGTAATGTAAGCATGCTCCTCCTGGTCTGCAGTGCAACACAGTTCCGCTGGATTCAGAAAGAGGATGCTGGTGAGCGATATGGCTGGGGAGTCGATAATGTCTACATTGGGGAAGGATGTCCAGGTCTTTGCAGCGGACATGGGTACTGTACCACTGGAGCAGTCTGCCTTTGTGACGAAGGGCACTATGGTGGGCACCACTAATTTGCACTTTACCACATTGTTTACAGTACATATTGAGTTATTTTGAAAGTTCTTGTCACTAAACATGGAGACATTGTTGGTAACAGTGGTAATATTAATGTTAACTGTGACTGGATATATCACTGCATTTTTCTGTTTTTTTTTTCTCTCAGGTGATGATTGCTCCCTGTGGAGCAGTGATCTTCCCAACTCCATCAAGGACAACTTTGAGTCCGGGTCTGTGTCTGAGGACAGCTGGAGTGTAATTCAGGGTGGAGGGGTTAGCAGTGGCTGTGGCCAGCTTTCTCCACATGCCCATGGAGACTCCCTGTATTTTAATGGCTGCAAAATGAGACAGGCCATCTCCAAACCTCTGGACCTTTCCAGGGCCAGGTACAGCACACTGTATAGCAAAAGGCTAGAGTAGCATTCACTGCATGGATTTAAGGTGGAGGCCTTATTCTCACATTCATAAATGTTGATCAATTTTGGGTATTTTGGAATTTGCTGATTGGTAAACTGACAGTGTTTTCACTTTACTGGTGCCTTCTTTGACCACTTTAATAATGTCTAGAGCAGAGCTATTGCTAGAACAGAGTTGACACTTTCCAGACCTCTCTCTCTCTCTCTCTCAATTGCAGCAAGATCATGTTTGTGCTACAGATCGGGAGCATGTC
Organism: Pangasius djambal; assembly: GCA_022985145.1. Taxonomy (NCBI): domain Eukaryota; kingdom Metazoa; phylum Chordata; class Actinopteri; order Siluriformes; family Pangasiidae; genus Pangasius; species Pangasius djambal. The sequence continues at coordinate 17,014,167 of CM040980.1, forward strand.
ACAGACAGACAGCTGTAACTCGGCTTTGAACCAGGTTGACACTGCTGATCGGGCCGTGCTGCTCCAATACAGTGTCAACAATGGAGTCAGCTGGCATGTCATTGCCCAGCACCAGACTAAAGACTTCATCAAAGCCCAGAGAGTCTCCTACAACATTCCGCTGTAAGTCATAAAACATATATGATCAGACAGTGCTGTTTTTTTATGTTTTTTCTATCTAAATAGGTTGTTTTTATTTCTTCCTCTTATAGTGAAGCCCGTGTGAAAGGGGTGCAGTTGCGATGGTGGCAGGCACGTCATGGTGGTACAGGGAAAGACCAGTGGGCTCTGGATCATGTGGAAGTTGTTCTGTAGGTAGACTTGCAGACTTTCACACTATTTTTTGTTCTTCTCTCTTCTCCATTCTTTCATGCTTTTTCTATTGTATATTTACGTACACCAATCAGCCATAACATTAAAACCATCTGCCTAATATTGTGCAGGTCCCCAAAACAGCTCTGGCCCATCAAGGCATGGACTCCACATGACCTCTGAAGGTGTGCTGTGGTATCTGGCACCAAAACATTAGCAGCAGATCATTTAAGTTCTGTAAGTTGGGAGGTGGGGCCTCCTTGGATCAGACTTGTTTGTCCAGCACATCCCACAGATGCTTGATCGGATTGAGATCTGGGGAATTTGGAGGCTAAGTCAACACCTTGATCACTTTCTAATGTTCCTCTAACCATTCCTGAACAGTTTTTGCAGTGTGGCAGGGTACATTATCCTGCTGAAAGAGGCCTCTGCCATTAGAGAATACCGTTGCCATGAAGGGGTGTACTTGGACTGCAGCAATGTTTAAGTAGGTTGGTACGTGTCAAAAGTAACATCAACATGAATGCCAGGACCCAAGGTTTCCCAGCAGAGCATTGTCCAGAGCATCACATGGCCTCCGTCAGCTTGCCTTCTTCCCATAGTGCCTCCTGGTGCCATCTCTTCCCCAGATAAGTGATGCACACGCACAAGGTCTTCCACATGGTGTAAAATAAACATGATTCATCAGACCAGGCTACCTTCTTCCATTGCTCCATGGTCCAGTTCTGATGCTCACCTGCCCACAGTAGGCACTTTTGGCAGTGGACAGGGGTCAGCATGGGTGCTCTGACTGGTTGGCTGCTACACAGCCCCATGCGCAGCAAGCTGCGATGCAGTATGTGTTCTGACACCTTTCTATCATAGCCAGCATTAATGTTTTCAGCAACTTGTTCTACAGTAGCTCTTCTGTGGGACTGGACCAGAAGGGCTATCCTTTGCTCCCCACGTGCATCAGTGAGCCTTGTGTGCCCATGACCCTGTCACCAGTTCACAGGTTGTCCTTGGAACACATTTGGTAGGTACTAACCACTGCATACCAGGAACACCCAGCAAGACCTGCCATTTTGGAGATGCTCTGACCCAGTCATCTAGCCATCACAATTTGGCGCTTTTCAAAGTCGCTCAGATCCTTATGCTTGCCCATTTTTCCTGCTTCCATCACATCAACTTTGAGAACTGACTGTTCACTTGCTGCTTAATATATCCCACCCCTTGACAGGTGCCACTGTAACGAAATAATCAATGTTATTCACTTCGCCTCTCAGTGGTTTTAATGTTATGGCTGATCGGTGTATATGCACATTGCTGGCCTTACTTGCAGTCATCTTATATGCCCACTTCCTTGTGTGTTGAGTCTGCCTTGTGTGCCTCTCGATCAGATTCTAAACATTGCCTTTTCTCTCACAATCCTTCTAATTTTGTTTTTGTTTGTGTTTGGTTCTGGATCTCCTGTCTGGTCTTGCCTTTCCCAGAATATGACATACCATATCTTTCTGCATGTGAGCAGCAAGCTCTCTATGTCTCTCAAGTCTTTCACTCTAATTTTTTGTTCTCTTATGTATTTTGCTGCCACCTTGGCATGACTGTAGAGTCAGGTAAGTGCTCCATCTTTCCTGAAATGCAACCTAGTCCCTTTCCTCCACAATATACTGTATGTGCTGTAATATACATTATGTGTTACTGAATTTAAATCAGTGAAGATGTTTTTTACAACCATTCTTATAAAATTTACGCCTGTCACATTTCATGCAAATATTAATGTTGTTTAATGATTATTTTCATTTGTTACTCATAAGCTATTTACAATAAGGATTGCTCATGGTGGTGTAGTAGTGCACCAATCCAGGGTCCCAGGTTTGAGTCCCAGGTTTGAGTCTGAGTGGGTGCAGTTTCTGTGCATGTTTTCCCTGTGTCCATGTAGGTTTCCTCCAAGTTCTAGGATTTCTTCCAACCACAGGTGATTGCTTTGAAACTACATTGGAATCCCAGCTTCCCCTAACATTTCATAAAAATCCAGCAATGAAATGTTTACCAAAGTGTCTATATTATGAATCACACTTGGAGCGATTCAATATTAAAAAATTCTATATTTTTAACTTATCAAATACACTCTTACAGGAAAGGCAATAAACAACTCATGCAGTGATGCCTGAGGAGCGATGGGTAATAAAAAATTATCTTCAGGGCCTGTGATTTTACTGGCTGTGTTAATAAATTTGTTGGAGATGCGAGGTTGCATGCAAGAGTGCCATAGATTCTATTAGCCTGATCATTTAATTAACTCCTGACAAACAGGACTTTGATGTTTTGTTCCCTTCTGTAGAAGATTGAGTGGAGAGTTCCTTAAAAAAGGAAGCTGTCTCAGGGTCATTCTGAAGGATTTTGAAGTTTTTAAGTATAATATCCATCATTGTTTTATTAGAGGAATTAGAAGTAAGCACCAACGGAATTCTTTCTGTACTAGCAGTGGAATGTGTAGAGGTCAGTGCATCTGTTCTCTGTATCTGTAGTGCTAACACAGGCCATGGCATGATCTATGACACAGTAAAAATAATTGCATATTTCCTTACTTTTCTGTAGAAAATCTTTGTTCTCATTGAAGATGCATTTAAGCCTCATTAGCTGTGAATTGGGAATGGAATTTTTTGCAGTGCTTGGGATGTGAAGAATTGTACACCAAGTAAAAATGAGAGTCTGTCATTTTGTAATGGATGGTGTGTTGTGTCCAATGTAGGATAAAGGAATGCACCATTCTGTTCATAGATAATGTTCGGTAATCACGATGCATGTCTGATTGTGCTGTGATCGTTTAGTCCTGCCTAGAGCAGGACGTTTTAAGTAAATAGAGAATAACAGTAAACATTCAGATGTTTGCTACATCTCTGGTGTCATTGCATTCATTTAATAGTACATTTTGGTGACGAGGATGACTGATTTTTCACTACCTCCGCTGCCTCCCTTCCTTGCTCTCCCGGGAGATTCCCCGATACCATGGCCCCATTGGCTTCACTCCTTTGAAACATATCTAATTGCAGCCGGCCTCACGGAGGTGAGCACAGCTCGGAAGAAAGCATTTCTCCAACATTGCCTGGGCTCGGAGGGACAACGAGTGCTCGGAACAATAAGCGACACTACCGAAGCTTCTTATGACCGGTGTGTTACTCTCCTAAATGAACATTTTGCGGCTCCACAGAGTGTTTTGCGTGTCTAGATTACGCAATCTAGAGCTGGCAGCTAGCGGACATCTTGGCTAAAAGGGGGAGAAATGACAACAATTCCAGATAGGTGATTTAATTGGTTGTTAAACTACAGAATAATGGGCATGTAGAAATTAAAATGCAAGGAAAAAAATGAAGCAAAAGAAACATGTATATGCAGTTGGCCGGGGAAATGGGTGGCCATGAAAAAACTTCAGGTAACAGTTGAACCGAATGGACAAATCAAAAAATTGCCATTGTATGTGGTCATGGGTGACTACCCTTCTCTCCTGGGACATTCCTGGCTGGAGCAACTTAAGGTGGACTGGCAGGGCATACACATGATGACACCTAAAAAGCTGGACCTAGAACATGTTCTGCAGAAACAAAGAAAAAAGTGAAATTGAGCACTGAACTGGGAAGTCCCCTGACATACGCACTCAAACCCAAGGTAGAGGTGAGCTTAACTGAACTTGTGAGGGATGGTGTGCTGGAACCAGTTGGTGTCAGTAAATGGGCAATGCTCATCTTTCCAGGTCTAAGGAAAGAGGGAGGCATAAGGATCTGTGGGGACTTTAAAGTAACTGTGAACCCACTGTTGCCAGCGGAACAGTACCCCTTGCCTCACATCAATGACATGTTTGCAGGGCACACAGAAGGACAGTAATTTAGTAAAATTGACATACATAGCAAAATCAACCAGGCATACCTGCAGATGCAGGAGAAGAACAATCCAGAGACCTCCTCACCACCACCACCACACACAAAGGGCTATTCCAGTACAGACACTTAGCATTTGGTGTTACTTCAGCTCCATCCCTATTCCAGAGGACAGTGGATCAAATTCTAGTGGGGCTTCCTGGAGCTTTGTGTTACTAGATGATATTCTAGTAATGAAAGCAGATGACTAGTCACACTTGCAAAACTTGGATGCTACCCTAGAGAAACTGATTGAGTATGGGCTAAGAGTGCACTAGGACAAATATAAATTCTTTCAATCTTCCGTCAAGTACCCGGGTCACATGATTGATGCCTACGGTCAAGATTAAGGCCATCATGGATGCTCCAGGACCACAAATTGTCAGCCAATTTCAATCCTTTCTTGGATTGCTTAATTACTATGGGCATTTTATTTCCAAACATTGCTTCCCTGCTGAAACTGCTGTATCCTGGAGTTGGAGGAATGCCAGAAGGAATTTAAAAGAGCAAAAGAGATGCTGCTGAAATCAAAAGCCCTGATTCATTTTGATCTTTGTCTTCCAATCCAGCTGGCCTGTGATGTTTCCCCATATGGTGTGCAGGCTGTCTTTTCCCACATCATGCCAAATAGTCAAGAGAGGCCAATCGCTTTTGCTTCCAGGAGTCTGAGTAAAGCAGAGGCATACTATGCACAGACTGAACAAGAACCTTTAAGCATTGTGTTTAGTGTGTGCTGGCCAGGAGTGGATGGACAAATTGAGGAAAAGGTAGGACATGTACACCATGCAAGAGCATATGCAATGTACCACACTTGGCACCGCTGCACCTGTGTGAGTACCCAGAGAAACCAAGAGAAAAAAGAGAATTCTACAGAAGGACTGAAAGTTCTAAGTTAATGGACATTTTAAAAAAGTTTAATTCATGATGTGTTATGTTAAAGAGAAGTAACTGTGCAACAAAAATACATATACAGAAAATATATGTTAATAGGAATGCTGATAAGGAAAATATCTATAATAACTTTAAGGTGGTACAGTTTAATTTGTATTCTTATGTTATTTAGGGCACAAAGAGTAAGAGGGGAGGAAATGTTATGTATTTGGTTAATGTTGTTCTAACTACATTTCCCATAATGCACTGTGTTACAATATGCTACCAATGTTACTTCGGAAAAGTAAAAGAGAAGAGGAACTACATGTACACGTGTGTGTGTGTGTTATGCTTACCTGCAAAGTCCATTATTTCCCCCTATAAATATAATACATATGTACATTCCTGTTATACATAATAATATATCCTAGAGTAAGCCATGTGGCAAGCAGAATAAAAGGTAATTTCCGAGTTGAATTTTTGTAAATCATGCCACAGGTCAATTCTTAGAATATGTTGTTCACAAGTTTTTTCTGTATAGCTCTTTCACCTTATTTTAGCTGGGTTTCTCGCCAGAACACTATATTCACCTTCTCTCTTCACCTTACCTATTTTAATGGGATTATGTACCCTGGCCACATTTATTGTTTGTACATTATAATACTGGTAACGGAACTCAGGCATACTACTATCCTGGACCTGTGCACAAGCCAGTGACATCCAACTGTTTCCCAAGGTTTTTCTCCTTGATCTTCATTTTCCTGCATGTGTGCATGTGTATGTATGTGTATGGGATGGATGCACGTGCAGTTATGCATTTTATTAGAAATGCAGACAGACAAATCCAGACGTGAATCCAAATCGGGAACAAGAAAGAGGCAGAGGTCAGGCGATCAGCAAACAACAATGTCCACGTTAATCCAAACACATAAACCAGGAAACAAAAACAAGATTAAGAACTGGAGTAACATGACACATAAAAAAAATGGCTCAGTATAGATAGGGCCAGTAAACACTGAACAATACTTTGTACAAAACAGAGAAACACAAGGGTTTAAATACAAAAACTAATTAAAGGGAAAACTGAAAACAGGTGTGAGTAATAAAGACACATGAGGGAAACAACCAGTGACTGGACATGGGTGGAGACAGGATATGAACCAAAAGAAAACACACTTGGCAAAGTAAACAAACACATGACAACACGGAGTGTTATTCACGTTGAACACTTCTGCATGCAGCACTTTGCACAAGGGGGAAATCCCTGACAATTTTATCATTCATGTCATAGGCATGTTTATTTAATTTAGACTAAAACAGTATTCTAAAGGTTTTGTCAAACTTGATTAGTAATCTTTCTTTTAATCTTCACATTGAACATATGTGAAAATTTAACTGAAGTTTAAATTGGGTTTTTATTTTAGGAATGTCCCTAGGTTACGTCTGTAAACATGGTTCCCCGAGGGAACGAGACGCTGCGTCAAACAATGCTTTGGGAACGCCTCTGTGTGACCACGCTCTGAATCACACGTGTAATCCGTCCAACGGAATCGCGTGACGTCACCGGCAGGAGAGTGAAGGAAGCACTCGCAGGGATGCAGGAAGTATGGCACCGAGACGCAGCGTTTCGTTCCCTCAGGGAACCATGGTTACAGACGTAACCGTGGGACGTTCCCCTTCGGGAACTTGAGCTGCGTCAAACAATGCTTTGGGAACGAGTATCCAATGCCATCAATGCCACAAATCCCGAGGTAGGTTGAGAGAACTGAGGAGCCAGGAGCGGCATCGAGGTCAAGGCTGTAAAATCTGACGAAAGTCAGAGGGGTGGACCATCCCGCAGCATTACAAATATCCTGGAGAGAAACACCAGAGGAGAAGGCCTTGAAGGCCGCCATACTTCGGGTAGAATGAGCCTTGGCCCCCAAGGGAGAGGGGAGATCAGAGGACTCGTAAGAAGTAGTGATAGCATCCACTATCCACCTGCTGAGGGTCTGATTGTTCGCAGGAAGACCCTTCTTATAAGGACCGTAGCAGACAAATAGCTGGTCCGACTTCCTCCACAGGGCAGCTCTGTGGATGACACAGTCAAGCTTTTCCTGGTCATGGTCCCGAAAGGGAGGTGGACAGAATGCCTGAAACACAACTGGCCATGGAGCAACAGAGGGCACCTTAGGAACATACCCCGGTCTGGGGTAAAGAAAGGCTCTGGCCATGCCAGGAGCAAACTCTTGACAAGAGGGGGCCACAGAAAAAGCCCGAAGGTCACCGACTCTCTTCAGGGAAGAGATGGCTAGTAGGAATACAGTCTCAAAGACACCTCCTCCAAAGGCTCAAAGGGAGGTTTAGAAAGGGCCTCTAAAACCACGGCCAAATCCCAAGAAGGCACTCTAGGTCGTACCAGGGGCCTCAGCCTCCTGGTACCACGGAGGAAACGTGTCACTAATGGGTTTCTCCCCAGAGATTGCCCACCCATCGGAGCATGATATGCAGCAATAGGAGCCACTTGAACTTGTAAAGTGGATGGAGATAACCCTGTGGCAAACCGCTCTTGCAGAAATTCCCGCACTGAACCAACCGGGCAGTTAACTGGTTCTAACTGATGGTTTTCAAATGACGTGAACAGATGCCACTTAGCAGCGTATGATTTCCTTGTGGAGGGAGCTCTGGATTGGAGTATGGTCTCCACAACCTCGGTTAAGAGACCAGAGGCTACAAGCTGTGCCCCCTCAGGGGCCACAGCCACAGCCTCCATAACTCCAGACAAGGGTGAAATAGGGTACCCCCCGCCTGAGAGAGGAGATCCCACCTGATGGGAAACTCCCAAGGAGAGTCTTCGAGAAGGGTTACCAGGTTAACAAGCCATGGCTGGCCCGGCCAGTAAGGGGCTAGTAATAGAAGGCGGACCCTCTCCAGAACTCCCGGGAGCAGAGCAAGCGGGGGAAAAGCGTACAGGCACGGCCACAGCCACGTCTGTACCATAGCGCCCAGTCCAAGAGGAGCTGGGTGAGTGAGGGAAAACCAGAGGGGACAGTGCGAAGTCTCTTGAGTCACAAACAAATCCACTTGTGCTCTGTAAAACATCCTCCATATCTGCTCCACCACCTCTGGATGGAGCATCCATTCCCCGGGCCTCAGCCCCTGCCTCCACAGGATGTCTGTTCGATTGAGGTGCCCTGGCTGTATACTGCCCTCAGTGAGAGTGCAGACCCACCTGGCGGTTTAAGTAGGACACCACTGAAGTGTTGTCCGTGCAGACCAGTCCCACCATGTTTGAGTAGCGAGACACATTGGGACTGAAGAGGCGGGCCTCAGTGTGCAAATCGGGAAAGAAAGGCAGGCCCCAGCGAGGCAGTGACTTAGATGGCAGAAAACACTCATCTAACTTGCTGCGCAGACATGCTTCCTGCTTTTCAGTTGGCCAGTCAATAATTAATTTAGCCACAGCTCGAGTCACCACCTCCAATAACTCCTCAAACTGGACAGACTGTGGTGGCAAGTCCACAGACTCGTCCTCTGCGGCACTCCACTCACATCCCTCCTTGGAGGAAGACAAGAGAAGAGTCAAGCCCTCTCCCGGGGGGGAAGAGACCGTTTCAAAATGTGCTTCTGAGAGTGAGCTCTGGATCTGGCAGGTGAGGAAGAAGAAAGGGCTCTGCCCGTCTCCATTCCCTCTGCCAAATCTATCTGCGAACCCCACGATCTGAGTCACCGCTCTGCCTCGGCAGAAGCGCGACCCGAACCACGAGATATGCATCGAAAGCCGGACGCAATGCGGGCAATCAGCTCCCTCAAGAGCTGATCAAGCATGCTCCGCTCCCAAACAAGCTATACACAGACTGTGAGTATCCCCACCCATAATGAAACGTGGGCAGGGAGAAACACACAGTCTAAATGATTGCTTGTCTTTGCTTGCCATATTTTACTAGAGTGCATATATACAATATTGAGACATACAACAATAAATAAGGCGAACACACATAGAGTGCTTACTGAACAACAGAAGCTCGTGCCAGCTCCACCGCGTGCACTTTTATACTTCCAGGTCGCTACGTCATCCTGCTGGAGACATCACGCGATTCCGTTGGACGGATTACACGTGATTCAGAGCGTGGTTATGCAGAAGTGTTCCCAAAGCGTTGTTTGATGCAGCTCGAGTTCCCGAAGGGGAACAATACTTGTTTTGCCCTACATGTTAGAAAAAAATTTTTTTTTTCTAAAATTGTGATACTACCTTTTTACTTTTTTAGATTATGGTGATTTTTGTTTTTTTTACCTGCATGCTTCTAAGGCTGGGGCACATCACTAGACCTGTGTGATGCACCCTCCCTGCTTTCATCACTCTGGAACACAGAGAGACAGGTTCTAGTTCATTAAAATGTACCATTTGATCAGGTTCTTAATATAAAGGTTTCTTGTAACAATTTCTTGATAAGCTTCTGAAAAGAGTTCATAAATAAATGTCAACATTTAGAAAAAATTGTTATAGGTAAGGGTGATCTGCAAGCATGATTTTGAATCAATTTTTTTTGTTCTTTATTAAAATTGAAAGCCAAACTTGTTTTTACCCTATTTTACCCTATTTAACTCATTGTCCTTTTCCACTCTCTAATCCTGTAATATCTCTTTTCCAGCTCCCGTAAACAAAACTACATGATGAACTCTGCCAGACAGTCTGGTCTACACCACTACTATAGCAGGAAGAGGAGGACATTACTACACTTCACCTACTAGAAAGCAGTCACACTGAAAATTACATTCTTTACTGATGAGACTAGTGGATTTCTGTCAGAGCAACACAGCCCTTTCAAACGGAGACTGATCAAAACCTTAACAGGAAGGAGTGAAAGAAAGTAAAAAAAAAAGTAGCTATTTACGTTTCATGAGCATCCAGGTTTTATAATTTAGTCTAGTGCTATGATATCTCCTAAGGCATGTCTCACAAAGCAGGATTTCAAACTCATCTGTTGCCATCTGTGAAAATAATGCACGTTAATATTATGTTTGCTTTGACTGAATATATGTGACCATAAACCTGTAGCCTGTAGAAGTTTTACCAGTTTTTGCTTGACTTGTACACCTGCTGGAGAAAGAGGCCACAAGTTCAGGGACTATGGAGGGCTAGATTGTTACATATACCTTACATATATATATTTACATATCATCAGTCAGGTCCATAAGGATTTGGACAGTGACATTTTTGTGTATTTTTGCCTCTGTACACCACCACAATGGATTTGAAATGCAGCAATCAAGATGTGATTGAAGTGTAAACTTTCAGCTTTAAATCAAGGGGTTTAACAAAAATATTGCATTAACTTTTTAGGAATTACAGCCATTTTTTTTTTACAGAGCCCCTCAATTTTCACAGGCTCAAAAATAATTGAACAATTGACTGATAAGAAGTTTCATGGCCAGGTGTGGCCTGTTTCCTTGTTATTTCATGACAAATTAAGGAGACAAAGGGTCTAGAGTTGATTCCAAACGTTGAATTTACATTTGATATCTGTTCATGGGAACTCGCAATATGCGGCCAAAAGAGGTGTCGATGCAAGTGAAGGAAGCCATCATTAGGCTGGAAAAATAAAACAGACCTATCAACAAGATAGCAAAAAATTTAGGAGTGGCCAAATCAAGCTCAGCAACACTAAAGGCCTGGAAGACCATGGAAGACAACTAAAGTGAATGAATGCTGAATTCTTTCCTTGTTGAAGAACAACCTCTAGCCAAGTCAAGAACACTCTGGAGGAGGTATGCATATCTTTTTCATAGTCTACATTCAAGAGATGCCTTCATGAATATAAATACCTCAAAATGCAAACCACTGGTAACACTCAAGAACAGAAAGGTCAGATTAGACTTTGCTAAAATCCTCTAAAATAGCCTGACCAGGTCTGATGCAAGATTAACTTGTACTAGAATGATGGGAGGAGAAGAGTATGGAAAAGAAAAGGAAGGGCTCATGATGCAAAGCATACCACATCATCTGTCAAACATGTTGAGGGAGTGTTTTGGCATGGGCATGTATGCTTGCCAGTGGAACTGAGTCACTTGTACTTATTGATGATATGACTGCCAATAGAAATAGCAGGATGAATTCTGAAGTGTATAGAGCTATACTTTCTGCTCAGATTCAGTCAACTGCTGCCAAACCAATAGGACAGCACATCACAGTACAGATGGATAATGACCCAAAATGTACTGCAAAAGCAACCCAAGAGATTTTTAAGGCAAAGAAATTAAATGTTCATAAATGTCCGATGACCTCAACCCAATTGCGTATGCTTTTCACTAACTGAAGACAAAACTGAAGGCAGAAAGCCCCAGAAACAAGCAGCAACTGAAGGTGGCTGCAGTAAAAGCCTGGCAAGCCTCTCAAGGGAGGAAACTCAGCATTTGATGATGTCCATGGGTTCCAGACTTCAGGCAGTCATTGACTTCAAAGGATTTACATCCATGTACTATAACTAATCCTAAAATTTATGATTATGTTAGTTTGGCCAATTACTTTTGAGCCTGTAAAATGGAGAGACTGTAAAAGATGGCTATAATTCCTAAACGGTTAATGTTAATTTTTGTTAAACCCCTTGAATTAAAGCTGAAAGTCTACACTTCAGTCACATCTTCATTGCTTCATTTCAAATCCATTGTGGTGGTGTACAGAGGCAAAATTATGAAAACTGTGTCACTGTCCAAATAGTTATGGACTGACTTATTGGACTGAGCATCTCCAGAATGGCAGGTCTTGTGGGGTGCTTCCAGTAGGCAGTGGTTAGTACCTACCAAAATTGGTGCAAGTAAGGACAACCGGTGAACCGGCAAGAGGGTCATGGGCACCCAAGTCTCACTGATGCACGTGAGGAACAAAGGCTAGCCCATCTGGTCCGATCCCATAGAACAGCTGTAGCACAAATGTCTGAAAAAGTTAATGCTAGCTATGATAGAAAGGTGTCAGGACACACAGTGCACCGCAGCTTGCTGCATATGAGGCTGCATAGGTGAAGACCAGTCAGAGTGCCCATCCTGACCCCTGTTCACTGCCAAAAGTGGCTACAATGGGCACGTGAGCATCAGAACTAAACAATTGAGCAATGGAAAAAGGTAGCCTTGTCTGATGAATCATGTTTTCTTTTTCATTATGTGGATGGCAAGGTTCGTGTGTGTCATGTAGCTGGGGAAGTGATGGCACCAGGATGCACTATGGGAAGAAGGCAAGCTGGTGGAGGCAGTGTGATGCTCTGGGCAATGTTCTGCTGGGAAACCTTGGTTCCTGGCATTCATGTAGATGTTACTTTGACATGTACCAGCTATATAAACAATGTTGTAGACCAAGTATACCTCTTCATGGCAACAGTATTCCCTATTGACAGTGGCCCCTTTCAGCAGGACAAAGCACCCTGCCACACTGCAAAAATTGTTCAGGAATGATTTGAGGAACATGACAAAGAGTTCAAGGTGTTGACTTGGCCTCCAAATTCCCCAGATCTCAATCTGATCAAGCATCTGTGGGATATGCTGAACAAACAAGTCCGATCCATGGAGGCCCCACCTCGCAATATAAAGGACTTAAAGGATCTGCTGCTAATGTCTTGGTGCCAGACACCACAGCACACCTTCGGAGGTCTTGTGGAGTCCATTCCTTGACAGGTCAGAGCTGTTTTGGTGGCACAAGTGGGACCTACACAATATTAGGCAGGTGGTGTGTGTGTGTCAAGGGGAGATATATTAGGTAGCAAGTGAACAGTCACTTCTCAAAATTGATGTGTTAGAAGCAGAAAAATGGGCAAGCGTAAGGAGCTGAATAGCTTTGACAAGGGCAAATTGTGATGATGACTGGGTCAGCGCTTCTGCAAAATGGCAGGTCTTATTGGGTGTTCCTGGTATGCAGTGGTTAGTACTTACCAAAAGTGGTCCAAGGAAGGACAACCAGTGAAGACCAAAGGCTAGCCTATCTATTATGATCTCACAGAATCCTGTAGCACAAATTGCTGAAGAAGTTCATGTTGACTGTGATAGAAAGGTGCATCGCAGCTTGCTGCATATGGGGCTACGTAGCCATAGACAGGTCAGAGTGCCCATGTTGATTGGCTGAAGGTGGCCATGTTTTTGAAGTAATTCAGTGATGATTAAATATCCAGTTGTGAACTAGTCCTAGGATTAAAAAAATTGGTATCGGACTACCCAGGAAAAGGTGAAACTGAAATAAAACTTTCTTTGTAATTTGAGATACATGTCAATCAATTTTAATGAGGTGGAGCCAAATTTGCTCATACAGCTTTAAGTCATGATTGCTTGCATGGATTCGAACAAAACTTGAAATACATACACAGGACAAGGTTCTAAGGTCATAGCTCAGAACTATTTCTCAGGGCCTGTAAAGCCAATTAAGCTGAAATTTTGTATGCTGCAATGAGGTCCTAATCTGTTTTGATGTTGATTACTTAAAAAACATGGCCATCATTGACCAATCAGATTTCAGCAGGCATTTGACAGGGTTAAAGCTGAGCTATTTTCACAAAACTTGAATGGTAAGTTTTCGTAGGGACCTATTAGTATCTGATGCAATTACATTTCTTAGAAAATAAAGTGTATAAAGAAACTTACTTGTTATCCAGATTCTGCTTTTGGACCATTTAGCCATTCAAATTTATGATAATTTGCATAATTCAAATTTATGTTAATTTGCACTGGCCAATTTGAGAAAACTGCATCAGATCGTGCTGGGTCCCTACATGAACCTATCATTCAATTACAAGTTTCATGACAACTAATTTTACCTGAATGTTAACCTTTTCAAATGCCTGCTGAAAACTGATTGACTGATGGCAGTTATGTTTTTAAGTAATTAGAATAATGACCTCAGAATAATGTCCAGTATAAGTTTTGTGTGAATCCATGCAAGCAATAATGAGTTACTCTGTTCAACTAATCCTAGTATTTTCACTCACTAACTCACTCACTCACCCCCACACACACAACATTTTGTTCCCCAGGGTCCAAAGTGTGCCACCTTCATCTTTCTATGTCAAACAGTTGAAGAGATATATGCATTTTTAGTTATAGCACTCTCTATGGGCCCATTCTTATGAAACCTGAGGGGTAGCCAGAGAATGTCTTACTGATTATTTTGTGCAAAGTTCAAATTAGGACTGCATTCAGAAGATAGATAGATAGATAGACAGACAGACAGAGAGACAGACAGGCAGACAGACAGACAGAGAGACAGACTTTATTGATCCCATGAGGGAAATTCTTGTGAATTTGAATGAGTCTTTTGGAGAATGAGCTCCACTGACTCTGTAGTGTGTTGTAGAGTGGGTGAGACGGATTGTCTATGATGGAAAGCAGTTTGTTCAGTGACCTCCTGCTCCTCACTGACTAAAACGTCTCCAGTTTGTGTCCAATGATAGATCCAGCCTTGCGAATAAGCTTGTTAATCCTGCTGGTATCCCTGGCACTGATGCTGCCCCCCAGCAGACCACAGCACAGTAAATGGCACTCGCCACCACAGACTGGTAGAAGATCTCCAGCATCTTGTTGCATACATTGAAAGATCTGAGCTTCCTCAGAAAGTAGAGTCTGCTCATTCCCTTCTTGTACACAGCATCAGTGTTGGTCCTCCAGCCCAGTCTGTCATTTAGATGTACACCCAAATACTTGTAGTTATTAACAATTCCAACTTCTTCACCCATGATGGTTATGGGCTTAATCAAAGTTTTAGTCCTCCTAAAGTCCACCACCATTTCCTTGGTCTTGTCACATTTAGGAGCAGGTCATTCTTAATGCACCAGTCCACAACGTTATCCAGTAGTCCCCTGTACTCCGACTCCTGTCCTATCCCTAATACACCCCACCACTGCCGAGTCATCAGAAAACTTCTGCAGGTGGCAGGATTCAGAATTGTACTGAAAGTCTGAGGTGTACATAGTGAACAAAAATGGAGATAGGACAGTCCCCTGAGGTGCTCCTCTGTAACTGACCACTGTGTCAGACAGAGAGGCCCCCAATTGCACAAACTGGGGCCTATCTGACAGGTAGTCAGCAATCCAGGAGATGGTGGATGTCCTGACACCTATTCTGAGCAGCTACTCACTCAGCATGAATGGTTGGATGCTGTTGAAGGCACTGGAAAAATAAAAAACATGATCCTCACAGTACCACCACTTCCATCCAGGTAAGAGTGCGTACGCTGCAGCAGATAGATGACTGCATCATCCACATCCACATGAGGCTGGTAAGCAAACTGGAGTGGGTCCAGTGCAGGTTTCACCTGTGGCACCAGATGGGCTAAAACTAGTCTCTCCAACACTTTCATGACATGTGACGTCAAGGCAACCGGGCTGAAGTCATTGAGACCAGATAGGGTGGCTTTCTTAGGTGTCGGTACTAGACAAGATGTTTTCCATAGCAGCGCTACTCTTTCCTGCATCAGACTTAGATTGTAGATGTGCTTCAGGATACCAGACAACTGAGTAGCACAGGACTTAAGAACCCTGGGACTAATACCATCAGTGCCTGCAGCCTTGCCTTGATCAAGTCTCTCCAGCTGTCTTCTCACCTGGTTGGTCGTCACAGTCAAGTGAGAGGATGTGGTCGGTCCAGTTGAGGAGGGCAGGGGGGGGGGGGGGGGGGGGGGGGGGGGGGGGGGGGGGGGGGGGGGGGGGGGGGGGGGGGGGGGGGGGGGGGGTTGGGGTTGTGGTCAGGGATACTCAACAGGGTGTGGCATTGCTGTAGATGTGTATTTGGTGTCTGCAAGGGTGTCTGGACTGTTCCTGTGTGGGATGGCCCAGCAGGGGGTCCTATGCTGAACCTGTTAAAAAACACATTCAGTTCGTTGGCACTGTCCAAGCTGTATCCTTTTTAGTTCTTCCCTGTCACCAGACCTGAAGTCCCTCTTCTTCTTGTTCAACAGACCTTTCAGGTCACTGGTGATCCAAGGTTTATTGTTTGGATAGCAGTGTATGGTTCGAGTAGGGATAATGGTATAGTGGCAAAAGTTAATATAGTCTGTGACACAGTCAGTGATACTATTAATGTCATCCCCATGTGGTTCACAAAGCACATTCCAGTCTGTGGTCTCTAAGCAGTCTTGCAGGGTCTCACTGGCTTCCTGTGTCCACCCCCTCACCGTCCTTGTGGATACAGGCTGCCTTTGAACTGCAGGAACATACTGAGGTGTATGGTGTCGCACGCTCTTGTTTGATCAGCTGACGGTGGGATGTAAACACCGATTATCATGGCGCAGGAGAATTCACGTGGTAAATAATATGGTCGCATACTCACGGCTAAAAGTTCAATGTCCAGGGAGCAGAGACGTTCCTTCAAGGTAATTGCACCACCTTTCATTTACGAAAACAGCAATCCCTCCACCTTTCCTCTTACCACTTTGCGTCACATCTCTGTCCGCCCGAATGAGCTTAAAGCCGGGTAGGGAGGCACTGTGATCAGGGAAGTCTGTATGCAGCCAAGTTTTGTAAAGCACATTAAACTGCTATCCCGGTACTGCCTCTGGGTCCGAATCAGTGCACACAGTTCGTCCATCTTTTTCCCAAGGACCTCACGTTCCCCATGATAACAGACGGAACCGCGGGTTTAAATCTTCTCTTTTTCGCTCTCACCTTCGCACTGGCTCTGCAACCCCGGCATCTCCTCCAGAGCTCTGTTGGGGTCTTATGCCTGTCTCTGGGAAGAAGCGTTGTTTTGGAGACCGCTAACATCTGTGTATTATAATGCGAGTGTGTACCTAAACACAATGCCCAGCTCCCAACCACAAAAAATGATGAGAACAGCAGAAAGACCATCAAAATGAGAAAAAGGTATATGTGAAACATGATAAGTGTTATCTAAAACAGAAAAAAAGAGAAAAAAGCTAGGGAAAAAAAAGACACAGACAAGTTAAAAAAGCCAAAACTTCACATTTGGCTCGGAGCTGCTGTAACAGGCTGCTGCTCTTACAGCTCCAGGAACTGAACTCAGATATGGTTCTTGTAGTATATACATGTTTGTTTAATTGATTATTTAAAAAAATGCAACCCACCTTTCCAACAGATTAAAATGTAATTCAGATTGGCTTTGCTTGGTTTATTCTATTCTGATTGGTTACATTTACATGCAGCCTAATAATCTGTCAAATAGAAGAATAATAACCATGTGAACTTGACATCTGATTACTTTTTAATCAAAATCAGTTATTTTTTGAATAAATATATCTATTTTGCAAATACAGAAAAAATATAATATTCAAAAACAGCCTGAAGAATAACTCACATGCACTTATATCTGCTGAGAACAAACATGTCCAAACTTTGCATAGAATCTTGCAGCATACGTAGTGAAATTAACTTTCACTGTAGGACTTATGATATTTGAGATATGAGACAAAGCATGAAATGCTTGTTTATAGTGCCACAATTAGGCTGATTGGACTCATCTCTTGCTTGGCTGTAGGGCCTATGGTTTGGTCTGCATGATCGGTTTTAGTGGAGAAAAAAGAAGAAGAAGAAGAAGAAGAAGAAGAAGAAGAAGAAGAAAAAGAAGAAAAATCCTAACAAAAGGAATAGGGTTACAAGCACTATTTGCTTGGCTCCCTAATTATAGCTGCAAGCAGTGATCTTCAGGGTACAAGCAAACTTCACAATTAGCTCACCAATGTGCCCATTTCATGCAGAACAATAACAAGACAGCAGATGAACATAGTTATCAAGTTTCGTGTTTGGCCGATGGTGGCGTTTTTTTTTTTGTTTTTTTTTAAGTAATTAGGTCATCATCAAAAATCCATTTGCCTGATTCAGCATACCAAATTTCAGCTTGATGGGACTTACATTTCCTGAGAAACAGATATCTGAGCGTAACTCTGCCTCTGTGTGTAAATTTCACTGTGCATCTTATTTTCCAAGAAATATGTTTGTTTTTGTAAGTCAAAACACCCCCCACCCCGGCCCCCCTGGCCAATTTGAGTGACATCGCAGCAGATAGAAGTGGGTCCCTATCCAAACCTACAACTCAAGTTCTGTGACATTGTTAACTCTTTCAAATGCCCGCTGAAAACTGATGGACCGATGGCAGCTTAAGTAATTAGGTCAACTTCAGAAATGCCCTTACAGGAAAAATAGAAGCAGAATCCCAATGTGTATATAGATAAGACCTCATTTATATGGAAATAGTGGATTGAAAAGGGCATCAGGGCATCAGGACATCATAACTCTAGGGGATTTATATAATGGAGGTATAATAAAATCCTTTGATGACCTATAACAACAATATGGCCTCAATAAATCTCACAAGTGTCGTACTGTCAATTACGACATGCACTGAAACAATTATTTAGGTCATATATTTCTTAGGCAGCAGAAGAGAGCAGAATCCTGGAGATAGTTGGGGAGGACGGGAGGCATCTAAGTATTATAATCTGATGATGAGTGGGGTAGAAAACAAAATTATAACAGCACTTAAAGGAGTATGGGAAAGAGATTTGGGGATTCAGTTTGATGACCAAGCCTGGGGAAAAAAATTGATTCTGGATGCAAACATTCCAGAGATGTAAGAGTAGGGCTGATACCATTTAAAATACTACACCGGTTTTATTGGACCCCCAGCAGGTTGTTCCGACTGAGTTTATTAAAATCTAGAACATGCTGGAAATGCAAGAGGGATGAGGGTACTTTAATACATGCTCTGTGGACATGTCCTGAAAAATACATATGTTTTATACATAGGTACACAAGTATATTGAGAATGTACTTTGATTTATGTCCTATGTTCTATGTCCTGGGGGACATAGGGGTGTTATCTGGACTGTTTATGGCCCACAGAGAGTGGACAGTAACTGCGGTAATTATTGATCAACAGATTCTTCTCAGGAATTGGAGGAATCCGGGAAGTCCTGCATTGGAGAAATGGATTATTGAATTCAGAAATGTTGCAGCTTATGAACATATGCCATACAGGGATAATAAGGAACAAAAATACCTGTCAAAGTGGCACACATATTTCACACATGGCAATATAGATAATGAGTTATGAGGGAATATGTCCTTGGAGGGGCTATGCTGTACATATTTTGTGTTAATTCAGTGTACATATGTTATTAGTGGGACATTGGAAAGGCATTCAAGAGCCATGCTTTCCATATTACAGAAGTGTTTTAAGTTGTAAGGTTTTCTTCAGATGGTTTGGATAGGGATCTAGGGAATGGGATGAGGGGTTTAAGATATATTTTTGTATTGATAAAAGGTGGTGTGTAACTTTTTGGAAAAAATTCAAGTCATAAAAGAATGCCCTTACAGATTAGCACTTAGATGCATCATACCAGATTTCAGCTTGATCAGGCTCATGGTTGCTGATGTTAGCTCCGCCCCTTTGAATGACAGTGCCCCAAATGTGCACATGACCTCAGAATCTCATCTTATATATGACTTTCAAATTTTTTTCTTGATAATATGAGTTGGTGGAGCTAAATGGTTCTTGAGGCTTTTTTGTTTGTGAGAACCCAAGGAATTGGTGGAATCAGCCTGAGTACTTGTTGCCCTAATAAAAATGTTAAAAAATAAATAAAATAAAATTTCACAGTATCTCAGTAAAGAAAGCAACAAATTACATAACAGACTACAAAGCATGATGAAGTCTATCAGGGACTATGTGCAAAAACTACAAAGTCTCCTAAAGAACTGTGGCAGGTTCTCCAAGATGCTTAGAAAAACTTACCAGCCAATGTTTTCTTTAAACTGTATGAAGTGTACCTGAGGCTACTGATGCATTTGTAAAGGCATTTTAAAGGCAGATATTGACTTTGTTTAGTTTGTTGCTGTTTACTGCTCCATCTACACTCACCCTCCACTTTATTAGGAACACCTGTACATTCATGCAGTTATCTAATCAGCCAATCATCAACACAATACAAAAAAATCATGCAGATACAGGTCAAGAGCTTCAGTTAATGTTCAAAGCAAAGATCGGAATGGGGGAAAAATGTGATCTCAGTGACTTTAGCATGGATGTTGATACCAGAAGGGCTGGTTTAAGTATTTCAGAGACTGCTCTCTTGGGATTTTCACACACAACAGTCTCTAGAGTTTACTCAGAATGGTGCAAAAAGCAAAAATCACCAAAAAGTAAACAGATGAATACTGGAAAAAAGACTGGGTGATTTTTTTCCCTCAACTAAAAAGTATGGTTGAGCTTGTGCCAATGATAGCCTCAGATTCCTGTTCTTTGCTGACAGGAGTAGAATCCAATTTGGTCTTTTGCTGTTGTAGCCCATTCACCTCAAGGTTCAATGTCTTGTGCATGCTGAGATGCTTTCTGCTCACCACGGTTGTAAAGGTTGATTATTTGAGTTACTATATCCTTCCTGGCCGCTCAAACTATTCTGGCCATTTTCCTCTGGCCTCTCTCATCAACAAGGTGTTGATACCCACAGAACTGTCACTCACTCAATGTTTTTTTGTTTTTCGCACCATTCTGTGTAATCTGTAGAGGTTATTGTATGTGAAAGGCTATTGTATTCCCAGGAGATCAGCAGTTTATGAAATACTCATCCCAGCCATTCTGGTACCAAGTCCCATGCCCCGATCAAAGTCACAGAGATCACACTTTTTCTTCATTCTGTTTGATGTGAAAATTAACTGAAGCTCTTGACCTTTCTCTGCATGATTTTTTGCATTGTGCTGCTGCCACATGACTGGCTGATTAGATAACTGCATGAATTTGCATGTATAAAGGTATTTCTAATAAAGTGGATGATGACTGTATTTTTTATGTTGAAAATGTTTACTTTAATTAATTTTGAAGGCATCTTTGCTTTACAGCATTTTTTTTAAATGTGCCTAAGACTTTTGCATAGTATTTTTCAAATGAAGGCAGGCAATAACTTTAAATGTGAAAAGATGCAAACAAACTCTGCTAGGACACATGCAAAAGGATATATATTTCTACATTACTGCCTTTCCTTATAACAACATTTAGTGGTGTATTAATATATGTATTTTTTTAATTCCTGTTATGATACTTCTCTCTGTGTGGGACTCCGTGATCTTACACTGGAGCCAACATAATTACAGAATTTCACACACGTTTCGAATGAGAAATAGACTTAGTCATATGTATTTACACTCACTGAACACTTTACTAGGATCACTATACTAATACAGGGTATGGCCTCCCTTTGATCTCAATACAGCCTCTTCGTGACATGGATTCCACAAGATACTGGAAACATTCCTTTGAGATTCTGGTCAATGTTGACATTATTGCATCACACAATTCCTGCAGATTTTTCAGGTGCACTTTCATGCTGTGAATCTCCCTTTCTACCACATCCCAAAGGTGTTCTATTGGATTCAGATCCGGTGACTGGGAAGGCCACTGGACAGCATTGAACTCATCGTCATGTTCATGAAACCAGTTCGAGACGAATTTTGCTTTGTGACATGGTGCATTATCATGCTGGAAGTAGCCATTAGATGATGAGTAAATTGTAGCCATGAAGGGATGAACATGAGCCGCATGGGTGGATCCATGGAGTCTTGCTGTTGGTGCCAAATTCTGACCCTACCGTCAGTGTGCCTCAGCAGAAATCAAGATTCATCAGACAAGCCTATGGTTTTCCAGTCTTCAGCCGTCCTGTGCCCACTGAAGCCTCAGCTTTTTGTTCTCAGCTGACAGAAGTGGAACCCTACATGGTCTTCTGCTGTTGTAGCCCATCCTGAAATGCATTCTGAGATGCTTTTCTGCTCACCACAATTGTACAGGGTGGTTATCTGAGTTACTGTAGCCTTTCTGTCAGCTCGAACCAGTCTGGCTATTGTCTGTTGATCTCTCTCATCAACAAGGCGTCTCCGTCTGCAGAACTGCTGCTTACTGGATGTCTTTTCTTTATTGAACCATTCTGTGTAAACTCTGTGTGACTGTTGTGCATGAAAATCCCAGCACATATAGAAATATAAGAAACTATTCTTATATTTTATTCTTATATATTACACAAACTAGCCCATCTGGCACCAACAATCATGCCATGGTCAAAATCACTGAGCTCACTTTTTTTTTTCCAATTCTGATGGTTGATGTGACATTATAAGCTGTTGGCTTCTATCTGCATGATTTTATGCATTGCATTGCCACATGATTGGTTGATTAGATAATTGCATGAATGAATAGGTGTACAGGTATTCCTAATAAAGTGTTTGGTGAGTGTACATTAAAGTTGTAAAGAACAAGCTTACATCATATCCTCATAATTACCAAAAGAGGTCATCAAAGGAGCTACCAGCAGTAAGGTCAGAATATCTCCCTGGACACATATCATTGATAGAGGGCCAGTTTTCTGCCTGAGTACATTCATGTGGACTCTCTCCTGTCGTTTTTAGGTTACTTTTTTTGGCTATGCTGCAAAAAATATCAGTTCTTCATTTCTTTCCAGTATGCCTAATCATGAAAACAGGAAATACCAACTACTTTGCATGATAATTTATTATTATGACTTGATCTGCACTAAAGATATTATTCTCAGGAATAATGAAGGAAAAGTCAATGCATTATTCTGTGGTCACTCTAATATGGCAGTGGTAATTAAATTTAACTATGCAGACACAGTCTGCAAAATAACTATTGCATTTCACTTTGTAATGTATAATTTCCATATTTTTCTCATTAGTAGGTAGACACCTTAGTAACCAGACAACTTCGATCTTCTTTTAATAGCTTATTACCACATTCCAACTGTTCAGCAAGGCTGATGAGCTTAAATATTCAGCTCTACTCTAATTTGCTTTGGCAAAAAAAATTTGGAAAATTAATTATTGTCTCTTTAAGTCTACAGACCAAAATAATTTTTACAGCTTTTAAAATAATGTAGTTTCTAAAAAAAACAGTTTTCAGATGTTCTACAGTTTTAAGCTGTTTTTTTTTCAAGAAAACTGTGAGTCTATTCTTAAACTTTACTAATTATTTCATTCTTTCCTCTACCAAAGTAAGTTGCACAAGACTTTTTCATGCTTCAGACATTTGTTTGTCACAAACACCTTCACACAAAGGCATTAATTATAGCCTTATATTTATCTTTACAAATGCAATCATAGCTGACTTTGTCTCATGAGTTATAGCAGATCAACTCATGAGACACGTCAACTATGATTATATTGTTAGGGTTTTTTTTTAATCTGATGTGTAGTCAGAATGCCAGTGTTTTATTTTTAAATCTGATGTGTAGTCAGAAATGCAAGATATATCGAACCTGCTTCATGAGACAGGCCTCCTTGAGTTCTCAATACTACATCCTTTAAGTATGTACCAAATCGTAAAATCTACTCAAGGAAGTAGGAGATAGGACAGCTTCTAGATAAAGGACACACGGGTGTTTCCTATAAGTCTTTATTATTTTGGCACATGATAATCTGATGGTATCTTATGGTAATATGACCCCACATCTCCCAAAAAAAACTAATTTCAATAAATAATACAATAATAAGAAATGGGAATGAATAAAATCATTGGACGACAGTCAGTAAAAATAATTCTTGCTTTAAAAATGGAGCTGACGGTGTTAATAAATTTTAGTAGAGTCTTGTTTAGGCTAAAGCAAACACTTAAGCATGTGATGTACATGTGAAATAATGTTTTGATTGAGGTTAATTCGATGTGTGGCCCTAATCTCTGTTTTGTATATGCAGATCTGTTATACAGTTAATAAGGCTAGGCAACATGTAATTAACAAGCGAATTTACTTTTAGTGAGCAAGGACGTCTCATTTGGCAAATATATTTGTGCCTGATTCCTCCTGCCCTTGTATAATTTGCTTACATTCTTTCCTTAATTCATCAGAGGGAGAATCTAAGAAGCAAGGAAAAGAAACATGAAAGTGCAATTAAAAAATAAGCATCCAGAGATTTCAGACATCAGTCATGGATTTGTGTTTTCTCTCTTGTAATAAACTAAATTCAGCCTATTTAGGTAATTGTGATGTTCTACCAGATAAGTGATGGTCATGATGATTTGTGGTGATAATGGAATCAAGGATGTAGTGGAGTGAAAGTGAGCCTATGCAGAGAGGAATATTAAATCTCTAGTCATTTCCAAGATTAAGTGAATAATGCGTAACAGTGATTATGATTATGTCCTTGCTGTTTTGTGTCTATGAATTCTATTTGTGATGATTTGATGTGGTGCTCTGTTCATTCATTTTAAACCAATATCATGATGTTTTTATTTGTGAGTATGAGTGCAAAGGAACAAAATAAGGCTAAAAAACTCGGATGTTTATGGTATATGGTACTCCATGTACCATATACCATAAACATCTGAGTTTATGGTATATGGTACTCCATGTAACCTATTTAAAATGCACACTGTAAGCAGTGGGAATGTATGATATATGTATGGTATTTCATTGTGTTTAGAGAAAACTACCATACCCACCTTAACCCCTTGTGATGTCCTCCCGCTCTATAACTGTTCCTACTGAGAATCATATTTGGACAGAAGTGAAGGTTAAGCAGCATTCACAAGGAACACTATCCATAAAATAAAATGCACCAGTACCATCAATTTCAATGAGAATGATGCATTGAGTTCACACCAACATATGCCACTGTGTAAAAATTACAGTCTGTTAAAAAGGTTCACCATAGTTGAACTTATGGCAGAATATACACAAATGTATACAGTAAGGGGAAGTAAGTATTCAGACACATTTTGTTTTCAAGTATTTTGTTTTTGTTATTTAATATACATCCAGTGCATATATCCACTTCAAGTTTACACATATAATATACTGTACTTCTAAATATGGACAAAAAATCATGCAGAAAGCATTTGTTTAAAAAACAAAATTTATAGGGGAAAAAGTATTTGGGGTCCAAAATTCTGAAAGCACATTGAAAAACCAAAGAAAACAAAAAAAAGCTAATAATATCTTGAAAGTTTAGTATCTTGAATATTTAATATTCAATATTCTGCAGTATTTCTAGGTTCCATTTAACGTTAGCAAATTTGTGATATTGACCATGTTAATTGCTTTGAACAAAAGGTCAGATTTTCCTCATGCCTAATCTTGTCTATTGAAGCATGTTTTCAGATGACATGGCAATGGATTTGATCTAAAAAGGTTTTTCTCAAACTTTTGGACTCCATGGCAGCTCGAGTCTAATGGCAGCACACTGTCATTAAAGCAAAAAGGGGATATAAAAAGTTAAAAGACTTTGTATGTAAATTGTATGTATGACTTTTGTGTGCAAATTTGAAGTGGATATATACACTGGAAATATATTAAATAACAAAAGTAGCTGAATACTTATTTCCCTTTACTGCATGTCATTCATGTTGGTTTAGGGCAAAATGAAACAGAAATAAATAAGGGTGTCAACCTGTAATCAAAGCAAAATCAAAGTGTGCTAAGCTTTCAAAAAAGGTTCAACTTTATACCTTTACGAGAGCAAACTGCTACATACAACCTTACCCCAGAGGGACAACCAAAAAGCCATAAAATTCTAAATTGGGGTTCTAAAGGAAGAGTGTACCATCAGCACATCTGGACACTTTTTTTAGGGATACCAAAAAGTCCTTGTGAATGCAATCTTACATGGTCACTAATTGTGTGGATGTATGGATTTATAGATGTATAGATAGATAGATAGATAGATAGATATTCCACTATAAAATGGAAATAAAGAACTGTCCAAACTTTAAAAATGTTTCTCTTAATGTGTTCATTTTGCATGAATTTGTCAGAAATAAAAAAGAAATATGGCCAGATCATAAAAACAATGGATTCCTGCATCTGAACCAATTTTATTTTTGCAATAATCTATGGCAGAGTAGAATTGGACATACTACTTTAACCAGGTTTTACTGGATAAGACACATACTTTTCATTCAAATTTTGCTACTGAATGCCATATCAGATCTTAGTCCATCTTAATTTGAAAAACCACAGAAAACAGCCAGAGCAAAGACTATCATTTTGAGTGGTCTGTGGTTGCAGGTCCAGTGCTTGCCTGAGTTACAGTAATCATAAATGCAGCAGTGGTAACTTAAGGAGATGTTGGTCCCATAGATGATGTGATTATCTTTCTTTAGGCATTTGTCCTCCGGTATGCAGCCCTTGACAAAAACTCCACTGTAATCTCCATAATGCCCATTTGCAGTGAAACACTGCTGTCCAGGTAGACATTCAGTCAAAACATGCTTACATGGTTTATAAAGCAGCTGCATTGGACAGTAGTGACAAAGTAGTTTTCCACAGTGCAGACCAGGAAGGAAAAACAGATACACACAAAAGGCAAAACATTTGTACTTTGGGGGAGATCTACTGGACAACCAAACCTTCTCTGACTGGTTCATTTTCTCTTCTTCCAACCTACAACAAAATGAGCCTAAAATGAAGGTATATCTGGCAGCAACAAAAAGAGGACTTGCTGAAGATGCTTAACTAAAGAGCAAGACGCACGACCATTTGTTGTACCACAACACATTACAATTACATTTGAAAGCACTTAGGTTAATTAGTAGAAAAGCACAACAGGTGCAGAAGTTTATCTCTATTGCTATAATGAGCAGTCTAGGCCTGTCTGAATAGATTCTAAGCATCACATTAATAGTTATGACTAAACCTGTTCACAACTCAGAGTAGTATCAAAGTACTTTTTGCTTAATTTCCAAAAATGGTTCTATAAAAATAAACCAAGATCTACAAATAAACAGAAAGTGATTTGCAAATATAAAATGAGCTCCACAAATGAAAAAAACAAGATGCACAAATGCTTTTGTAATTCACAAATAAATATTTGGTTCACAAATATGTTTGGAATGCATCTCATTAATCATATTGTTTATTCATTGAATCAGCTGCTTTTATATGTAGGTTACTCCATGTGCATTTATGCATCACATGGCATTTGTAAATTTATTCATGGATATCTGAAACATTTCTTATGTTGGCTCATGCAGTTCAATACATGAATGGTCTGTTCAGTGGTCTGCTCTAGCTAATCAGACAGTGAGACAAATTTTCACTAATGCCCACGTTACTCCAACCAGTCGACGGACTTCGAAAATTAACACCCAATTCTTCGTAAATTGATTACTTTTCTCTCTTTCTTCTGGTAGAAGTGAATTTAAGAATTTAACATGGGAGACTCCAGTTTCATTCAGCAAGGTTCATGCATACAAAACACTGAGCCACCACTGCCCTATAAAATAAATTGATGCCTGAGGTAATGCTTAAACCGAGGTCCACTAATTAACTAGGGAGGGGTCTAACCCATCAAACCACTGGGGAATAGTGCATGTTCTCTTGAGATTGTAATGAGAAACAGATTTAAATAGTGTTCCTGGAAAACTGATTTCCTCTTGGTATAATACAACTATTGTGAATTTATTTATTATAGTATACTATAATGAAGCTAGTAATGTGTCCTAGTTTTAACAAATTTTCCCCATATAACACACTGTTACACTGAGAACACGGAGAATGTATGTACCTGGTGCCCTGAGAAAAGTGTTTTCCTCTTGTATATTACAGTTTGAGTATTTAAAGCACTACAAAGATGCTGATGAGGTATTTTAATGTCATCATTACATATAACCATATAGTTCCTGTGCACATGCTTTTAAATTGATCCCTGAGGTAATGCTTAAACCCAGGACTCAGCCCTAGTGGGCTGAGAACACTGGGCAACAGATTTAACCAGAGCCTTGTAGTTTTCTAGGCCAAAAGCTGTTAAATGAAAATGTAACTCAGATACATTACAAATACTTTAGGATATCAATGCACTCTGGCTTCAGTACACTACAGGTAAACCATTTTAGCAAAGCCTAGTGGGCTAACTGATATGAGTAGCCTAAATAATACACTATATGGCGAAAAGTTTGTGGACATCTGACCTTAACACCCATATGTGGGCCTTCCCCACACTGTTTCCCCAAAGGTAGAAGCAGACAATTGTCTAGAATGTCTTTGTATGCTGTAGCATTAAGATTTCCCTTCACTGGAACTAAGGGGCCTAGCCAATACCTGTTCCAGCATGACAATGCCCCTGTGCACAAAGAGAGTTCCATAAAGACATGGTTTGCCAAGGTTGGTAGGGAAAAAGTAGAGTGGCTTGCACAGAACCCTGGCCTCAACCTCACTGAATACTTGGGATGATTTGGAATGCTGACATTTTGTAAGGCCTTCTCGCCCAACATTAATGTCTGACCTCACTTGTGCTCTTTTGGCTAAATGGGCAAAATTCCCCATAGCCACCTTCCAAAATCTAGTGGAAATCCTTCTCAGAAGACTGAGGGTTATTATAACACCAAAGCAAAGACTAAATCTGGACTGGGATGTTCAACATGCACATACTGTGATTGTCAGGTGTCCACATACCTTTGGCCATATAGTGTAAGCCAGACAAATTACTGTGTCATGTAATATAGTTTATTTATATCTGCCACAAATTTTCCAGGTTGTGGGACTCCTACTTTTTCATGTATCCAATCAGCCAATCATGTGGCACTAGCATAAGCCATAAAATTATGCAGATACATGTCAAGACTTCTATTCTTGGCTGACAGGAGTGTAACCCGATGTGGTCTCCTGCTTTTGTAGTCCATCCTCCTCAAGATTTGACATAGTGGATATTCTTACATGGTTTACTGGTGATTCTCACCAGTTTTATAAAGAGTGGTTATTTGAATCACTATAGTCTTCCTTTCAGCTCAAACTAGTCTTGTCATTTTCCTCTGGCCTCTCTTGTCAGTATATACTCCCACAGAACTGTCACCCACTGGATATTTTTTGGCACCATCGTTTGTAAACTATTGAGAATGCTGTGCATGAAATTCCCAGGAGAACAGCAGTTTTGAAATACTCAGACAAACCATGCCACAGTCAGTCAATGAGATCACATTTTTCCCCATCCTGGTGTTTGGCATGAACATTAACTAAAGTGTTTGCATAAGGTGAATGCATATTTAGAATTGGCACATCAAATCTATCTATGGTACCCAGAGAAGCTGAATAGGGTGAAACCTAGGATTAGCATCTGACTAATGTTTGAGCAATACCACTCCTATCAACAATACATTTGATACTTTAAAGCATGTGTTTAATTATGCACTGTTTTACAAGCAACATAAAATTTAGCTTACCTTGATGTACCGGAAGAAATAACGCCTATAAGCTAACACTTGATTTGAGCCTATACAAGCCTCATAATGCAGCATCAGCTGTAGACTTCATGATTTTGTACATGTACACTCACAGAGAAACAAGAGAACTGAAGTAACAGACAAATAGAGTGATATCCAGCTGTGGCCTTGCAGACAAGTCCCTAGTTGGGTGAAGCAATTTTATTGTTAAACAGTATCTTCTGAAACAGTTATTTTATTGCTATTATTTTCCTATTTCTGAAAGTGGATTGGATATTATATATACTCAATTTAAATTACCAGAATTATCACATAATAGTGGTAAACAGTTAAGTTGACTATTTAGAGTGTTAAATTACATTTATACAAGAGGCACTGTTGTAGCAAACGACATAGTTTATTACATATTCAAGTAACTGTATAGTAGGTTAGTGGGTTAAGTGAGGTCGCATAATTCAAGAGTCAAGAGACCATAATACCTGAATCCAAGTACCCGCCCTAGAAGAGCTCAAGTCAGTCAGCTCAGGGAAGCGGAAGCTACAGTTAGTTGTCAAGGTTTCTGTTAAGTAAAATGATGCTTAGGTAACATTAGCTAGCTATAACATAAAAGCTTGCATTTCATAATGAATATGTAAACTATACATGGTCACATGAGTCTATTGTGGTAGCTCATACCTGGAACATCATAAATGAACTCTAGCTATATTAGGTGAAATAAGCTAAGTAACAAACCAGGCTACCTGTTATAGCTAACAATGCTGTAGTTGATGTTATCGTTAGCTTGCTAGCTAACCTACCTAACATTGGGGTTTACATTTTGTAATGCATATATATAAGCTGTACACAATTTTTGTACTGTAATAGTGGGAAGAAGAGGACTGACACAGATGGTAATTTATTTTTAAATCAAAGTACCTTTGAAGGGCAAGCCAAGCCCAAATACAGTATTATTAGAACACTAATGATTCAAGTGTTTCTAGATAACATCTGGTAGTTTTAAGTGTACATGCTTTACACTGTCATATGTGTGATATGTATAACGTATGTGTCATATGTATGATCTTAACACTTTCAAGCCTGGCCTGGATTATCACAAAAAAGACACTGTAAATGTATGCTAATACATCTGAATGGGATAAATGTCATGGAATTATATAGGAATAGTTGCACAACCCACACCACAAATTTGTAATGTGCTCTTAAGCTACTACCATTCCACCTGATACTCCAGCTGTGTCTCCGTCAGACTGAAGATTCGAAGTGTGGAATGTTGGACACTTTATGCACTCAATGGTTGCAGCTTTGCCTACCTAGCGGAAGAGGGGAGGATCTACCAGACACTGACCCTGGATGAGAAAAAAATTTCAATATGGCCGACAACACTCCATTGGACAAGACATCTTATAAATGAGAATTCTTTTAAAATTAGCCCATGTTGTGTGATTTATTTTTCAACATTTAAAAATTTTTTTGTTCTGCTAAAGCTAGCAGCGTCACATTACGTGCGTTTGATGTCATTTGCCATCGACTGGGAAATGATTTATACTTCCGGTTAGTAAAAACCTTAAGTGTTCCATTTGAGACGATGAGTACATAGAGTACATAGTGCATAGTGTAAGTGCGTAGTGTGTATTAAATCATTTGGGGCACGACTATGCTGTATCTTTTTTTTTAACCTTCAGATTTTTTAATAAGACTAATACAGTTCTTTAATTTTAATTGACTAGACTACAGTGCCCCTCAATATACAGTCACTGAGGCACAGACATTGGGCTACAGTGCCCCACAGTTAGCAGTCACTAAGGCATGGATATTGGGCTACATTGCCCCTCAGTGTACATTCACTGAGGTGCAGACACTGGGCTACAGTGCTTCTCAGTCTACCCTCACTGAGGCGCGGCCTCGGCTACAGTGTCCCTCAATCTTCCCTCACTAAGACACAGACACCAAGCTACAGTGTCCCTCTATCTACAGGCACTGAGTTGCGGCCACTGGGCTACAATGCCCCTCAATCTACAGTCACTGAGGCACGGACACTGCAGTGTCCCTTAAGCTACTATAACTGAGTCACAGACACTGGACTACAGTGCACCTCATTGTACAGTAACTGAGGTGTTGACAATGGGCTACAGTGCTCCTTAATCTGTACTGCCTGCAGGATGGGTACTGTATATAATTGTAAATAGTTAATGGTGTAATTTATTTCTTGTTACTGTGTATAGGTCATTTTATAAACATATACAAAACTACTAAGTGTTAGTTGTTTATTGGTCTTCGAACAGACCGATGCGAAGTTACCAGATGTTACTATTACTAATTAATCTTACAAATCTACAAGTAAAGCACCAATTTTTGTAAACTGATAGTACTTTCACTAAATTTTGGGCGAATTTTAAAATGTAACAGCTTCCTATTATACTTGAAATTTTTAGGGAGCTTGGCATTCTCTGGCAAAAATCCTTCCATTGTCTGAACGTAAAATGTTGATTAGATTGAATACAGAAAAATCAGATTGCAAAGGTTTTATTTTGATTTTTAAATGAAATCTTGCTAAATAAAGCAAGTAAACTCACTTCATAATAAACTAAAATACTTCAAATATGGCCTCTTCTTGTCTGAAATTACACGGTAGAGAGTTTCTTTGCCTGTTTAAGGTTCTTAGCCAGGAAAACCAGTTGGTCTATGTGGTCTTCTGTCATTCATCTTGGACTGCAGATTAAACCAGAGGTACTTAACACTCGTTCTGATGCAGAGCTAGAGACAGGAATGCACAGATATGCTTTAGTAAAATGTGCGAGGATTGGCAAGCTAGTGGCACGTCTCCCCCACCAGGCAAGTGGGGCTCCAACAGGACTAATCTCCTTCATCTGGCTGTACAACATGAACTCACTACTAAGCTTTTCAGTAGGAGTTTTGTCAGATCACTCTTGGTTGTACCCAGTGAACTGCATGCTGATCTCTTTTTCTCTGTTATAATAGAGAGATATATCTTGTATAGTTCATAATCATGTAAAATTGGTAATTGATTTTGACAAACCTAGGTCAAAGGTCATCATCAATCATCATCAATCAAGTTTGTTGACAGGTCTAGGTCAAAGGGTAATGATGTAAGTATTTAATTAAAACTCTTTTAAAAGTTTTTAAACTGTTAAGTTTTTAAAAGTATTCCATTAAAACTCTTAATGTGTTTTTAAACACAGAATTGAAAAAAACATAAGTGAAACCTTATGTGTAAGGAATGTGTCCGTATACAAACATGTACACACACAGATAATTTACATTTGCCCGAGTTTCCCACCAAAAATACTATGAAATATGTCATAAGTAATATGACACACACACACACCCTGCTCCAAGCAGGACACACACACGCACAAATCCTTCAAATACTTCACTGTTTTATACCACCCACAAAGAAAGAATCGACGAATAGGAAGCACGTATTTTATGACTTCGAGACTAGGCAGGAAATGTCATGGCAAATACTTCTACAAATCAGAATAAGAAAAATGAGTTACAAAGACAAGGGGTTCTGGATGCCAAAAATCTATAGACTTTATTGAATCAGACAACAAAGCCAAGATGGTCTGCAGAGCATCTGATTTACATAATCATGGCCCATGCTTTTATACAATTCTAAAACAATGATCTCATTGGATGGAGTTTTCTGTTCTTTCTCTTAATCACACACCTGCCTCTCGCCCCAATTATTTCACTTTCCCTTTATCTCAGTTTTAACCATGGCGAGAGTTCAGTCAGTTTATGTTTTCAAAAACAACATTAGTCTTCACTTTAAAAAACACCATCTACGAGGTCACACCACTCCGTTCTCACAGAACATCTTTGCAGGATCACAGGCCCAAAGTCACCCTTCCAAATGCACCAGAAATGGTACAGTGTAGTATATAAATGAAGCTCTGAAAGTTAATACATGAGGTGATTTAAGGTCACTTTTCAATACTGTTGCATAGATACTGATTGATATAATACTGATTAACAAATGATATTGATATAGATGACAGGAAATTCCTCCATACATCCCTCCTCTGGGGCTTATCAAGCCCCACCTACCTCAAGAGAGCAATCTCACAATCCGGTTCTTTCATACATATTAACTAGTGATCAATGCCTGATCACTCCTTCTTCTTACCAATAACCAAATCCTGAAAACGCTTTCTTGTGGAGAACAGGACCAAACATCTCCCCTCACACTTGACTAGAAAGGAGTAAAAGATCCTGTCTCCCTAACCTAACTGTCAATTAACAAATCAACATTGTGTTTTAAGCATGAGCATGCATTTGGTTCAGCACTTGCCCGTGGTTGTCACAGTTATGTAGAATACAATTCTGATTGTCACATACTTTCTCAAAATTGATTATAATATTGCTTAATCATATAATTGCTTACAATAAAAATCAATCAACAACAATCAACATAATCAGAATAAAGGCAAAGTACAAGTCTTTCTTTAGATAACTTCTTCAACCCAGATACTTTGCGTATCGCAGAGGGTCACCCTTGGGGAGAGGTTAGGCTAGCACTTACACCCAGGGCATGGCTCATCACATAACTACTTCTTCTTCGTCCTCACTGGAGGAACTGGAATCCTCTTCTTCCTTCCCTTGCTCCAGAATCCAATCTGGTTTATGGGGCCAGTCCAGATTATAGTCTGAACTAGTGCCAACAGACTCACTTGCAAGTCCATCATCATCAAGCATAGGTTTGTTCATAAGAGCCATCTGTTTAACAGTTGCTTGAACAAGAAAAGATCTTAATATGGGCACAACACAGCAAAACAGTAGTCCTGCAACAACCACTACAATTGCTATCATAACTCCCACTTTTGTCAATATAGCTCCCCAATGTCCAAATGGTGAAAACCAATCCCAAGAATGCTGATCTCTCTCTGCATTTCCAGCTACTTCATGCCTTAACTTTTTCAACTTATTCATAGCTTCAGTAAATGCTCCCTCAGGGGCAGTGTTGTTAGGGATAAAAGTACAACATTGTTCTCCAAACATAACACACACTCCTCCTTTTTCTGCCAACAACCAGTCCAATGCTTGCCTGTTCTGCCATGTCATTATACTAGTAGCATCTAACTGTTCGCCTAATGCTGAAAGTGCTGCATCTGTATAATTAATGAACCGCTGTTGGTTGTAGTAATTGATCCACTCTGTATTCTTGTTAGGAGTTATCCATATCAAAATAGACTCAAATCCTGACATTATCTCATTTCTTGCTTTAAATTGTTCAGGTATTCCTCTAGGCTGGCCTATTGAGTCTATATACACCTTAGGATCTATCTCATAAGCTCTCTTTACTCTGTGAGACTTTCTAGTTTTTTTCAAGGAACTGACCATACCCCCAGTCAACTATCACAGTTCTTTGAATCAACTGTACTCTAGTGCAGATTCCCTTCCAATTTTTAGGTAAATTCATTCTTAAGCGTGTCCCTGCACAGAGCCAAAAATGATCTGCTACTGCCTGAGATTGGTCAGTCAAAGCAAACCGCAATGGTGGAGTTAGAGTTTGATTCATGCAAGTGTCATCTACGTGAGAGTTGGATAGTACTACTGTCATACTGGTGGTTACTGTTGCTAGTGCAGGACCTTCAGACCACTGGATATATTCTATGCAACCAAAGAGGCGGGAATCCAAGTGCCACATTACTGCACAGTTACCTTCGAATTTACCCAAATCATGTTTTCCATATGACTTGTTAAAGCATTCATACTCCAAAGTGTAATCTATGTTATACCGCGGTGGTGTCTCTCTACGTTTTTCCTCTATTCTAACATCCAGTTGTGGGCACCATCCTTTCCATGCCTTTGTATTATGCATTAAATTATAAAGCGGGTTGCCTAAATATGTTAAACACTCAGCTGGGCAATATGTGTAGTCTGTTCTATTATCCCAATTCTTCACACAACATTGCCTATTGTATTCTGCACAATGTCTGTAATCAAATGGGGTCGGTACCACTACAAGTCTGCTCAATGGAGAAGGTGAACATACCAAACAATTACCCTTATTCAAACTACCAGCAGTGTATCCAGCCCACTTATAACACTTATTATCTTGCGCTACCTGTAACAATGCATCACACGTTATCTCTTTTGCAGTGTCATTTAACATCTCATGTATAACTTCTTGATACACAGGGTTAACTAGTCTCTCAGTGCCTTTACTGTGGAATTCCTGTCATGAGAGTGAGAGTAGTACACAAAATCTTAATATATGACTTATCTTTTGAAAGAAAAACTAAGGGATGTTCTGTAGCATCCCATTTACTCCCTTCTGCTTTTGCCATCAAGGGACCTAAATCTTTTGATTCCCAGCCTTTTCCCACATGAAGAGTGACATGGGGAACAGAATTAGAGACCTGAAACCACTTGTCAATAAAATCATCATTAATACAATCATCACAAGGATCTATTTGCATAGCAGCTCCCTGTTTCCCTATAATTATGCATCTAGACACCAAGGGAACTTTTTGATCCTCTGTTTCTTTTAACCACCTTTTCTCAAGCTCTGGGTCACGTGATGAATCATATGACATTGTACAATGATACTCAGACTTAGGCATTGTTGCACCTGGGATCTGCGCTTCAATAAATTTTCCCCACTTACCAATTACTAGCTTTACTTCACTACTTACCTGTGCTAACCAATACACATTTTTTTTTTTTGAGTTTTTTGAGTTTTTACCCCTGTTACATCTACATAAACTCCTTCTGGAGAACACCAGATTTGGAGTCCAAGTTTACACAATGCATCTCTTCCCAACAAATTAACAGGAGTTTGTTCTGATACTAAAATAGGCAAGGTCACTAACTGGAGCTGTCATTGGAATTAGCTGCATTTGTCCCGAGAATCCTACTGTCTTTGCAAATTTTCCAGACATGGGGAGGTAAAAGGCATAATTTGGACTTACACAAGTGTAAGAGGCTCCAGGGTCTAACATCATGGGTGTTAATTTGCCCTCTATTTTAACCTGCAGCATAGGTTCTTGATCAGCATCAGTTGTTAGAATTGGAAGCTGACCCTCCCCAGTAGGATTCTCTGGGCACCCCTGATTAGGCCCACCCCATGGGTTCACTGGGCCTTGTGGAGATTGTCGATAGGACTGCACCCAACCATCCCCTTCACCACCAAGTTGCTGGTGCCATGGATTGGTGGGGCAATCACGCCTGTTATGTCCAGGTTGTCCACATCCCCAACATATTCCTCGAGGACCAGAAGTGGGTCCTCCTCTTCCTCTTGGTGGTGGCCTTCTTTGCCAGTTCATGTCATTTGGCTGCTGAGAGACATTAATAATCGGCATTGCAGGCTGTTGTGGAACTGCTGGCGCAGCTGGCGCAGCTGGCACACTTTGCTGGACAGTAGGTGGTGGAGGTGGTGGTGCATTCAAAGGAGCCATCACTGCTGATGAGACTTCCTCCACTTGGTCTTTGTCTTTATCTTTGTCTTTCACAGGCGCTTGGACCTTTTTCTTATTTTTGTTTGTCAGCTCTTCAAGCTGCAGTTGTGCCAGTTTTCTTTGTAGTTCTCTTTCTTGATTCTTAAGCTTTTGTTCATTCCTTCTGTATTGTTCAACCGCTTGAGTCACATGGTCACAGAATTCCTTGTGTGGTTTAGAATGTAGGCCAACCACATCTTCTAGCTTAGCTTTTACAAATGGTGGCATAGCATCCATTATTGCTGTTCTGAACAATGATGACATCACAGGATCTGCCTCTGGATCCCGTTCCAGTTCTAGTCTCCATCTTTTTAGTTGTCTCTGCACATAAGTGGTGGGATTTTCTGTTTCTCCCAGCTGTTCTCCTTTCAGTGACCTTGGGTCTATGCGAGATGGATACTCTGCCCTCAGTGTTTGCCATAGGCATGGACGATATTGATCAAACTGTGTCCCATCCATTACTGGAGAGTTCACTGCTCTTTGTAGGTTAGCAGCTGTGAGGATCTCTTTCATTCTTAATCCTCCTAAAATTTTGGCAAGGAGTGCTTTGATTCAAATTCAAATTCAGTTTTATTTGTATAGCGCTTTTAACAATGGACATTGTCACAAAGCAGATTTACAGAAATAAATGGATTAACAAAAAATATATTATAAATATTTGAATTTATCACTGGGAAGTTATCCCTAATGAGCAAGACAGTGGCGATGGTACATAGTGCCCTCTAGCACCCTTAACCAGAATAGGCAATTGAAGGCGACTGTCATATCTTTGTGGTTCTTGTAAGTGTTCATGTGGTCTGAACCGTCTTCCTCCTTAATCTTGTGACCATGTTTCTGCATCATCATCATCATCCTCCATGTATAATGTTCCTGTAACCCGATTTCTCTCACCCACATCATACCTTCTTGAACCTGCAGAATATCTTCTCTTACTGAATTGTTCTGCTTCATCCAAATATTTTTCTGCCCTTTTTATTCTTGTACGTACACGTCTATCCAATTTGTCCATCTGTGTTAACAACTTCTCCTGCTCCTCTGGGATATCTACAGGGGAGCTTTGCCTCTCCTCTTCACAATAACCACTTAAATCAGGATATTGGGCATAACTGTCTACTTCCTGTTCCCTTGTTGTCTGTCTGCACTGTTTTTTGCCTTTAGGAGTCTTTTGGGCCACTTTAGAAGAACAAGTGGTGGGAGGTTCCCCATCTTCATCCTCCTCCATGTCTATTGTCCCTTCAACTTGTACCGTTCCTTTAATTATGGGAAGCTGATTTTTTGGAGGTGCATAAGGAGGTGGTTCACCGAAAATTTTTCTCATCTTTTCTTCTGTCTCCTCATTGTCTTTTTTCAAGATTTTTCTGCCTTGTTTCATGCTTTTCTATGTATTTTCTCCTTCTGCTTTAAAATATGCAATTACTTTCAGCTCTTTCTCTCTCTTGTCCTCTCTCCCTTTACTTTTGTCCTTGGCTTTGTAGTTCTTTATCAGTGTTTCCATCTCATCCCACAGAGATACATCAAACGTTCCCTCTTCTGGCCACTGTGTTTTCTTATTTTTAGTTCT
>CM040980.1:17052527-17087132 GCA_022985145.1 Pangasius djambal
TTGGTGGGAAATGGAGAGTTATGTTGAGAACTGATATAGAGCTGGGTGTCGTCTGCATAGCAATGGAAGTTAAAGCCATGATGACGGATAATGTTACCTAACGGGAGCATATAGATAATAAAGAGTAAAGGCCCAAGAACAGAACCCTGAGGAACACCGTGAGAGACAGGAGCAGTAGAGGACTTAGCCTGGCGGACAGAGATGTAATACTGACGGTCAGACAGGTAAGAAGTGAACCAAGATAGGGCAGTTCCAGTAATACCAAGAGCGGAGAGTTGTGAGATTAAAATACTGTGAGAGATAGTGTCAAAAGCGGAGGAAAGATCTAACAGAATTAAGATGCTAATGGAGCCAGAGTCAGTGGCCATAAGGAGGTCGTTGACAACCTTAAGAAGAGCTGTCTCAGTGCTGTGAAGAGTGCGAAATCCGGACTGGAAACATTCATAGAGGTTGTGAGATGACAAATATGCCTGAAGTTGAGCAGCAACAACTTTTTCAAGTAGCTTTGAGAGAAGTGGGAGATTTGAAATTGGCCTGTAATTGGCCATATCAGAGGGGTCGAGGCCAGGTTTCTTTAACACTGGTGTGACAGATGCAGTTTTTAATTCAAGAGGAACAACACCAGTGCTGAGAAGTTGAGAAATGAGAAGTGAAATAGGCCGCGAAATAACAGGTGCAGAGTTTTGAGTAGAGCAGTAGGAGCAGGATCAAGATGACAAAAAGATGGATTCGATTTTTTAAGTAACTCAGAGATATAAGCAGGGGTTGGAGGATCAAAATCAGTAAAAGTACCAGGCGCAAAATCAAAGGGGAAGTCATGTGAGTGGATAGGGGAGTTCATTGTTGGAAAGAGATTATATATGCAATTAATTTTATTTTGGAAGAAGTGTAAGAATGACTCACAGAGGTCTACTGAGTTACTCATGACAGGTGCAGGAGGCTTGGTGAGTTTGTTGACTACAGAAAACAGTGTTTTAGGACGGGAGGATGCATTGGTAATGAGGGCAGAATAGTAACTGGAGTGTGTAGTATTTAAAGCAGATTTATATCGTTGAATGTGGTCCTTATAAGCAATAAGATGCACATTCAAACCAGTTTTCCTGTAAAGGCGTTCAAGGCGACGACCAGTAGTTTTCAGTTCGCGAAGTGCAGGAGTAAACCAGGGAGACGTATGTGTAGAAGGTACGAGTCTACATTTTAGGGGGGGCGTGTATATTAAGGGCAGTAGACATAGAGGAATTATATTTAGCAAGGATATCCAGGGCACTAGTGTGTTCAGTAATGTCAGAAAGATATGTTTGTACAGATTCAGTAAACCGTAATGGATTAACAGAATTGAGGTTACGGAAAGTAACGGTAGATTTCACCCTAAGGCGAGGGAGAGGCATTTCACAGTTTAGTTCGATGAGGAGGTGATCAGAAAGTCCAATCTGAGAGCCAAGCACAGAAACATTACATAGACCAGTAGTACAAACCAAATCAAGTGTGTGACCTTTTAAATGTGTAGGAAAGTCAATATGCTGTACAAGATTGAAACATTCAAAAACTGACATGAGTTCACGGGAATCTGCACAATCAATATTAACATGTATGTTGAAATCACCAAGCAAGATAACAGAAGATGACATTGCACAGGAGAGGGTTAACAGTTCATGCAGTTCAGTGAAAAAAATTAGACATTGATTTAGGTGGACGATACAAGAGAATTACAATCATGGGAGATGTACCAGAGATTTTGAGAACTAGATATTCAAAGGTTGAAGTCACATGAAAGTCGATGGTTTTGACTGGGATGTTGCTACGGTAGACAGCGGCCAGACCACCACCCCTAGATGTCAGACGAGGTTTGGCCAGGTAGCTGTATCCAGAGGGAGTGAGGAGATTTAGGTGGAAATAGTCATTAGGAATTTGCCATGTTTCAGTTAGCAGCAGAAAGTCTAGGTCTTTCTCAGTTAGTAACGTGGAAAGCACAGTAGCCTTATTCGTGAGTGAGCGACAGTTAAACAGCGCTAATACAGGATGTAACACGCGATCATTGCGTGTGTGTAGATCAGCCAGAGACGGAGCACAGGATACAGTAATTAATGAGGTAGGATTTATTTCATGGTGGTTAGCCGGCAGCATGGAGTAGCGTATATCCGAGCGGTTAGACCATATAGATGGAATAGATGAGGATGTCAGGCAGCACGATGAGAAGTGGTGGCGAAAGGAATGATGAATGTAACGCGGCCGTCTAGAAATCCCAAGCTCCTTGCAGAGCCTGTATGTAGTCGCGTCGAGACGAGGGTGCGATTTCAGGCTACGCAGTTGAGATAGCGAGTAGTTGAGCGCCATATCAACAACACAGCTGAATAATAAGCCCAGAGTTATAACTCTAAGCAGAGCAGGCACTGGAACGTTGCGAGTGGTGATGGACATGGTAGATCACTGGCGATTGGAGAACACACTACTCTTGCAAAAGTACACAAGAGAGCCGCAGCACTCACACCGCTGATAAAGCACGATCAACGCAGTATGAAGACCTTATCAGTCAAATTAGATGGCAGGGGGTGCCCCACCATCCAAAATACTGTCCACGATAGAAAAACGAGGGAGTGGAGACTCACCCACCAGCTATGTAGAAGGCCCAGTGGAGCGTGAAGATCGACAAACAACAGCAGAGTGGTGCGATTTTGGATGCCCCACCATCCAAAATACTGTCCACGATAGAAAAACGAGGGAGTGGAGACTCACCCGCCAGCTATGTAGAAGGCCCAGTGGAGCGTGAAGATCGACAAACAACAGCAGAGTGGTGCGATTTGGATGAAAAGCCAGCGATGAATACGGGTTATCCAATCAGAGTTATAATCCACGGAAAATGACAACAGTAAAGTCCAAACTATAATCCAGTACAGTCAGGTATCCGGAAGAGCAGGAGAGGAGATGGAACGATAGACACAAAACACAAACAAACAAAAAGTTCCAGCAAGAAGCGGCAGCAAAAGCGCACACAGTGTACTCTCACCGGAAGCGGAAACATCAGGTGATCACCAATCAATGCAATGATGAACGGGAAAAAGGTTGTGTAATGTTATGGCTGATTGGTATATACACTGCTCAAAAAAATTAAAGGAACAATTTTGAATCAGAGTATAGCATGAAGTCAATTAAACTCCAGAGGGGGTTGTTTCAGCTGCTTTGGTGTTAATGAAATTAACAACAGGTGCACTAGATGGGCAACAATGAGACGACCCCCAAAACAGGAATGGTTTTACAAGTGGAGGCCACTGACATTTTTTCCCTACTCATCTTTTCTGACTGTTTTTCACTAGTTTTGCATTTGGCTAGGATC
This sequence comes from Pangasius djambal, assembly GCA_022985145.1. Taxonomy (NCBI): domain Eukaryota; kingdom Metazoa; phylum Chordata; class Actinopteri; order Siluriformes; family Pangasiidae; genus Pangasius; species Pangasius djambal. The sequence goes on from CM040980.1 coordinate 17,055,859, forward strand.
AGTGTCACTACTGGTAGCATGAGGCGATACCTGGACCCTACAGAGGTTGCACAGGCAGTCCAACTCCTCCAGGATGGCACATCAATACTTGCCATTGCCAGAAGGTTTGCTGTGTCTTCCAGCACAGTCTCAAGAGCATGGAGGAGATTTCAGGAGACAGGCAGTTACTCTAGGAGAGCTGGCCAGGGCCGTAGAAGGTCCTTAATCCATCAGCAGGACTGGAGCTCTTTTGCCATTTGCCATTGAACACCAGAATTGGCATGTTTGCCACTGGCGCCCTGTGCTTTTCACAGATGAGAGCAGGTTCACCCTGAGCACATGTGACAGATGTGAAAGGGTCTGGAGAAGCCATGGAGAACATTATGCTGCCTGTAACATCATTCAGTATGACCGGTTTGGTGGTGGGTCAGTGATGGTCTGGGGAGGCATATCCATGGAGGGACGCACAGACCTCTACAGGCTAGACAATGGCACCCTGACTGCCATTAGGTATTGGGATGAAATCCTTGGACCCATTGTCAGAACCTACGCTCGTGCAGTGGGTTCTGGGTTCCTCCTGGTGCACGACAATGCCGGGCCTCATGTGGCGAGAGTATGCAGGCAGTTCCTGGAGGATGAAGGAATTGATACCATTGAATGGCCCCCAAGCTCGCCTGACCTAAATCCAATAGAACACCTCTGGGACATTATGTTTCGGTCCATCCGACGCCGCCAGGTTGCACCCCAGACTGTCCAGGAGCTCTGTGATGCCCTGGTCCAGATCTGGGAGGAAATACCCCAGGAAACCATCCGTCGTCCGTGCATACAAGCATGTGGAGGCCATACAAACTATTGAGTACCATTTTGAGTTGCTGAAATTAAATTTCAGCAAAATGGACTAGCCTGCTGCATCATTTTTTCACTTTGATTTTCGGGCTGTCTTTGAATTCAGCCCTCTGTAGGTTGATAATTTTCATTTCCATCAAACGATAAGCATCCTCTCATTCCTAACACATTACTCAGTCCATATCAGTATAGATATCCAGCATATTTTTCCCCATTGAGATCTGATGTGTTTTGAGCAGTGTATATATATAACACACACACATACATATACACAGTCAGGTCCATAAGTATTTGGACAGTGACACAATTTTTGTAATTTTGCCTCTGTACACCACCACAATGAATTTGAAATGATGCAATCAAGATGTGATTGAAGTGTAGACTTCCACCTTAATTCAATGGGAACTACAATATTGCATTAGGAATTACATCCATTATAGTTATACAGCTGTCTTCAGTTGCTGCTTGTTTGTGGTTCTTTCTGCCTTCAGTTTTGTCTTCAGTAACTGAAAAGTATGCTCAATTGAGTTGATGTCATTGGACATTTAAGAATATTTGATTTCTTTGTCTTAAGAAACTCCTGGGTTGCTTTCGTGGTTTGTTTTGGGTCATGATCTATCTGTGCTGTGAAGCTTCCTTTCCTTCTCCATACTCTTTTCGTCCCATCATTCTTTTACAAGTTAATCTTGTTCCTGAACTGGGCAGGCTTTTCTTTTAGAGGTTTTTTAGCAAGTCTAATCTGGCCTTTCTTTTCTTGAGCGTTACCAGTGATTTGCATCTTGAGGTAAACCATCTGTATTTACATTCATGAAGGCATCTCTTGATTGTAGATTTTGACAATGATACCCCTACCTCCTCCAAAGTGTTCTTGACTTGGCTAGATGTTGTGAAGGTGTTTTTCTTCACCAAGGAAAGAATTCTGCAGTCATTGATTTTAGTTGCCTTCTACTCCTAAAGACCACTCCTAAAGTTTCTACTCTCTCTCTCTAATAGGGCTGTTTTATTTTTTCAGCCTAATGATGGGCTCCCTCACTTACATCAACACCTCTTTGGACCGCATACTGAGAGTTTTCAACAGTTACCATATGCAAATTCAACACTTGGAATCAACTCCAGACCATTTATCTCCTTAATTTGTCATGAAATAATGAGGAAACAGGCCACACCTAGCCATGAAACTGATCATTCAATTGTCCAATTACTTTTGATCCTGATAAAATGGAGAGACCATTTAAAAAATGGCTGAAATTCCTAAACAGTTAATGCAAATTTTTTGTTTAACTGCCTGAATTTAAGCTGAAAGTCTACACTTCAATGACATCTTGATTGCTTCATTTCAGTGTAACTTAAAATCTGTTGTATCAAACTGAAGTTATTAACTGTTCAATGATGGAGGCTTGAATGCAAACTGTTCTTAGCAATTGCAGTCCTAAGGCTATACAAAGGGAGAACCAAAAGGTAACACAGACATGAGGCTACCCTGGTGGGGCAACAGCATCCAAATATCCCAGTTAACCAAAACACTCTATGTCCTTAAACACTCCAGATCTTCTCCAGATCTACCTTAGAAAAGAGCTATTTAAAAAAAGGCTTGAATAAACAAATATGTTTTCAGCCTGGATTTAAACATTAAGACTGTGTCTGAGTGCCAAACACTAACTGGAAAGCTGTTCCATATCTGTGGGGCTTTGTAAGACAAAGCTCTGCCCCCTGCTGCAGCCTATATTATTTGAAGTCCCAACAAAGAGCCTGCATCTTTTGATCGAAGTTGGTATGGTGGATCATAAAAGACCAGAAGTTCACTCTGGTACTGTGGGGGGAGGCCATTCATTGCTTTAAAAAAGGTCAATAGTAGTATTTTATAATCAGTGCGAAAATTTACTGGGTACCCATGCTCAAGATTTCCTCCATGGATGAGCCATAGGCCTTTATGGAGCTCTTTGAGCATTCAGCAGCTGTATGGGGATGACCTAAGGATGAGTGTGCCCTGCACCTCCTTCCCTTTCTGTCAGGGTGCCATGGTGTGTATGGCACCCTGACATGGGTGCAACTGGAGGACCATACCAGTCCCAGGAAGAACATCGACAATTCTCCCATGACCTGAAATTAGCCAAGGTCAGCCACCTGTTCTTCACCCAGCAGCTGAAGGAGTCCTGTCATCAGTAGATGCTGGCTGAGAAGCAGGATGCTGAAGAAATCTTCAAAATGGTGGTGCTGGAGCAGTTCATCGCACAACTTCTGGCAGGAAGAGTGGAGTGGGTCTAGTCCCACCGAATGGCATACCTGGATGAAGCCATCCAGCTAGTGGAGGATCACCTGATGGCAGCCGCTGCGGCAGATGGTTCTCCTTTCCAGCGGTCTTCCATGCCCTCATCAATGACTTTCTGCTTCACATGCTCAGCCACTTTGTCTTCACTTACTTAGATGATATCTTCATATTTTCCAAGTCGCTCCATGAACATGTCAGTCATGTCTTGCAACAACTCCTGATAAATCACTTGTATGTTAAGCCAGAGACATGTGAGTTCCATTCCACAGAGATCTCTTTCTTGGGGTTCATTGTCTCTAAGGGCAGTCTCCATGTGGACCCAAAGAAGATTAAGGCAGTCAGAGACAGACCTACACCCTCTTCTGTGAAAGTAGTTCAGTGCTTTATGGGCTTTGCACTAACAAGAAGTGCTTCACTTCAACTCCAGTCTTAGTCCTCCCTGACCTTACCCTCCCCTTCATTGTGGAGGTGGAGGCTTCAGAGGTGCTGTCTCAGTGGTCATTTGATGACAAACTCCACCCATGCGCTTTCTTTTAACACTGGCTGTCCCCTACAGAATGGAATTATGACGTTGGCAACAGAGATCTGTGGGCCATCAAGTTAGCCTTGGAGGAATGGAAGCACTGGTTGGAGGGGTCCCAACAAACTTTTACTGTGTGGACTGACCACAAGAATCTTGAATATATCCAGCAGGTCAAAAGACTAAATCCCCGTCAAGTGGACTCTGTTTTTCAAAAAAATTCAGTGAACCATGTCCTACCATCCTGGTTCCATCCTGGAACCTCAAACCGGATGTCCTTTCCAGACTTGTTTCAGAGCTAACCTGAGACCTTGGACTCATTGTCCCTAGTTCCATCATTGTAGCCCCAGTTCGCTGGGGAATTGAGACTGTTGTCGGACAGGCACAGCGGGGAGAGCCAGAGCCAGGAGGTGCTCCCAAATGATTTTGTGTCCCTGCTTCCATATGCTCCTAGCTAGTGCAATGAGTGCATGGTTCATGACTTACTGCCTTTTCTGGCCCAGCATAGAAGCAGATACAGAGGGTTTTGTTGCTGCTTGTACCACCTGTGCCCAGAGGAAAGATTCCTGACAATGTCCCCAGGGACTACTCCATCCACTACTCATCCACAAATGACCATGGTTCCACATATTGCTAGACTTCATAACAGGACTACCCACATCTCAATTCAGACATTCTAGTGATAACTGATAGATTCTTTAAGGCATTCCATTTGATCCATTTACCTAAGCTCCCCTCTGCTCAATTACTGCTGAACTAATGCATGTGTTCTGGGTCTATGGTCTCCACAGGACCTGTGATTGGGAGCTGCAGTTTACCTCCCAGTTCTGGTGGGCATTCGTTCGGCTGATCAGGGCATCAGCCAGCTTCTCCTCTCATTTCCATCCCAAATCCATTGGCCAAATTGAGAGGTTGAACCAGGACCTAGAGACAATACTGCACTGGCATCCACTAACTCAAGCTCCTGAAGCAACTACCTCCTGCCCAGAACATGCGCACAGCACTGTATGCTGCTCTCCTACTGGGATGTCCCCATTTGAGTGCCATTTCAGGTATCAGCCCCCTCTGTTCCTGGAGCATGAGCCTGAGGTCAGGGTTCATCGGTCGTCAGTGGTTCGTCGGTCACTGTTGGGACATCTGGATGAAGGTGGGTCGGGCTCTACAATGAGCCTTTCAGCGGCAATAGCTTCAGGCCAACTGCTGACACAGACACGCCCCAAAACTTCAGCCTGGTCAGAGGGTTTGGCTCTCCACCCGGGACTTTCCCCTGTAGGTAGATTCATGTAACCTGGCCCCCCAGTTCATTGGCACCTTTCAAAGTGCTGCAAAGGGTCAATCCAGTGGCATACCATTTCCTTCTTCCCAGGTCCATGCGGATCAATCCCACCTTCCATGTTTCCCATCTTAAACTCATGGTCAATAGCCCCTTTTTCCCCTGCAACCCGCCCATGTCTTATCGAGGACCAGCCTTCCTTCACTGTCTGCTGCCTGGTGGACTCTCGTTCAGTCTGTGGGCATATCCACAGACTTCTTGTTAACCTTCTTTTTTTCACCAGTCTCTGATTTATTAGGCTATTTAAACCCTCCCTTTTCTATGTTCTTTGGTCCATCCTCATGATCCTCATGTGAGTAACAAGCTACTATCTTTGCCTTTTGTTACTAGTGCTTTATCTTCTGCTGCCCACCTTTTGACATTTGAGATCCTTTATGATTTTTGCCATTTTGTATTCTTTTGTTATTTTTTGGCATATTTGGATCTATTGTGAATTTTGATTCAATTTTTTTTAATTAGTATCCATCCATTTAATGGTTAGATTGTTTTTGGATCTCTGTTTGCTTGTTTGGTGGAACTTTTTGAAGTAGAGTTTTCTGTTTTTCCAACTATCTCTGTGTCCTGGATTTTACCTGCAATTGACTCCAGCCTAGCCTGTGGTTAAGTTGTTTGGTCACCACCACAATGACCTGGGTTCAATTTCTGTCAAGGGTTACCAGAGGCATGCCATAAAGCTGTCTCCACCTTGGTTGCCAGATGATGTGATATGCTTTGGATCATTCTCTTCCCATCATTCTGGTACAACTTATTATTGGTTTCATCCGTCCAAAGAATCTTTTTCCAGAACTGGACAGGCTTTTATATGTTTTCTAACAAAGTCTTATCTGGCCTTTCTGACCTTAAGTGATAACAGGGGTTTTCATCATAAAGTAAACCCTCATTTATGAAGGTGTCTCTGGATAGTAGGCTTTGTCAGTGAGTTGAGAGTGTTGTAGACTTGGTTAGATGTTGTGAAGGAGTTTTTCTTCACCAAGGAAAGAATTTTGTGATCATCCACTTTAGTTGTCTTCCGTGGCCTTCCAGGCCTTTTGGTGATGCTGAGCTCGCCAGTGAATTCCTTCCTTTAAAGAGAGTGTACCAAAATGTTAATTTGGTCACTCCTAAAGTTTCTGCTATCCTTCTGATAGGTCTGTTTTGATTTTTCACTCTTTCACTTGTATCGACACCTCTTTGGACCACATATTAAGAATTCCCATAAACGGCTACCAAATGCAAATTCAACACTTGGAATCAACACCGGACCTTTTATCTCCTTAATTTGTCATGAAATAACAGGGAAACAGGCCACACCAGTCCATGAAACTATCAATCAGTCAATTGTGAAATTACTTTTGAGCCTGTGAAAATGGATGGACTATGTAAAAATAGCTGTAATTCCTAAATGATTAATGCAAAATCTTTGTTTAACCTTTGAATTAAAGCTGACAGTCAACACTTCAATCACATCTTCATTTCAAATTCATTACAATGGTGTAGAGAGGCAAAATTACAAAAAATGTGTCACTGTCCAAATACTTATGGACCTGACTGTATGTTACAGTTGTAGTTATTGTAAATACTGAGAATTCAACTGCTCTATGGTGTACATATAATTTTATTCCACAGCATGGTTGAATTCTCAAACCTGATTGGTCAAAAGGTGTATTTTTTTGTATAACCACATGTCTCAGACAGTAGTCCTGGAAGTAACATGGAGGATAGGTTTATATTAATGTGCTCATTCTAATAAGTTATCGTTTCCCTAGTAATAGTGCATTCACAGGGTCTTAATCTAAGAAGAATAAACAGATAAAAAAAACCATGGTGTTGTTTAACAATGAAAAATGTATAATTGTTGATGTATGGAAGTTTTTTTGTTAGGAGACATTTATTTTATTAACATTCATGGAAGGAGACTCAGGTGTCAGCACTTTCTAACAGTCACATTTACATTTATGGCATTTGGCAGATGCCCTTATACAGAGCAACTTACAGAAGAGCTTTGCAGTCTCTATCAATAAATACATTCTGATACTGGTTCACTAGGTCACAGATTAAGAATACCATCAGTCCATAAACTGTGTTGGGGAGGTAATATAGTAACAAGCACTCAGACAATGCAAAGTGTTTCTTTTTAAGTGCAAATTATTTTAAGTGCCAGTGACTCAGCTGTTCAGACATCTAGGGGAATTTCATTCCACCACCTGGATGCCAGAACAGAGAAGATTCTTGGTGCATGCCTTACTTGTATCCTGAGAGATGGTGGGGACCAGTCGAGCAGTGCTAGAGGATCGGAGGGAGCGTAGTACAGTGGATGCTGGGCTGTTTTTGGCTTTGTAGGCAAGCATCAGTGTTTAAATCTGATGTGGGCAGCGACAGGAAGCCAGTGGAGGGAGCATAGCAATGGGGTGGTGTCTGAGAACTTAGGAAGGTTGAAAGCCAGTCGTGCAGCTGCATTCTTGATCAGTTGCAAACATCAAAGGCACTCAGAGTCAGATCTGCCAGAACTGATTTGCAGTAGTCCAGTCTTGAAATGACAACTGACTGAGCAAGCACCCGAGTGGCCTGTGTGGAAAGAAATGGTCAAATCCTTCTGTTATAAAGGAGAAATCGACATGAGCATATCAGATTAGTAATGTGAGAGGACAGTTGATTGTCCATGGATACCCCAGGGTTGCATGCAGTAACCGAAGGTGAGATCAGAGAGTTGTCCAGGGAAATTGCAAGATCCTGACATGGGGATGAACAGCAGTTCAGTTTTTCTGGGATTAATTTTCAGCTGATGAGCTGCCATCCATGATGAGATGTCTGCCAGACATGCTGAGATCTGAGCAGAAATATGAGTGTCTGAGGGAAGGAGAGGATGACTTGAGTGTCATCCACATAGCAGTGATATGAAAACCCATGTGATGTGACTGCACCAAGAGGTCAAGTATAGAGGGAGAACAGAAGAGGACCAAGTACTGAGCCATGTGGGATGCCAGTGGAGAGTCTGCAGGGAGCAGATTCTCAGATCAGATCCCCTCCATGTCACCTGATATGACCAACCTTCCAGGTAGGAAGCAAACCATTGCCATGCTGAACCACAAATTCCTAGACTCATGAGGGTGGACAAGAGAGTCTTGTGGCTCACTATGTCAAATGCTGCTGAAAGGAGGAGGAGGACTGATGATAGTTTGGCTGATCTAGCAGCATGTACCTTCTGAGTGATGGCCAAAAGGGCAGTCTCTGTAGAATGTGCCACTTTGAAGCAAGACTGGTTAGGATCTTGGAGGTTGTTCTGTGAAAGAGAGAGACAGTTGATTGTAGACAGTTCATTCAAGGATTTTAGAAAGAAAAGAGAGAAGTGATACCAGTCGGTAGTTGCTGATGTCAAAGGAATCCAGAGTGGGTTTCTTCAGAATGGGAATAACCCTTGCTGTCTTGAATGAGGTTGGTACATTACCAGATGTTATGGAGCCATTGATGATAGTAGTGATGGAAGGGAGACTGTCTTCAGAGAGGGTCTGGAGCATTGGATCCAATGGGCAGGTGGTAGGATTGCTAGTTTAAAACAAATGTGCCAGTGAAGGAGTTTGAAGAATTTTTTCAGTCTTCATCATAAAAGGTGGCAAAGCCTTCAGCAGTCAGGGAGGACGGAGCAGGAGGATGCGGAGGGTTGAGTAGTGAAGAAAAGATGTTGTGGAGCTTGCAAAGATCTTTGTTCAGAAGTTTCCAGCTTTTCTTTGTAGAAGGCAGCCTTAGCAGAAGTCACTGCTGATGAGAATTTGGACATGGGCACACAGTAAGAGACCAGATTTGTGTCGACTTGTGATTACTTCCACTTTCACTCTGCTGTTCTTAATTCTCTCTGACTGCAGCAAAGCATATCCAATAGCCAAGGAACAGGACAAGAAGTCATCCTAGGTTTAGAAGAGGAGGTCCATGGATGAGGAAACTGAGCAGGGGAATTTACAGTTCCTTTAAAAAGGTCCAAGGACATCTCAATGCAAGAGTATAGGGCTATACTCTCTGCTCATATTCAACCAAATGCTACAAAACTGATAGGATGCCACTTCACAGTGCAGGTGGATAATGACCCTAAACATACTGTGAAAGCAACTCAAGACTTTTTGAAGCCAAAGAAATGGAATATTCTTCAACGGCCAATTGCCATTTGCAAAAGATGAAAGGAGGATGAAAATACTTTTCATCCAAGTATTAAAATTATGGTTATGTTTGCAATTATGTCACTTTGTTCAAATACCTTTGAGCCCCTGAAAATGGAGGTACTTTGGTGAAAATGGCTGTAATTCCTAAATGGTAAATGCCATTTTTTTGTAGAGCCTCTTAAAATAAAGCTGAAAGTCTACACTTCGATCACATCTTGATTGTTTTATTTCAACTCCATTGAGGTGGTATATAAAGGCAAAATCACAAAAACTCTGCCATTGTCCAAATACTTCTGGACCTAACTGTCTAACTGTATGTGTGGCTTACTCCAATGGTAGGGAGGAAAAGGAGTCAGGGTCTGGAAGGGATGATTGGGTACAGAAAGGTAGGGAGGAAGGGGAGATAGAGTGGAGGTTTTGATGAGTAGTAGAGAAGTATTGATCATTGGTTTTAGACAGGATAGGAAGGGTGATGGTGAAGGATATCAAGTGATTATCAGAGATGTGGAGTGGGGTAGCACAGATGTCTGTGGCTAGAGAGGGGTGGCTGAAGACCAGGTGCAGGGCATTTCCTCCCTTGTGTGTGTCAATGAGAAGGAATGCATAAGAGGGAGAAGGCAAGAGAAGTAGAGCTTGTCGGGGGGGGGGGGGGGGGGGGGGGGGGGGGGGGGGGGGGGGGGGGGGGGGGGGGGGGGGGGGGGGGGGGGGGGGGGGGGGGGGGGGGGGTTGAAGTCTCTGAGGACAGTAAGAGGCCTTTGGTAGGGAAAACACTGAGGAGCATGTTCATTTATTCAAGGAAGGGACCAGGAGGGCGGTAGATGACAATGATAATGTTGATCGGGGAGGTAACTGTAACTTCATGGAATTCAAAGGATGAGATGTTGAGATGAGACAGGGAGAGAGGTGTGAAGCACCATCTCTGAGACAACAACAGACCTGTACCACCACCCCTGCCAGCTTAAGCAGAGGATAGGGCAGCCAGTGTAGCTGAGTTCTGTGGAGAGATCCAGGACTCAATTAGTGCCAGAAAGTCAAGAGTGTAATAGGAAGCTAATGTTGAGATGAAATCAGCCTCCTTTACAGCAGACTGATAGTTCCAGAGCCCACCTACCAACACTGTTCGAGACTGAGACAATAGAGGAGGGTAGATGAGGTTACTGGTAGTTCAGACTCTGGTTTGTGGATGAGAGCTTCTGGGTCTGTGAGAGATGACAACAGAGATGGGTTTGAGGAACATTTCTGCAGCCTAGTCATGACTGGGGTTAATGAAAATAGGGCTGAGGGGGAACTGGTAACACTGAACTGAACAAGAAGAAATAAACACTACTAAACCTGGCCCTTTTATCTAAATTTATGTATTCTAAACATTGTAAAATATGCTTCTTACAACGGATAACTTCAACACTTCTTAGTAAGCCCTGCCCAAAATTCACACATTAAGGGAGACTGAAACTACACTTGATTAGCCACCGGAGAGAACTGATTAGCGTAGACCAACAGACATTTCCAAGCAACATTAAAGAGTCAACAAGAATGTACAATACAACAATTCTAGTGGCACGTATCTACATCCAACTGAGTCAAGTAGATAGTACACAAAAGTTAGAATCCTACCTTACCAGTAGAGAATAAATTCAAGATAGAACAACTTAAAGCACACTGAATATTGAGCTAGATACACCTTCAATAAATATTAGTAAGCCCTGCCAAAAATTCACACCTTAAGGGAGAGTGAAACTACTCTTGATTAGCCACCTGAGAGAACTAAGTACTTTGTAACACAGTACTTTGCAAAATTTTACATTTTAATGCCTTCTGCATTTTTTGAGACAGAGAGAGAAATAGCGTGAGAGAGAGACTTTGACAGTACTTTATTTTAACCATTCATGATGTGTCCACCATTTTACATCAAATAAATAGCATTTTTAAATACCTACTTAAATAGATAAAAAATTAGGTAACTTCATAAAGAAAAAGGTAGAAAACCTTATTTCAACCTTTTATTCCAAACTCCAGTGGAAGGACAAGTTCATCATTTAAAACAGAACACATTGCTTCCCCGTAGCACCAAGTATGCCTGAACTTTTCTAGGTCCCTCACGCATTTGTAAATGTTGCTTTTAAACTGTAAAATCTGCTTTTACTGGCCTTTGATAGGTCCTTGATACATATGTATTACATTTTGTTTCACTTTGTTTTTCTTGCTGAAAAAAAAATATATATATACAGTATATGGCCATGTTTCCCTGTCAGAGGATGAAATCTATTAGCTGACACTTGAACCTTTCTTTTCTCATGTATGTAAAATCAAGGATTTTGGGACAAGCCATTTCCATTTGTTCCATTTGTTAAAGAGCCTTTGGCTCTTTGTTTTACTCAACTCACCCATTGGCAGTTTAGTGGAAAAAAAGAGAAAATCAAAACACAACAAAAATACTCCCTGGCTCAGTGTTTCACTCTTCAGCTCAAGTCATTAAAACACACAGGGAAGAAAAGACAGAAGTTATATAGGGATCACAATTAGCATGAACAGGAGAACCCACTCCCCTTAACCCTCCCCTTTGTAATTAACCATCCCCTCTGTCCCCTAATCTCTCTCTCCCATTAGAGCCTTCACCCAAATCTTGCCATGACTGCCACAGTAGCAAAATCCAAAGATATTCAAAATTATGAGTGTCACATACTTTCTTCCTTTCTCAGATTCTCTTCTTTATTATAGGTACCTGCAGTTCACTCTGAGGTTGGGCAGCCGTAGTACCCTTAGTTCCTGTCCTGCCCCAGATCAGCCTGGGGAGGGATTGTTACTCCATTACTCATCTGATAATGGCATCACCTGGAACCTGCTACAGCATTACTCTTATGAAGGCTTCCATGAGCCCAGGTAACCACATCCTTTATAGCCCTTACTACTACAATATTATACTTTAGCTTTCACTTTTTTCTAGTATTCCTAATGTCAGTGGAGAAAACCTGTTTATGACAGTATCTTTTCTGTGTAACTTCCATGAATGTACTAAAATGGATTTTTAGTGTTGTTGGTCTACTTCGTTGTTTTCTGTAAAATGAATGAGTGGCTGTAGAGAAACTGTTATGAAGCACCACTGTATAGCACTCTGTCTCTCTTAGGATTGTGTCAGTAGAGCTCCCGCCTGGTGCACAGAAATTTGGGGTACAGTTTCGCTGGTGGCAGCCACATCACTCGGGCAGTGGACAGGATGTTTGGGCACTGGACGAGATCAGCATGACATCTGTGCTCTTTAACACCATCAGTCTGGACTTCAGCAATGTGTTGGATGTCACACAAAGTCTGGGTTTCTACCTGGGACGTGTGCAGCCCTACTGCCAGCATGATTGGACGCTCAGGTACGAGAGCAAACACAAACCCATCATTATATATATATATCTGAATATTTAATGGGGTGTCCTAATTTTTTCACGTGACTGTATATATATATACATATATATACATATATATATATATATATATATATATATATATATATATATATATATATATATATATATATATATATATATATACACACACACATTACAGTTAGGTTAGTCCAGAAGTATTTGGACAACGACAGAGTTTTTGTGACTTTGCCTTTATACACCACCACAATGAATTTGAAATAAAACAATCAAGATGTGATCGAAGTGTAGACTTTCAGCTTTATTTTAAGAGGCTCCACAAAAATATGGCATTTACCATTTAGGAATTACAGCCATTTTAAGCAAAGTACATCCATTTGGACAATTGACTGACAAGAAGTTAATTGACTAGGTGCGGTCCATTCCTTCGTTACTTCAAGACAAATGAAGCAGATAAAAGATCTGGAGTTGATATCAGGTATTGAGTTGGCATTTGGCAGCTGTTCGACTGGAGCTACCAATATGAAGTCCAAGGAGCTCTCAATGCAAGTGAAAGAGGCCATCATTAGGCTGAAAAAACAACATAAATATATAAGAGAGATAGCAAAAACCTTAGGTGTGCCCAAATCAACAGTTGGGTACATTCTTAAAAAGAAAGAAAGCACTGGTGAGCTCAACAACATCGAAAGGCCTGGAAGACCACGGAAGAAAACTAAAGTGTATGTTCACAGAATCCATTCCTTGGTGAAGAAAAACCCCTTCACATCAACAGAAGTCAAGAATACTCTGGAGAATGTAGGCGTATCATTGTCAAAATCTACAATCAAGAGACGCCTTCATGAATGTAAATACAGAGGGTTAACAACAAGGTGCAAACCACTGGTAACATTCAACAACAGGAAAGCCAGATTAGACTTTGCCAGAAAACATCTAAAGCCTCCTATGTTCTGGAATAAGATTCTTTGGACTGATGAAACCAAGATTAACTTGTACCAGAATGATGGGAAGAGAAAAGTATAGTGAAAGAAAGGAACATCTCATGATTCAAAGTATACCACATCATATGTCAAACATGGTGGAGTCAGTGTTATGGCATGAGCATATATGGCTGCCAATGGAACGGGCTCACTGGTGTTTATTGATGATGTGAATGCTGACAGAAGTAGCAAGATGAATTCTGAGGTGTATAGGGCTATACTCTCTGCTCACATTCAGCCAAATGCTACAAAACTGATAGGATGGTGCTTCACAGTGCAGGTGGATAATGACCCTAAACATACTGAGAAGCAACTCAAAACTTTTTGAAGTCAAAGAAATGGAATATTCTTCAATGGCCAAGTCAGTCGCCTGATCTCAACCCAACAGAGCATGCTTTTCACTTACTGAAGACAAGACTGAAGTCAGAAAGACCCACAAACAAGCAGCAACTGAAGGTGGCTGCAGTGAAGGCCTGGCAAAGCATCTCCAGGGAGGAAACTCAGAATTTGAGTTTTGAGAACATAGACCCCAGACTTCAGGCAGTCATTGACTGTGAAGGATTTTCATCCAAGTATTAAAATTATGGGTATATTTACAATTATGTCACTTTGTCCAAATACCTTTGAGCCCCTGAAAATGGAGGTACTTTGCTGAAAATGGCTGTAATTCCTAGATGGTAAATGACATATTTTTGTGAAACCTCGTAAAATAAAGCTGAAAGTCTACACTTTGATCACATCTTGATTGTTTTATTTCAAATCCATTGTGGTGGTGTATAAAGGCAAAATCACAAAAACTTGGTCATTGTCCAAATACTTCCGGACCTAACTGTATATAAATAAATGTGTGTATGTGTAAACATACATAAACAGACACACACACACACACACACACACACACACACATATATATATATATATATATATATATATATATATTTATTTTTTTTTTTTTTTTGCAGAATCCCTCAATTTTTCAAGGCTCAAAAGTAATTAGACAAAGTAACATAATAATACATATTAGGATTATTTTTAATACTTGGAAGCAAATCCTGAAATGTGGATCCCAACATCACCAAATGTTGGGTTTTCTCCCTTGAGATGTTTTGCCAGGCCTTTACTGCAGATGTCTTCAGTTGCTGCTTGCTTGTGGGAGAAGAAAAGGGTTAAGAAGCCCTTGGGTTGCTTTCACGGTATGTTTTTTGTCATCATCCGTCTGTACTATGAAGTGCCATCCTATCAGTTTTGCAGTATTTGACCGAATCTGAGCAGAAAATATAGCTCATAATTCATCCTGCTACTTCTATTAGCAGTCTCATCATCAATAAACACCAGTGACCCAGTTCCATTGGCATGCTTGACAGATGATGTGGTGTGTTTTGGAATATGCTTTGGAATCCTTCTTCATATTCTTCTCCTCCCATAATTCTAGTACAAGTTAACCTTGCATCAGGACTGGTCAGGCTTGTTTTTTTTTAGCAAAGTTTAATCTGGTCTTTCAGTTCTTGAATGTTACCAATCTTCTTAATGTCTCTTGATTGCAGACTTTGACAAAGATACGCTTACCTCCACCAGAGTGTTCTTGACTTGGCTAGATGTCGTGAACTGGTTTTTTTTCAACAAGAAAGGAATTTAGCATTGATCCACTTTAGTTGTCTTCTGTGGTCTCCCAGACCTTTAATGTTGCTGAGCTTGCCAGTGCATTCTTTCTTTTTAAGATCAAATCAAATTATTGATTTGGCCACTCCAAAATTTTCTGCTATCTCTTTGATAGATCTCTTTTATTTTTTCAGCGTCCTCCTCTTGTATCGACATCTCTTTGGACTGCACGTTGAGAGTTCACAGGAACAGCTACCATATGTAAATTCAACACGTGGAATTCAAACTTCAGACATTTATTGCCTTAATTTGTCATGTCAAATAAATTAATTTTCAAATAATGAGGAAAATGCTTATCAGTCAGATGTACAATTACTTTTGAGCCTGTGAAAATGGAGGGACTGTAAAAAATGGCTGTAGTTCTTAAATAGTTAATGCAATACTTTTGTTAACCCCTTGAATTAAAGCTGAAAGTCTACACTTCAATCACATATTCATTTCAAATCCATTGTGTTGGTGAACAGAGGCAAAAACATGATTGTCAGGCCTTCTTTTGCTTCTTGTTCCAGTTCTGATGCTCACATGCCCATTGCAGGTGCTTTTGGCAGTGGACAGGGGTCAGTCTGTGGCTATGCAGCCCCATGTGCATCAAGCTGTGATGCACTGTGTGTTCTAACACCTTTCTGTCATAGCCAGCATTGACTTTTTCAGCAATATGTGCTACAGTAGCTCTTCTGTGGGATTGGACCAGATGGACTAGCCTTCACTTTCCATGCATATCAATAAGTCTTGGGCACCCATGACCCTGTTGCCAGTTCACAGACTGTAATTCCTTGGACCACTTTTGGAAGGTACTAACCGCTGCATCCTGGGAACACCCCACAAGATCTGCCATTTTGGAGATGCTCTGACCCAGTCGAAGAGCTATCACAATTTGGCCCTTGTCAACGTTGTTTGATGCTTGCATATTTTTCCTGCTTCCAACACATCAAATTGAAAAAAGCGACTGTTCACCTGCTGCCTAATATATCCTATCCCTTGACAGGTGCCATTGTAATGAGATAACCAATGTTATTCACATAACCTGTCAGTGATTGTAATGTTATGGCTGATGAGTGTGTATATGTATATATATGTATGTATGTATGTATGTATGTGTGTGTGTGTGTGTGTGTGTATATATATATATATATATACACATACACACACATATGTATGTATATATACGTGTATATGTATTTGTGTGTGTGTGTATTGAGGGTATGTCCAAAATTGGCTGAACGGTGTAGGAATTACAGCACTTATTATATCTGTCCCCTGCCTCCGTCCCTTTTTAATGGACCAAAAGTAATTGGGCATAATCATAAATTATTATTATTATTAAATTCTTATTTTTATTTTATTACTTGGTGGCAAATCCTTTGCAGTCAGTGACTGCCTGAAGTCTGGAAACCAAAGACATCAGTAGTCACTGGGTTTCTTCCCTACTGATGCTCTACTAGGCCTTTACTGCAGCCATCTTCAGTTCCTGCTTGTTCTTGGGGTGTTTTGCCTTCAAGCAAGTGAAATGTATACAGCAACCTGCTGTATATTCTACTGATCTCTTGGGTAATTTTACACAAAACAGACTCTTAACCCAAGAATATAAAGAATGGTGCAGTAAACAACAAAAAAACTTCCAGTACTTTCCAAACAACAAAAAAACTCACAAAAACACTCTTTATGACCATGGTGAGCAGAAAAGTATCTCATGTGCTGAATCTTGAGATAGATGGGTTACAAGCACAGAATACCACATCAGGTCACTCCACTCCTGTCAGCTCAGCACAAGAATCTAAGGCTGATGTGGGCACAGCTTCCCCAAAACTGGACAGGTAAAGATTTTTCAGCTTTTTTGAGTCTGTGCCCACTGTAGTCTCAGATTTCTGCCCTTCTGCTCATCACAGAAGTGGAACTCAGTCTAGTCTTCTCCTGTTGATGCCCATCAACAGCAGTTCAAATTCTAATGTGATAATGTGAGATGCTTTTCTATTCATGATGATTGTAATGTGTGGTTGTTTGAGTAACCGCAGCCTTCCTGTCATCACAATCCATTCTGGCTCTTCTCCTCTGATCTTTCTCATCAACAAGACCTTTCCACCCACAGAACTGCCACTCACTTTATCCAATGCTCAAACCAGTCATTCTTCTGTTTGATGTGAACATTAACTGAAGCTCTTGACCTGTCTCTGCGTGACTTTATGCACTGCTCTTCAATGATCTTTGGAATCATTTCGTGAATGAGCAGGTGGACAAGTATTACTATTTAAGTGGCCTCTGAATGTGTGTGTGTTTTATATGTGCATACACACACACACATATATATATATATATATATATGTGTGTGTGTGTGTGTGTGTGTGTGTGTGTGTGTATATACATTTATACATTTACACATTTCCCTGTATGTATGTATATAAAATTGCTCATACTTCCACAGTTTCTCTGGAGAAACTACCCTTGGTTCCAGTATTCGCTATGTGGAGACTCAATCCATGCAGATAGGGGCTTCCTACACATTACAGTTCTCCCTGATAATGGGCTGTGGTCACAAGCCTTCCCCCCACATTGACACACGGGTTCGACTGGAGTTCTCTACCAATCATGGTTTGACCTGGCACCTAGTAAAACAGGTGAGAAATATGAGTTTTAACCAAAACACACATACACACAGCAAAAAAAAAATTTGTATAATTTAGCTAATTTTAAGCTAAATATTATAGGTTTATACAATATTATTATAAACTAAACAATTCAAAAGTATTCACCCCTGTTGCTGGGAAGCCCCTAAATTAGTTCCCATTTAAACAGTTGCAATCAGAAGTCACATAATTATTTGAATAGATGTTGAATGGACGTTGAACTTGACTCTGCCCAGAAGAGGCCATACACCAAATGTCAGTGACTGGGTAAGGAAGGCATTAGTGACAGACAAAACAGGCTAAGGGTAACTCTAAAGAATCCTGAGAGATCCACCCTCAGATTGGAGAAGCTGTTCATGGGGCAACTGTGACCTGGACATTCTACAAAGCTGAGCTATATGGAAGACTGGTGAGAAGAAAGCCAGTGTTGGAAAAAACACACAACATGAAATCCTGCTTAGAGTTTGCCAAAAAGACGTGGAAAAATATAAAAAATTGTTGGCCTTGATATAAAGCACTAGATTTACAGCAAACCCAACATTGGACATTACCCTGCGAACATCCTCACAGTCAAGCATGGGTGTGGTAGCATTATACCGTGTTAATGTTTTTCATCAGCAGGGACTGGGAAACTGGACAAGATGGATGGAGTCAAATAGTTCAATCCTGGTCCAGGCTGCAGAAGAGACTTGAGACTGGGATGGAGGTTTCCCTCCCAAAAGGGCTGTGACCATAACCATGCTGGCAAATCTACACTGGATTGGATCAAAACCAAGAATGGGTTAGAATGTCCCAGTCAACATGCAAACCTCAATTCAACTGAGCATCTGTTTCAACACTTGAATTGCTGTTCCCTAACATCATGAGACTCTAAGAGGGTACACCTGTTCACAATGTGTGTCGAGAGCCTTTTTGGGGGCAGTCATGGCCTAATGGTTAGAGAGTCAGACTTGTAACCCGAAGGTGAACCTGAAGGTCATGGGTTTGAGTCTCAGGCCGGCAGGGATTGTAGGTGGGGGGAGTGAATGACCAGTGCTCTCCTCCACCCTCAATACCACGACTGACGTGAGACCCTTGAGCAAGGCACCGAACCTCCAACTGCTCCCCGGGCGCCGCAGCAAAAAAGGCTGCCCACTGCCCTGGGCGTGTGTTCATGGTGTGTGTGTGTTCACTACTGTGTGTGTGCACTTGGATGGGTTAAATGCAGAGAACAAATTCTGAGTATGGGTCACCATACTTGGCCACACTTCACTTCACTTAAACAGTCTGCTGTTGACTCTCAGGGAGGGGGGATAAGATTTAGGAGCACATGACTTTGATAACTGCTTCTGGCAGTTTGGGCTGCTTGAACTGCTATTACCATATTTTTTCTGTTGATTGGGCCTGACAGATTTGATTGCTTGTGTTAAGAGATTCTCTTGTGCATAGAAAATAAATGCGTCATCATAAAAAGCTCCTCTCCTCATCTTCTCTCTCTTATTATTCAGACTGGGTTGAGATTTGCAAGTGTGTAATACTTTCAAAATTTTTAGATTTTGTTGTGTCAGGTTTAGTAAACCTTGTGGATTTCAAATGGGAATTGTTTTCCCTGATCCAAACAATAAAGCATACCATGTAAGTGCAGTGAATATTCATTTTAATTTAAAAAAGAGAACATTTAATTGACAGAAATAAAATTTCTTCATTTCTTAAGTATACACCCCCTAGAGTCAATACATGTTAGACTCACCTTTGGCAGCAAATACAGGTACCAGTCTTTAGCTCTTCACAAGTTTGGCATACCTGGATTTGGACATCTTCTCCTACTCCTCTTTGTAGAATTGTCCAAGCTGGGTGAGGTTAGTTGGCATTTGCAGATGGACAGCAACCTTCAAGTGAATGGCTTTGAGCATGCCACAAGGCTTCTGCCTGTATAATAATTTGAATGGGGAAAACCCTGTGGAGGCTTGCTGGACCTCTCATACTGCAAATAACAGGGGCTCTAGCCACTTATCCCAATTCCGCGCAACATTTTGAACAAACTTACATATCATGTTTTTTAAGCATCTGATTAAACCGTTCGACCAGCCCATCTGTCTGTGAATGGTACATGCTGGTGTCCTGAGATGTTGCAGAGAGGCACTGCTTCTGGGTATTGCATTGCATAGTTCTAATGGCCAGATGAGGTCCATGCCAATTCGTTCAAAGGGAACCTCGATTAATGGAAGTGGGCGCAATGGCGCTTTTGGGGTGGCTGGCAGATTCACCAGCTGACATTCGTGGCATGCCGCACGTCACCTGAGATCATCACCGCAAATGCCTGAGCCATTAGTTAGTAATTCAGTATTTTATCCTGGCCTAAATGCCCAGCCATGGGATTATGATGAGCCTCATGGAACAAAAGTTCCCTACAGCTTTTTGGGACCAAAAACGGGGTCATATCTTCATACTTGGTCGAAGGCATGCTTCAGGGTTTTGTCACATTACTGTTCCAGGGGGAAAATCAACAGGGTAAATCCCCACCAAGAGGAGAGTAGCGGGGCCCTCCCCAATCTCTGTGTCCCCCTGACATGGAGCCGACATGGGCACTGCCTCCCCAGCCAATGCTGCACACATCCCACATCATCTCTCACTAGTGTAGAATTGATCCACAAACATTTCTGTCATTGATATTAGGAACCCTGGCCAATTTGTACCCAGGATAAGTGGATGGGTGAGGCAAGGACTAACTGTCACCTCCACTAAAAGTTTTTACCCCTGGAATTTGATGATGACAGGCACTAGTGGATATTCGTGATCATCCCCGTGCACACACCTCAGCCTCACCACGCATGCCTTCCCCAATGCCTCACTTTGAAACAGGCCTTGGTGAATTGAGGTTTGGTTACAGCCTGAATCTACCAAGGTGTGGTATGTACCCCTTTAGACACTCACCAGTATGCGATACGTCACAGCTTGATCAGAGGTGGCCTGTGGTGCGCTGAGGTTCCAGCCCAGTGCCCCCATCTCCATCATGTGGCATTGGTCCTGGAAATGCCCTGGTTCCCCACAGTGCCAGCAGACCATCCCAGTCCTTACTCCCACACCTGTGGCTCTGGAGTGGAAGAAAAGACACACACAGGTGGAGAGGGAGGGGTTGGGAAACATGGGATCAGGGAATTGGTTTCAGGGGAATTGGCCCCCCATTTTCATGGTGCAGGGACGGGAGGAGGGCACGGAGTGTGAAAGCGAAAGAGAGAGAAAGAGATAAAAGGAGAAGGGAGGGGCTCGTTTGGAAACACCACGATGTGGTCCTCAGCCAGCTGGACCACCTCATCCAGTGTTGCCTGTCGGTGGCACTGGACACATTCAACTGTCCCCTCTGGTAGTCAGATGATGAACTTCTCCAGTACCATGATGTCAATGACTCCTTTGATGCAACACTCCTCTGCCAGCAACCACCTTCGAGCGGAATTCCGGGGCTGTTGGGCGGATGCAAATGGGTGAGAGATCTTGCTGTACAGCAGTGAGCAGAAGTGCTGATGATGCTGTTCAGGGGTGTGGCAGACCCGTTGCAATATTGCCCACCACAGGTCCGGATAGGTTTGCCACCGGAAGCTGTTGGACCGCAAGTCGGGCCTCCCCGGAGAGGAGTGGAAGCATGCAGACTGGCCACTGGGACTCAGGCCAGCCCCATGCCATGGCTGTGCACTCAAGCAGATCAAGGAATGCTTCTGGCTTGTCGTGTGGCCCTATCTTGACCAGCGTGATGTGGGCCGTGGTGGGGGAGATTACTGGGGCCACTGCTGGAGTACCAGCCGGCTGTACTGGGCTCCAGAGCACCTGCTCGTTCTCCTCCTGGGATTGGAGAGAGGCCTGGAAGTGCTGCTCCTGCTTCGTACACAGCTTGAGGAGGGTTTAGTGGATGCCAGCGAGGGATTTGAAAATCTCAGCTAAGGACAAGGACTCCATGACAGCAAATTGATCTCACTCTATCCCGGGTTTTGGCACCAGTGTGACACTTGCTCTGGTACAGAGCTGAATGAATGAGGATACAACAGGTAGGCTTGGAACAACTCAAAAGGCCCTTAATTCTTTATCTTTTACTTTCGCTTTTCAGCAGTTTTATTTCCCACACACATGGCTCTGTGCTAGCTGGCTCTCTCTCCCATGGTGTTCATCTCTTCCCTTTTTATCCTTGCCACACCACACTGCAACACAGAACATTTATTAGTACAATTCCCCACAGGCGTGCAATCCTTACCATTCACCTTCTCCGGCTCTGCCCTCCATTCACAAACCAGCGCTCAACCACGGCTCCGCTTCCACAAATACATTTATTCTATTTTTATTCCAGCTTAAATGCAAACTAAATATGAAAATAGTTAAAGTGTATTCATTTTCTACCCACTGTATTGTATAAATCAAATGATGGCTCTAACTACAACATATGGAAAAGTTCAAGGGGTGAATATTTATGTAAGTCACTGTAAGTCTGTTTTATAACCGTAATTTATGTTATGTTAATTATTCCATTACATCATATAATAGTGATACTTTCTTGAAACACAATTTAGAACTTGCAACTTAAGCAGAAACTTGTGTATGTGTAAATGTACAATTCTCAATTAACTAAGGATACAGCGTTTTTTTTTTTTTTCATTTCCCCCATATATAATAGCCTGTATTAAGGACATGATAATTGTGATATTGTATACAGCAAACTGTGCTTATTGTACTAAACTGTGATCAGAGGTTAAGTTGTATATCTTTAATGTGTTACCCACAGATATGTCTTCCAGGCATGCCTAGCTGTCCTGAGTTCACTGCCCCCAGTGTCTACCATCCTTCTGAGTTCATTACTTGGAAAAGAATTACCCTTCCTCTCCATCAAAAAACATGGTGAGTGTATGTAAATATATTTGGTCAATGTATGTCATTCAAGCCTAAAAAGTGCTTTAACATAGTAATTTGTATAGGTTAAAATCTCACACTACTCGCACACAAACTACAGTAGTGCTCTCACAGCATAGACTGGGGGTTCATCAATCATGAGAGAGAAGGTGGTGGCGTTTCTGATGTGACTGCATCCTGGAGGAGCCCTGAAACTATAGGCCCAAGGAGAGAGACATTTAAAATTGGGTGAAAGACTCCACAGTATTGTGGAGGCAAATAGTGTCTAATGAATTGAGAATACGCAAAGGCTCAACACCGCATACTGATAGTTGGACAGGGCTGGAGATACAGGTCTTTGGTAAACAACCACACTCTCTCTCCTGGCCTGTATTCTGGAGCCCCCCTGCAACTGTGACTGGTCTGGGTATTCTCTTGCTTGATGGTCCTTTTCAGCTTGATGGAACTGGACTCCAGTATATGCTGACTGCAGCATTATGATGAGTACATCTGCATTGACCAGGTTCCAGCAAATGAGGGTGGTTGGAAGGCAGGGTAACATAGGAAAGGAGTAAGGTAGAACCAGGAGTGAATAAGCCAAGTCAAGTGGGTTTTTATTGTTATTTCTCTATATAGCCTGTATACTTTGGAAGGAAATGTCATTTCTCCAGGACCATGTTGCAACGCAGTACACAAAACTAAATAAAGTGTAAATACACAACAGTGTGAGATGAGTGCAGGGCACATAATACACATAATAATAAATACACAAGACAATAGGTTGGCTAATAAAGCTCTATTACATGTGCTTCGGTCTCGACTTAAATCAAAAGGAGACAGAGCCTTTGCAGTTCGCTGCTCCACGTCTGTGGAATCAGTTGTCACCTGACATTAGGAGTGACTCTTCTCTTTCTATTTTCAAGTCTAGACTTAAGACACATTTTTATTCTCTTGCTTTTCCGGGCTTTTAACTTATTGTGTACTGTTGTCATTGTTGTTGATATTATTGTTTTATTATTATTATTATTATTGTTGTTGTTGTTGTTTTTATTCTATTTTAGAATTTCTTGTATTGATTTTGTTCAGCACTTTGGTCAGTGTAATGCTGAATTTAAATTTGCTTTATAAATAAAACTTACTTACTTACTTACTAATAAATACACCAAAAACTGTAAACTGTATTTGGCAGTATAGCAGTAAAACACGTATCTGCAGAAGCAATAAATATAGCGTTCCATAAAATGCAGCTTTGTAAAGTGCAGTGTGCAGTGGTATTGAGTCATACCACCTAGGTGTTTGATTGCCCAGGTGAGCATTGGGAGGCAGCAGGTGTTGAGTAATCTGACTGTCTCAGGGAAGAAACTGTTGCAGTGTGTGGTGGTGGTGGTACAGATGTTCCTGCCAGATGGCAGGAGGGTGAAGAGTCCACTGGATGGGTGAGAGGGGTCATCTGCAATGCCGGTGGCAACACTGTGGAGTCTGAAATCTGATAGGCAGAAGGGAGACCTGGAAGAGGGATCAGACAACGGACACCAATCAGCATGGTGAGGTTTATAATGAAGTCCACTGAGAGGTGTGTCCAGGGCCTTAGGGTTCTAGT
This sequence comes from Pangasius djambal, assembly GCA_022985145.1. Lineage (NCBI taxonomy): Eukaryota > Metazoa > Chordata > Actinopteri > Siluriformes > Pangasiidae > Pangasius > Pangasius djambal. The sequence goes on from CM040980.1 coordinate 17,080,018, forward strand.
TTGCCAGCAAGTTGTTGTCTGAGAGTCATGAGTACAACTAAATATGACAAATTTCTGAACATTGTGATGCTTTGCACTTGAGTGTGTGGGCGAGCATGAACCACAGGAGAAGGGATAAGGTGCCAACGTGCTCTTTATTTGTGTTAAAGGGTGGGGAAGGTGGGGTGGATGGTGATGCCATGTCTTGGTGCTCTGGAGTGAAGGTGTAGACAGCCTTCGGGACCCAGGGGGTGCTGTGGTCAGCGAGCAGGCAGGTTGAGTCACGGGCGGCCACTTCTTCCTCATCGTCTATAAGGAACAGAGAGACAGAGGTTACTCTTGGGCCTGGACCCGAGATTCTCTACCTGTGGTTGGCAGCAGCCCCCTTTTATACTCCCACATCATCTCCAAGACGTTGCCACCGTCTTCATTGGCTCCCAGGCATGCCTTACTAACCCACCCATGGCAGGCATGCGCTCTCATGCTTTCCAAAACATGGGTGGTGCTGAAGCGGTGCTGTCCATTCAGCACCATAGTGGCAGTAGAGTGAGGAGTGCTAGCTGGTTTCCATGCACGGGCTGCCGGCCCATGGTCACAACATATACACATATACAAGTGTCCAGCTATACAGTATACACAGTCACAGATATAACAGATATAAAGAAAGTGAATATTTAGTGTGACAACCCTTTTTTGCTTTTTTTTACAAATTCATCAGTAGTCTGAGGTACACATTTATGCAGTTTCCCAATCACCCAATCATGTGGCAGCAGCACAATGCATAAAATCATGCAGATACAGGCCAAGAGCTTCAGATAATGTTCACATCAGAATGGGGAAAAATGTGATCTCTGTGACTTTAATCATGGCATGGATGTTGGTGCCAGATGGGCTGGTTTGAGCATTTCAGAAATGAATTTCACACAATAGTTTACACAGAATGGTGCAAAAAACAAAAAAACATACTGTGAGCAGATGGTCTGCAGACTGAAACACATTGTTGATGAGAGAGATCAGAGGAGAATGACCAGACTGGTCTGAGCTGACAGGAAGTCTATAGTAACTCAAATAAGCAATCTTTACAACCATGGTGAGCAGAAAAGCTCTAGACTAGGATAATATTATTTTATATTTTAGTACTACAATAGTCATAGTCTCAAGTTGTGTTCTAACATTAGCCAAGTCATTTTGTACATCACTCAAGATATCAGTTGGATCAAAAAGATGAGTACAGCACTCAGGACCCTTGACAACAGATCCCTCCCTGTAATGCTAATAAATAGTCTAGTGCTGCATGATTTTGCAAGATCATCATCTTGTGTGACTTTAATGTGACAGGTGTCATTAGCGAGTTTCTCAATCCCCTAAGATAGTGTTCTAATTTGCTCTAAGGTTATCATGACACAATTATTAGGAATTATTGCACTCAAATTCCTGTTTGAGTACATGTAAAAAGTTGTATCTGTGCATGTTCTTGCTTACTGTCACTAGAAACATCTCTAATAATATGCATTGTTGATGATATTCATGCAATATTCAGTTAAGTCCGGAAGTATTTGGACAATGACAGAGTTTTCATGATTTTGCCTTTATACACCACCACAATGGATTTGAAAAAAAAAAAAAAATCAAGATGTGAAACGAAATGTAGACTTTCAGCTTTATTTTAAGAGGTCCCACAAACATATGGCATTTACCATTTAGGAATTACAGCCATTTTAAGCAAGGTACTTCCATTTTCATGGGCTTAAAAGTATTTGGACAAAGTGACATAATTATAAATATAACCACAATTTTAATACTTGGATGAAAATCCTTTGCAGTCAATGACTGCCTAAAGTCTGGAGCCCATGGACATCACCAAGTTTCCACTGAGTTTCCTCCCTGGAGATGCTTTGCCAGGCCTTCACTGCAGCCACCTTCAATTGCTGCTTGTTTGTGGGTTTTTCTGTCTTCAGTCTTGTCTTCAAGACAAGAAAAGCATGTAAGTGAAAAGCATGCTCTGTTGGGTTGAGATCAGGCGACTGACTTGGCCATTGAAGAATATTCCATTTCGTTGCCTTAAAAAAGTCTTGAGTTGCTTTCGCAGTATGTTTAAGATCATTATCCACCTACACTGTGAAGCGGCGTCCTATCAGTTTTGTAGCATTTGGCTGAATGTGAGCAGAGAGTATAGCCCTATACACCTCAGAATTCATCTTGCTACTTCTGTCAGCAGTCACATCATCAATAAACACCAGTGAGCCCGTTCCATTGGCAGCCATACATGCCCATGCCATAACACTAACTCCACCATGTTTGACACATGATGTGGTATACTTTGGATCATGAGCTGTTCCTTTCTTTCACCATACTTTTCTCTTCCCATCATTCTGGTACAAGTTAATCTTGATTTCATCAGTCCAAAGAATCTTATTCCAGAACATGGGAGGCTGTTTTTAGATGTTTTCTGGCAAAGTCTAATCTGGCTTTCCTGTTGTTGAATGTTACCAGTGGTTTGCACCTTGTTGTAAACCCTTGTATTTACATTCATGAAGGCGTCTCTTAATTGTAGATTTTGACAGTGATATGCCTACCTTCTCCAGAGTATTCTTGACTTTTGTTGATGTTGTGAAAGGGCTTTTCTTCACCAAGGAAAGGATTCTGTTACCATTCACTTTAGTTGTCTTCCGTCATCTTCCAGGCCTTTCGATGTTGAGCTCACCAGTGCTTTCTTTCTTTTTAAGAATGTACCCAACTGTTGATTTGGCCACACCTAAGGTTTTTGCTATCTCTCTTATAGATTTATGTTGTTTTTCAGCCTAATGATGGGCTCCTTCGCTTGCATTGGGATCTCCTTGGACTTCATATTGGTAGCTCCAGTTGAACTGCTGCCAAATGCCAACTCAATACCTGATATCAACTCCAGACCTTTTATCTGCTTCATTTGTCTTGAAGTAATGAGGAAATGGACCACAACTAGTCAATTAACTTCTTGTCAGTCAATTGTCCAAATACCTTTGAGCCCCTGAAAATGGAGGTACTTTGCTTAAAATGGCTGTAATTCCTAAATGGTAAATGCCATATTTTTGTGGAACTGCTTAAAATGAAGCTGAAAGTCTACACTTTGATCACATCTTGATTGTTTTATTTCAAATCCATTGTGGTGGTGTATAAAGGCAAAATCACAAAAACTCTGTCATTGTCCAAATACTTCCGGACCTAACTGTAGATTTGAACTATAATTATGTTTTTCCAAATTATGTCATGAACACAAGTAGGGAATATTATATTAATGTGTGTCTCTGTGCAGTTCTCTCCACAAGTAAGAATCAACATATTCACTACATTGTGGTGGTGATGTGTCATAGTAACTTTACATGGTAAATAAAGCTTCTACTGATTTTCCCTGTTCCTGAGTCTCTGGTTTGCATGTCTTTGTATTAACTACTGTTGTGGAGTCCCTAGTATTAGGATGTACACAGTGATTTGTTTGTGGTGGTGAGTCAAGTGGATTGACAGAACTATCATTAGATACCTGATGCATGATACATGGCCAGATATAGCATACCAATGTGCAATAGCCATTAAACTGAATAGGATCTCACTATATGCGGTCAGATCACAAAACCATCATGTAGGAGTTGGAACTTTTTGATGGTACCATTGATTGATACCAAGCAAGTTTTCCTAGGCTTTAGAGGAAGCATTCAGAAACATTACTCATCCCTTTATGTGGCCAATTCCCACCCACAATATTGACATGTGTTACCAGCTTGATAATGTTCTTAGACCTGGAGGTCTGACCTAGAAATGGGTGCAAGGGTACTATTCCTTCTACACCAGTGTGGGGTGTCAATCAATAGAAGATCAGTGATGTTTAATGTAGGGGCATCAGTTACATTACATGTGAGAGTACCTGGATCACAACACTCAGAAGCATGCGGCTCCATGAGATTATGACAAGTTGTGATGTTAACCCTACTTACATGTTGCAATCACTTACCGGACATGCCACCCATGGGGTACCATAATGGAACACCACTGTATAAACATGGACTGCACACTGACACAGTTGACCTAGAGCTCGGCAATAGTACACAGTGGCCACTCTAGATTCAAAATGGTGCTATTTTTGTTTCTTCGCCCGACTTTCTTTTTATTTTTTTTTTTACAACAGGAAATCGGAGCAACTGGTGTTTATGTCTACCATCGCCAGATACTTCTACAGTATAGAAACCATTCAATACCCAACCTGTATGATGATCTGCTGGAGAAGATATGAGAGCTTGGCTTGCTGCAGGGACCAGGTCTCCAGTCCTTAGCATTGCCTGATGCCAGTACCCGGGGGGAGGGGATATCGTAAGCAAGGTGCTAGGCTAAAAACAAGCCTTAGCCAGCCGGGTGTCCCGTCCATTCTGCTCTCCAATGTATGCTCCCTGGACAATATATTATACTACGTCCTACTCCAGCAGACTATGCTATGTGAGTTTAGTGACTGCTGTGTCTTTGTTTTCATGGAGCTGTGGCTCAGAGACAGAGTTCTGGACACTGCCTTTCAGCTAGATGGGCTCTTCTCATTTTGTGCCAACAGAAATGCAGCTCTGTGCGGTAAGGCTTGTGGTGGTGGTTTGTGGGTTCACATCAACAAGGAATGGTGAAAGAACTCTGTGCTAGTTTCTAGTTACTGCTCATCACTGGTGGAGTTTGTGACTGTTAGATGCAGACCATTTTATTTAACACAGTCCCCAATGGACTGTTTATTGTCGCTGGAGATTTCAATCATGTGAATCTCAAGTTAATGCTACCTAACTTCCATCGGCATGTGGACTTTGCAACAAGAGAGGCAAACACTCTTGTCTACACAAACATTCCCAGCATATATCAGACGGAGCCCCATCCCCACCTTGGCTACTCAGACCACATCTCTATTATGCTAATCTCAGCATACAGACTGCTTGGCAGATGCTCCAAATCAGTTCTGAAGCAGGTGAAAACCTGGCCAGCAGGAACCATCTCTGCTCATCAGGACAGTTTTGATCACACTGACTGGCACACGTTCAAGGAGGCTGCAGCTGCAGATTCCACCAACTTGGAGGAGTACACGGCATCAGATACCAGCTATATCAGCAAGTGCATCGATGATGTCACTGTCTCCAAGACCATCACCACACACTCCAACCAGAAGCCGTGGATGACTGTGAAGGTGTGTCCACTGCTGAGGACCCAAGACTCCACCTTCAGAGCAGGTGGAAGATAGCCTTAAGAACAGAGAGGGACAAACTTTCTCAGGCCATCAAAGAGGTAAAGTACACACACACAGAAAATCCATAACCACTTCAAGGATAGTGGCAACAAGGCATCCAGAGTATCCAGGTCATCACTAACTACAGGACTCCACCTGTCTGTGACAGTAATGCCTCCCTTCCAGATGCGCTGAAAAATGTCTATGTACAGTTTGAGGCACAGAATGACATGGCAGCATGGAAGACCACCCCTCTTCCCAATGACAGGGTGCTGTGTCTTACCATGGCCGATGTGAAGAATACTCTATGCATAGTCAACCCACGGAAGGCTGCTGGACCAGACAACATTTCTGTCAGAGTGCTTAGAAAATGTGCAGACCAGCTGGTGGATTTTGTCACTGACATCTTCAATATCTCCATTCCAGCATGCTTCAAGGCCACCACCATCATCCCCAGGCTGAAGAAGTCTTCAGTATCTGCCCACAATGCTTACCATCCTGTTGCACATACTCCCAGTGCATACTCGAGAAGCATGTCATGAGGCACATCAACACCCTGCCAGCCCCTCACTGGGCCCTTTGCAGTTCATGTTTCGTCCCAAGGACTTAACAGACGGTGCCATTGCCACCACCCTCCACCTGGCCATCATCCACCTGCACAAAAAGGATACTATTGTATGTACAAATTATGTTCAAATGCTCTTCATAGACTTCAGTTTAACACAACCATTCCTCAACAGCTGATTGGACAGCTAAACCTGCTGGGACTGAACACCTCCCTCTGTAACTGGATGTTACAGGATGGACTTCCTGACTGGGAGACCTCAGTCAGTCTGGATCGGATGACTGTGCAGCAATGCATCATCAAGTTTGCCAAAGACACGACCGTGGTGGGTCTCATCAGCAAGAACAATGTCTCCACCAGCTCCATAGCCAAGAAAGCCCAGAGTCTCTACTTTCTGCGAAGACTGAGAAAAGCCCATTTCCTACCCCTCATCCTCATGTCATTCTACAGATGGACTATCGAGAGTATCTTGTGCAGCTATAGCACTGCTTGGTTTGGAAATTGCACCGTTTCAGATCACGAGACCCTGCAAAGAACAGTGAGGACAGCTGAGAATATCATTGTGAAGGGATGAAAGACCTAAGACATTTACACCACATGCTGCATCTACAAAGCCACCAGCATTTTGGATGACCCCACGAACCCCTCACACAAACTTTTCACCATCCTGCTGTCTGGCAAAAGGTACCGAAGCATTCTGGCCCTCATGGCATGCACTTTATGTAGTTCTGTGTAGTCTCATGTAGCTCTGTGCTTTTTGTGTAGCACCACGGTCCTGGAGGAACATTGTATTGTGTACTGTACCGGCTGTATATGGTTGAAATGACAATAAAGCCACTTGAACTTGAACTTGATCTTATGCCTTTCGAAAAAGAACATAATATAAAACAAGAACCAAAACATACTGGCAAAATATGGTCACTCAGTCTCTTAGACAGGGAAGTATGTGTGTGTGTGAGTGTGTGTGTCTGTGTGTATACAGTTCTTGCAATAATGCTGTCTCTGGGTTTGATGATTGTAATAGGATGCAGGTCTTCTTCTTCCATGAACAAACGAGATGATCAAGATCAGTTTTTTGCCCTCTCCTGTCTGCCAGCTACAATCCTGTAACCCAAATTAATGTCTAAGCAGTAAAGATGTCAACTACATACACTATATTACCAAAAGTATTCGGTCACCCATTCAAATGATCAGAATCAGGTATCCTAATCACTTGGCCTGGCCACAGGTGTATAAAATCAAGCACTTAGGCATGCAGACTGTTTTTACAAACATTTGTGAAAGAATGGGCCACTCTCAGGAGCTCAGTGAATTCCAGCGTGGAACTGTCATAGGATGCCACCTGTG
>CM040980.1:17087232-17097837 GCA_022985145.1 Pangasius djambal
GAAGAATGGTCAAAAATTCCTATAAACACACTCCTCAACCTTGTGGACAGCCTTCCCAGAAGAGTTGAAGCTGTAATAGCTGCAAAAGGTGGACCGACATCATATTGAACCCTATGGGTTAGGAATGGGATGGCACTTAAGTTCATATGTGAGTCAAGGCAGGTGACCGAATACTTTTGGTAATATAGTGTATGTTAGTGTTTGTTCACCTCCATCTTGATTGTCCTTTAGTTGTTAAGGTGCTGTGTGAGCTGGTCAAATAGGGCTAAATCTGTTCATGAGTGTGTCGATAGAGTTGTTCTTCACCAGGAGGGCAACCCCCAACCCACTAAAGGGAGTGGTTCTTCCTACTGGCCTGCATTCCCCTAAACAACTTACAGTGAGTGGTGTGTGTCCACCTGTCCTTTCCCTGAACTTTTAATGCTGAAGTGATAATCAAAAGCAAGGACCATCCCAAAGGGGCTCTAAAACTTTCTTGGGTAAATCTTTGATGATGACCTGCTCAGCCGGTATTATTGAATGTTCCCGTCCCTTTCTTGACCCTTTCAACATGTATTTTAAAGACTGAGGATGATAAGCAAAATTCAATTTCCATTCTATGTCTAACAACCTACACAGTTCCTGATTCACCTGTCCTGAATAATATTTTTCTTGGCCTGAATCACCTTGGAACACCAAAGTGGGATATGATTTATCAAGCTAGGATTTTAGCAGCATGATAAGATTTCCCTGACAGGGAGGTGGACTGATGTAATCTACTTGTGAGTGCTAAAAGGGCCTGGCAGAGCTGGACCTTATAGCATGGGTGTCTGTATAGCTTTATCTATGTGGTGGTGTTGACAAACTAGGTAATTACAGTAGTCACAATCTGAGTAGCTTCTTTATTGGACCCTGTATTATACCACACGCCCTTAAACATAGAAGTCATTTGATCTGCACCTAAATGACCTACTGAGTGGATTTGAGTGGCTAAGTGGGGCAAAAAACTTTGTGTCTACAAATGTCAACTGAATGGAGCTTTGTTCCATTTTCCATGAATGTCTCTCTCTCTTTGTTTGACGCTTGTTCTTGCATGTTAGCAACGTGAGTGATAATAATAATTGACTGTCACAGACCTCAGTTGTGGTGCTGAGCCCATGGCACTGTCTTCTTTCATGAATGATGATTCTCCATCACTTGAGATAGATGAGACCCCTCTCTCAGCTGCTGAGTCTGCAAGGGTGAATGTGTCACTAGATTTTAGGTCACCTTTATATATATATATTTTTTCTGTTTCTGAAGCAATCAATATGTTATTGACATATTTCAAGGTCTCAGGGCTGAGATATGTTGAAGTGAAGTGAAGTGACGTGACATGACTTGTGGCCAAGTATGGTGACCCATACTCAGAATTTGTGCTCTGCATTTAACCCATCCAAGTGCGCGCGCGCGCACACACACACAGTAGTGAACACACACACCCGGAGCAGTGGGCAGCCATTTTAGCTGCGGCACCCGAGGAGCAGTTGGGGGATCTGTGCCTTGCTCAAGGGTCTCACCTCAGTCGTGGTATTGAGGGTGGCAAAGAGCACTGGTCATTCACTCCCCCCACCTACAATCCCTGCCGGACCCGAGAATCAAACCCATGACCTTCGGGTTCACTTTCGGGTTACAAGTCTGACTCTCGAACCATTAGGCCACGACTGCCCCATGTTGCTATATCCATTAAAAATTTCCTCAAAGCCTGATGGTATAGAGAGTTATATGGCAGGCGTGTCCAGAGATATTGATGACCTCCGACCAGCCATGGTTGACTATCTTCATGTAGAGGGACTGACCAAAAGCCCTTACCCATGTCAGAGACTAAACCAGTTATGTGTTGGCGATAAATTGTTCAGGATGGTGTTTGCATCTGCTATGAGAGGTGTAGTCCTCTTTATGCACTTGGTAGCTTCCCAGTAATCCAATGTCAAATGATAATCTTTCTGTCCAGCTGATGAGGATAATTTGAGAATAGGCCAAACTTCCTTCGAACTTAACTGGCTCCATTGGAAGAAGTCCTGTTTCTTCAATTTAGACCAGATTGGATGATCATGGGCTGCAATGAGGGTTGTTTGTGTTTTGAGAAATTAATGGATTCGGCAATGTCAGTTATAATGTCCATTCCCAAAATATTACAAGTGACTTTGCCTTGCCAAACATGGGTATGTATTGTGCAGGGACCAATGGTCTGAGGAAGTGTGTCTGTCAATGCGATTGAAAATCGTGTCCCATCAATTCCTGTGGCAAGAACTGTTTCTTCAATCGGAGGAAATGCATGTTTATCATCCATAATGGTTATCTATGCTCCTGTATCCATAAGACAGTCAACTGGTGTTTGTTGAATACCCACTAGAACTGTTAAATACAAGCCATCTTCTTTTTGTATGAGGGCAGCAGAGGCAGCTCGCAGAGAAGGGTATTCTAAAAATTTGGCTATTGAAAAGTTGGCACAGAGTCCAGTAGTCAGTGTTAAGTGCCATCAGGAAGAGACTAAAACTGTTCCAACATGTTGTCAGGAGGGGTCGTACTGGCCGAAGCACACCGTTCATCCACTGTCTGTTTTCTCCACTCTCTTCTTTGTTTTACCCCTTTCTATTGCTGTTTTCCTTCATCCTTGCCTTGTGACTGGGAGGTAGAGACTAGCATGACTCCTCGTCTGCTTCTGCCTCCTGTGCAACTAGACAGATTTGATGAAAGTTCATTAGAGAGAAGTGAGGAGTCACCTTATCCATTGACATGTCACTGTGGTCCATAAAACACTTTTTCAGTCTCTGTCTGTAATCTTCAAAAGTTTAGCTTGTTTAGTTTCTGTGGACATGCTGTTATCTTTTTCCAGTACACATTATTTTTCACCCCTCTTTCACAACAATCAATTAGGGCCATGTAAAGATCACCCCTTGCTATCAACAGCTTGTATTTATTTATTTATTTATTTTTGACACACACACACACACACACACACACACACACACACACACACACACACACACACACACACACCATTGACCATTGAGATTTTATTTATTTTCCAACACTCATATTTGTAGATGTGTTGTACTTCATATTTAAGTGTTATATAATATAAGTATGGGAGAGTGGTGGGTGTAGGATGTAATTCCCTGGTGTATGTAGGTGATGAGTGGTGTCCAAATAGAGTTAAATTTGATAGGTTTATTTTTGATTGAGGCAGAATGTTTTTCCATTGTTATGTAATCAATTATGTTTCTCTACTGTGTGGTATTAATATTAATCTTTGATTTCTAGTTTGTTAGTATGGTTTTCTTGGCGATGTTTAGAACTGTAAGAAGAACTGTTGTATTTTCCTTTGTGATCCCAGATACAATTTCCCTGGTTGTGATTACTAGGTCATCTTCCCAGTTTTTTACATGGTATGGTAATTGTAGAGCTGGATTTGGATATTATTTTATATATTATGGATAGGACTTTAGTTGGAGGTGAGATATTCAGAAGCTCTGATACTAAAGGGGGAGGTCTAATCTGTTTTCTTTTAGGTTGATTTTAGAGTATATAATGGAACTGAGTTGTAGAAATTCAAAGACATGTTTATTTTCTAGTCCATGCTTCTCAGCTAGATACGTAAATGATGTAAAGGTGTTGTCTTGACGTACATGTTTAATGTGCATAATGTGGAGATATTTTTTATCTTCACAGTGTCTGAGAAATCGGGGTTGTGCCATATGGGAGTGTGTTCAATTAGTTGGTGTGGTGTATTTATAGTTTTATAAAATTTCCAGCAAGCTGTTAAAGTTGCTGCAGTCATTGGACTTTTGAAGCAGGGGTTGCATTTGATAGCTGTGCTGATGAATGGTAGATCTGAGATTTTAATTTCTTTGCATAGTGCTTGTTCAGTATCTAGCCATATCTCATTTGTCTCACTGGGTTTTATGTATTTTATTTTAATATATTGAAGTTGATTAGTCTGGTAATATTATTGAAAGTTTGGGGCATCAAGCCCTCCATGACATTTGAGTCTTTGTAGGTGGTTAATTTGATTTGGGGTGGTTTGTTTCTCCAATAAAATTTAGTAATACTGGAATTAAGTTATTTAAATCAGGAAGGGGGAGATTGAGACGGGATCATTGAAAATAAGCAATATTTTTTTGTTTATATTTTTTTAAACATTTTTTTAATGGATGCTATAATGACAGTGAGAGAGAGGGGAAGGTTTATCCAGTGTTGGAGTTCATTATTTATGGTGTTCAGTAATGTAGAAACTGTAGTTTCTGTGAGTTTCATGTTGAGAGGAAGCATAGTGGATTTGGTCCAGTTAATTGAGTAATTGGAAAGTTTGAAATATTTTTTTGAATGTGTGGATAGTTTCTTGTATTGAATCTGAAGGTTTTTGCAAGAAGAGTAAATTGTTGCCAGTATATAAACTGATTTTGTGTTCAATGTTTGCTGCCTGGATCCCATTAATGTTTGCATTTTGTCTTATTGCTGTTGTTATGGTTTTATAAAATGATGATTAGGGACAGGGGGAGTGGCCATCCTTGACTAGTGCCTCTGTGCAGTGTGAAACTTGTAATATTAGTCCATTAGTGATAACTATGGCCTTTGGTGATGTGTAGAGAATTGTTATTCATTGAATAAATGATTCCCCAAAACCTAAAAAGCATGGTAAGTAGAAATTTCCAGTTAACTTTGTCAAAGCTTTCTCCGCTTGTTACAATTGCTGAATTTTATGTGATGTGTAATGAATCAGGTTGCGAAATGAATAACTGTTTCAATTCTGGTAGCTTGAGTCATACTTATTATTTTTGTGTCTGTGTTGATCAGTGATAATGGACTGTAACTGGAGGGTAAAGTGAAGTCTTTGTTGGGTTTTAGGTGAAGTGAGATACTGTCAGTATTCATTTCTGTCGGTAGTGTCCTATTCTGTTTAATTTCGGATACTAATCTGTGCCAAAACAGCCCAGAACCATTTATAGAATTCAGCAGGGAAACTGTCATATTGTTAAGGGCTTTATAGATGTCTTCTGGTTCTATCAGTTAATCTATGGAATTTGCTTGTTCTTCAGTTAATTTTGGTAGTTTGATATTATTTAGAAAGTTATTGATGTCTTCTGTGTATAGGTCTTGAAAGAATTATCTAAATTATTATATATAATAATAATTAATATATAAATATTATTAATATTATATATTATTATTAATTCCCTCTGGGGTTTGTATGATCTTTCCTGCTGAGTTCTTGATAATTCGGATTGTCGTTCTTTCTTTATTTCATTTAATTAAATAGAGGTTTTCTAGGAATTTTCTGGATTTATTATTATAGTCAGAGTTTTCATGCCTGAGTTACTGTAGTAGGAATTGTGTTTTTCCATTTATGAGAGTCATTGCATTCTAGTTTGAGTTTTCTTAATTCCTTTTCTGTGCTTTCTGTGGGGTTGGTCTCTCTAATTTCATTTTCAATACTTTTATTTTTCTTATATGATGCATATGATGCTTAAAGTAAGGCAGTTGAGCTGATACCCAAGGTGTTTTTGTTCTGTGACATTTAGGAATAGTGTATGGTGTGTGTGTTTTTGCATGTTTTGAGGCAGGGATAATGGGGCAGAAGTGTAGCAGTGGACAGCAGGTCAGTGATATTTTTGAGATTTAACGTGTTTCTAGTGTACTGCTGAGATTTAGCTAAAACTTTGGGCATGTGAGCTCTTAAAGTGGTTGGGAGAGATCAAGAGGGCTATTTTATGTAGGTAAACCATCATGATACATGTCAGTGTGTGATAGAGCAGAGCTTGTTAAGTAGCTAGATAGGAAGATATCTAGAAATATTATTAGATAGATTGTGAGTATGACTAGTAAAGAGTCTAATATAACAATGGGGTCACTTTTTTAATCTTTTAGATTACCCAGTTCCCTTCTCTCCTTGGGTTTTGCCCCAGCTAAAAGCAATTGATAATTATCTCTCACATCCATATTGTATACTTCTTTCAGACTTTTAATTCCTTTCAAACACTGGCAGCCTTTGGTGGCTGGGCTGTCAACAACAGAAGTATGGTGAACCATTTTTTCTGGGTCTTGAGGAGTGTATTTTGTGGCTGTTTTCTCCTCCCCCTTTTTCAGCAAGTGTCTCATCTGTACTGGTCGTAAATGAACTCCATCGATGATGTCAAGCTCGTTATCACTGATGTTCTCATCCTTAAGGTCACTCGCCATGGCTGAGTAAGAGGACTTTGTTTAATATATCCACAGCAACTAATGAAAAATGGAGATAAGTTACTCATAACACAAGTTTTGAGGAGCAGAAGGTCTGAAAGAGCTCAGGTGGCTGTTCTTCTGGCACAGGTGGTGGTGTTACTGTGGTTGTGGTCATCCAGCTTGATCCAGGTTCACAGTCACCATGTGTCTTTTACACCAGAATAATGCTTCAGTCAAATGCGAAGGGTGGAAGGATAAATCTGGAGACAGAATCTTCTGATGAATTTTTTTTTTTGCAGAAAGTTCTTCAGATGGAAAAATATGGGAATCTAGTCGGAGTTCTGTTTTGGTCTTGTCACACAACTTGTCTCCCATCTTGTATAACTAAATGTCTAAAAAAAGTACCCAATATATAACATGTCTTTAGGTAATTTATGCAATAACATATTCAGAGAGGCTTAGCTCATTGTATGATAAAAGGGTCTTCACGTGACAACATGTACCACTTATCTATCTCCTTATATATATTCCATTCACTTATCTTACTGTGAGACATATTAGGTCAGAACACCTTGGTACAGAATACACTCACAAATAATAGGAATCAGCATAAAGAGAATGAAATAGATTTTAAGCATAATAGAAAGTAAAGAAATGTCAAATAATTCTACACACTGGAGACATTTGAGTTTGGGATCCAAAGATGAATATGAGACAATAGATCAAAATTTCAGCTTTCATATCCTGATATTTACATCTACGTAGATGTGATACAACTTAGAACATGGCACCTTTGGTGGCAGACTATTCCCTTTGTAGGTGAGCAAAAGTAGAGGAACAGATAGTAAGTTAAGTAAAGTAAATGACACTTAATATTTGGTTGCACATCCCTTGCTTGCAATAACTGCATCAAGCTGGTGACCCACTGACATAACAAAACTGTTGCATTCTTCTTTTCTGATGCTTTTCCAGGCTTGTACAGCAGCTTCTTTCAGATATTGTTTGTTTTGGGAGGTTTCTGTGTCCAGGCTCCTCTTCAGGAGGTGAAATGCATGTTTAACTGTGATGAATTCCTTTTTTGTTGGCAATGTGTTTTGGGTCATTGTTTTGCTGCATGATGAAGTTCCTCCCAATTAGATTGGATGCAATTCTCTGAAGATTGGCAGACAGAATCTTTCTGTAAACTTCTGAATTTATTCTGCTGATACATCATTATTAGTGAGCCCATTCCAGAAACAGCCATGTAAGCCCAAACCATGACACTACCTCTACCATGCTTTACACAGCAAACAAAAACAAAAACAAAAAGCATTCTTCGGAAAAATTAAGAAGCCTTAAAAAGGAAAAGGGAAAAAAATAGGACAGATGAAAACAAAAGAGCTGAAATTAGTGATGATAAAAATGTTTAGTTTAAATGGTGACAGACAAGAATCTCAAATATTTGAAATATGAAACGATACGAATATCACTCCTTCAGTGGCCAGATTGCATCAGATCCTACTGAGTCTCTACCTGAACCTACGATTCATGTTACCCCTGTCAAATACCTGCTGAAATCTGATTGGCTGATAGTGCCCATGTTTTTATGTAATTAGGTCATCACGGAAATCTACTCACAAATGATCATATAGATACAGTATACCAAATTTCAGCTCAATCAGGCTTACAGTCCCTGAGAAACAGTTATCTGACCTTAGCTCTGCCTGTTTGTATGACCATGGCCCAAACTTTGCATATATTTATGTGTACATCTTTTAAGCTTTGTGCAAATCTTTGCAAGCATTCATGAGTTACAAGGAGTTTAAGGAGCCTCAGACCCTTTAAACATGATTTGATGTGTGGTGGCCATATTTTTTGCAAATGTTAACATGTTTTTGATCATTCTTGAGGGTCACATGCTGCTGAGCAGTTTGATGCCAAATTTGTGAAGACATGCCAAAAATCCTAGGACCAGATTACAATAGTGATCTGCATATTTTGCATATTTTGCTAAATATTTTGCATATATTATTTTTTGCATATTGTGCAAATTACCAAAAAAAAAAAATCTAAATGTGTTATGCTATTCTTGAGGCATTTTTGGGGGAGAACCCATTAAACCCAACAAGTTACAGCTGTTTCATTAGATAATGCTCCCCCTTGTGCTGGCCATAATGTTTAAAAAGGTCAACATGTTTTTGAAAATTATTATGTTTCACACTGATTAGTAGTTTGAATGAAAGAAAAAATTGTGAAGGTAGACCAAAAAATACTAGGTCTAATTTGCAAAAGTAAGATACAGTAAGCTACAGTAAGAAACAATTTGCATGGGCCAAGCTACATGGCTCTTGAAGCTTTTTGTTTAGGAGAACCCAAAGAATTATTGGAAAAAAATAATTTTGTTTGTAGGACTCATGGATATATGGACCAAAACATAAAATCATGTGCTATAGTGCCACTATTAGACTGATAAGGCCTAGTAGTATTCTCTCTTGCCTAAAATAGTGGGAGAAAGTACTACTTGTTGACCAAGTTTCATGTCTGTAGTACTTACAGTTTGGTCTGCATGATTTGTTTTAAAGCAGGAAATAAGAAGAGGAAGAAAGATCCTAACAATTACATAGAGTTCTAGCAACTTTCGGGTCCAAGCACTCCATGCTCCCTGTGGCCAGTGGCCAGTTCTTGGCAAAAAAGGAGAAGTGGAAGAAAAAGAACAATAAAGAAACCATAGATGAACATATATATCAGGTTTTGCTCAATGCTTGCTGATTGGCAATTTGATGCACCACACCAAATTTCAGTTTCCTGAGAAACAGCTATTAGAACTTAACCCTGCCCCCAGTCATTGACCATATGCCTATCGTTGCAGACATTCTCACATCTTTGTATTGAACATATCTCTAAATTTGGTTCAAATCCCTATCACCAATCATTATTTAATTATTCAATTAAATAATGCGCGGAGGCAGAGGTTAGTCCTCGTCTTAGTCATCTGTTGATTCTGTTGACGAAATGGCCATATATTGTTAAAGAGATTGTTTGTGGATAGGTCCTCCAGTAGCCAAGCCAGATGTAGGATATGAGCAGTGTTGGCTGGGGAGGTTGTGCCAGGTTCATTGATGTCAGTTCTATGTCAGGGAGACACAGAGGGTAGGGAGGGCTCTCCCCCCTTTGTCGGGATTCCCCTTGGATCATGAGATGACACTCAGAAGCATGCCTTTGTCCATGTGAAAGTAATTCATGTTCATTCTGTCGAGCCAAACATTGTGCTGTCCTACCCTTACTTTTCTTTTATTAATGAGATAACCCATCATGTGATGAAGGACACTCCAACTAAGGAAGAGACAGCCCAACTATCGGTTCCAAAGAGCTGGAAATGCTTTTCCATATTGCTCATCATAATCCTATGGCTGGGCCAGGATAAAAAACTGAACTACCTAATGGCCCATTTATGTTGACCAGGTATCCACATTGATGTATGCAGGTGGTGTGCAGCATGTCAGGAATGTCAGCTGGTGAATCTGCCGGCCACCCCAAAAGCACCATTGTGCCCCTTCATTAATAGAGGTCCTCTCTGAAACAATTGTCATGGACCTTGTCAGACCATTAGAAAGGTGTGCATGAGGGCATCGCATTGTGTTAGTTCTAGTGCATTATGTAACGTGATACCGGAAGCCATGCCTCTTCACAACATCTCAGCACATAGTGTTGCAGAGGTACTCTTCAAAATAATCTCCCAAGTCAGAATCCCGGAAAGAGATTCTGACTGATCAAGGCACCATGTTTAATGTCACATATACTTTGCAAACTGTAAGAATAATGTAAGAATTATTGGAGAATAAATCAATTCAGTCCAGCTTTTACCATGCAAATGGACCAAATGGACCAAGTGGACGACCTGGTCAAGTGATTTAATCAGACTCTTAAAAATATGATTCGTAAGAGCCATATACACTATATTACCAAAAGTATTCGGTCATCTGCCTTGACTCACATATGAACTTAAGTGCCATCCCATTCCTAACACTGATGTTGGTCGAGAAGGCCTGGCTCTCAGTCTCCGCTCTAATTCATCCCAAAGGTGTTCTATCGGGTTAAGGTCAGGACTCTGTGCAGGACAGTCAAGTTCATCCACACCAGACTCTGTCATCCATGTCTTTATGGACCTTGCTTTGTGCACTGGTGCACAGTCATGTTGGAAGAGGAAGGGGCCCACTCCAAACTGTTCCCACAAGGTTGGGAGCATGGAATTGTGCAAAATGTTTTGGTATCCTGAAGCATTCAAAGTTCCTTTCACTGGAACTAAGGGGCCAAGCCCAACTCCTGAAAAACAACCCCACACCATAATTCCTCCTCCACCAAATTTCACACTCGGCACAATGCAGTCCGAAATGTACCGTTCTCCTGGCAACCTCCAAACCCAGACTCGTCCATCAGATTGCC
>CM040980.1:17097937-17110881 GCA_022985145.1 Pangasius djambal
AGGTGGCATCCTATGACAGTTCCACGCTGGAATTCACTGAGCTCCTGAGAGCGGCCCATTCTTTCACAAATGTTTGTAAAAACAGTCTGCATGCCTAAGTGCTTGATTTTATACACCTGTGGCCAGGCCAAGTGATTAGGACACCTGATTCTGATCATTTGGATGGGTGACCGAATACTTTTGGTAATATAGTGTACAATGACATTTGGAATTGGGATAAGTGGCTCAAACCTATATTATTTGCAGTACAAGAGGTCCCACAAGCCTCAATGTTGTTCCCCTATATGAATTCCTATATGGGCCCAAGCCTCGTGGCATCTTGGATGTCATCATTTAAGTACAATCCTGATTTGAGACCAAAACTCCACACATTGAGGCAAGTAACACATAAGAATTTGCTACAGGTGCAAGAACGCTAATGCTGGCTGTATAATAGGGTGCGCAGCTACTGGAGTTTTCACTGGGAAATCAAGCACTTGTATTATTACCCATATCGAACTCCAAATTACTCACAAAGGCCAAATGATGGAGGCTGCAAAGTTGCAAGTGGAATTTTCCGACATGTTCTTGCCTCTACCCGGTCACCCTAATCTTATAGAACACCACATTGAGACACCCGTGGGGGTGGTGGTACGCAGCCACCCCTACCATTTGCCCGAACACAAAAAACAAGTGGTACAGGAAGAGCTCACAGCCATGCTCGATATGGATGTAATCAAGGAGTCCTACAGTGACTGGTCCAGCCCTGTGGTCCTGGTTCCCAAGGCAGATGGATCGGTCTGGTTCTGTGTGGATTTTAGGAAAGTCAATGCGGTGTATAAATTTGACGTGTATCCAGTGCCACAGATTGACAAACTGCTCAATTGGTTAGACATGCCTCCCTATTCAACAGTGAATTTGATTAAGGGATTGAAGAGATCCTCTTCATTCCAATGTCTCCAGAGAAAATAGCCTTTTCCACTCTGTTTGGTTTACACCAATTTGTCACTCTTCCCTTCAGGTTATTGTGTGCCCCAGCCATGTTCCAACAACTCATGGACAGAATCCTCCACCCAAATGCTGCCTATGTGGCACATTCAACATCTGAGGGCTATCCTTAGATCCTTGAGATGGGCAGGACTCATGGCAGACCCAAAGAAGTGTGCAGCTGGATGGGTGGAAGTATAATATCTGGGTTTCCACTTGGGCCATGGGCAGGTGCATCTCCAAATTGATAAAATTGCAGTGATTGCCGAGGCCCAAGACCAAAAAGGAGGTGCCACAGTTTCTGGGGCTAGATGGCTATTATTGTAGGTTTGTGCCTAATTATACAGATGTCACCAGCTGACTGATCACCAGATGCAGGCCAGTGAAGGGAGCCGTGCCAATGGGCATTCTCCTGATTTCTCTCTCCCCTTTGTTTTGCAGACTGACATGTCACTGAGGGCTGGGTGTCTTTGTCCCAAGTGGTGGAGTTAGAGGAGCACCCCATGCTGTTGCATGCTCTCAGTGTGGGAAAGCAACTACCTCAAGATCAAGAAAGAGTGTCTGGCCATCAAGTGAGTGGTCCTCACCCTCTGATTCTATCTGTTGGGATGAGCCTTTACCCTCTATTTGGACCATGCCCTGCTCCAGTGGCTCCACCGCATGAAGGATGACAACACGTGGCTCACCCATTGGTATTTGGCACTTCAATCATTTAAGTTCGACATGCTCCATAGGATGGGGGCACAGTTGGCCGTGGCAGATTTCCTGTCTCTGCAGGGGGGAGTCAGTTGCAGGCCGGACTGCACCCTGGCCTGAATTGGGCTGTGGGGGTATGTGGTGGCAGGGGTATGGTTGAGTGCCAGTTTGTGAATATATGGGGGAATGAGCATGAGTGTTAAGGATGAGCCTGCACCTGTGGATGATTGACTGACTAATGAGAGCTCCATGTTTCAGTGAGCGGTGGAAATGGAGATAAAGGAGAGAGATGAGAGATCACAAGAGAGCTGAGCTGAACTGTATTGTGTGCATTTATGTTGGTGTGTCTTGCGGTGAGACTGTAAGACAGAAAGTGCTGTAAAGCACAGCCAGAAAGAAAAGCAACAATAAAGGCCTTTTTGAGCTGTCCCAAGCCTGCCTCTCGTGTCCTCATTCCCATGCAAACACAAGAAAGGGTCACAATTAGGCTCCGCATCATTAGAATTCATTAGAGGGTGGCGGCCATCTTGTTTGCAAATTTCAAAATGATTTGGATACCTTTTAAGACTTACATTGTTCGAAATAATTTGACATCATTTTTTTTTGATGATTTGGCTAAAAACCTAGGAGGAGAGAACAAAAGTATATTTTCATGTTATGCAAATTATCTTAAATTGGAGTGAGCAGGAGTTAAATAGTCCTAAATGTAAATTTGTGTGCTTTCAGCCACAGAATCAGCATAACAGAAAAGATTTACACCACAACTTTATGCTTCTTTTAATATGCAAAAACATGTATAGGGCCCCCCAGTGGCCAAATATGCATCTCTTATAACTGGGTCCCAACAGGGACCTACCTTTCAAGTTTTGTAACAAGAGCTCAATGTCAGCTTGATGTTAAATTTTGCTGAATGCTGATTGGCCAATGGCAACCATGTTTTTAACTAATTGGGTCAGCATCAAATATCCACTTACACAATAGCACATAGATGCAGCATACCAAGCCATCAGGCTTCTCAACACACACAACTGAACTGGAACTAAACTCACACACACACACACACACACACACACACAC
The DNA here is from genome assembly GCA_022985145.1 of Pangasius djambal. Classification (NCBI taxonomy): domain Eukaryota; kingdom Metazoa; phylum Chordata; class Actinopteri; order Siluriformes; family Pangasiidae; genus Pangasius; species Pangasius djambal. The sequence goes on from CM040980.1 coordinate 17,100,677, forward strand.
ACACACACACACACTCTCACTCATTCAACTTCATACATTCATTAAGTTACTACAAACAAGTTGGCTTGTTCTACTGTTTACATTGTACATTCCACCACTGCTACTGCTGCTCTGCTCGGTTCTTTTTGCACATCACTGGCACTGCCACTTTAATACTTGTAAATTTGCACATTGCACTGTATATAGATATATATACAGTAGGTTACGGGTTGCTGCTATTTTTGTGTTTGTGTACTTGTCCTGTACAGTACTTGTCCTGCACTGTCTCGTGTTGTCTGTTCTGCACTGTTTTGTTTTGTACTGTTTGCACTAGGTTGCACACGATGCATTTTATGTGACTAGGACAACTTAGTCTAGTCCTCAGCTCTGTGTTTTGTAACTCTATGTTGTGTGAGGTGACGATGTTGTTTTATGTAGCACCAAGGTTCTGGAGAAACGTTGTCTCATTTCACTGTGTACTGCGTCAGCTATATATAGTTGAAATGACAATAAAAGCCTCTTGACTTGACTTGATTTGATACCAAATTTCAGCTCGATGTAATGTATAGTTCCTGAGAAACACTTCTCACTTAACCTCTGCCCTCTATTTATGACCATGCCCCAAATTAGTAAGTGACCTCAGAATCTTGTCCTCTACTTGCCTTTTAAGTTTCATGCAAATCCATGCAAGCACTCATGAGTGGCATCTGTTATAATGTAAATGAAGCTTCTCCTCATCATAATTGATTGACCCGTGGCAGCCATATTTGCAAATTTCTAAATATTTTGGATAATTTTTAAGAAGGCTAGACCTATGGTGAGTGCAAGAATGATAACAATTCAAGATTGTAGGTTGGTTGGATAATAATGTTGGTGGATATGAGTGGGACAGGAGGTTGGAGGTATGGTTATAGCGTTTATTTCCAACACAAAAGACAGGACTGGCATTTACAGACACTAGGAACAGGACAACCTTGAACAAATAAAAATGACAGGGAATTGTCAATGTATAGTTTTATCTAGAAGAGAGAATGTGGATGGTGCCAAAGGAATGAACATAGCAAAAATCAACTACAGTAGGCTGTATTTAAAGTAGCTAATCTGACTGCCAAAAACATCAAACAAAAACTAGTTAACTACACTAGGCTAAGCTAGCAAGAAATACAAGTGGTGGCACCTGCTCTCTAACCTAATGCATCTAGACATTCAAAACAACCTACATGATGGGATGTAGTTGCACACACATTCTTACCTGTTCTCAAACCAAGGCAGCTAGTATAAGGGTGGAAGGGAGAATGAAACAACAAACAAACCCACAATCAAAACAACTGAGTGCCTGACTAACAGGCCAACAGTGAGCCAAGTGGCTGACACAAGGGCTTCCATGTGCTGCTTTTAAACTGATAGCTCCGCTACTTTTGGCTGGGTTCTTGCCTTCCCATTGGTCAAATCCTGTCCCCCAGTTAATGCTGATTGCCACAGGGATCCACCTATAGGAGGACAGCCAGAGGGAGCACACAAATGCAAGCACACTGACACATAACACACCCTCCCCAAAGAGCAAACATTTGGGGAAGAATAGAAAAATGTAAATACAACATAAGATTATCACAAAAACTCTTCGGTTCATCTTAGACATGTGAAAGTGCAGCAACATTTTCAGAACCTTTCTTATGCTTTATTTCTATGTTATAATTTTGTACTAGTAGGGACCATTTCATGAGCCTTTGATTGTACATACGGGACAAAAAATAATTGTGGGTTATGATCTGTGTACACAATGATAGGTGGGGAACCAACAAAGACTTCAATGAACTGTAAAACTTAGAGCAAGGCTAGAGCTTCCTGCTCTATAGTATATAGTATTTTACCTGGGGCTTGTTAAATTTGCGTGAAAAATAACTCACAGGGTAGTCAAGTCCACATGCATCCAAAAATCTGGGGCTGCAAGTACATCACATAACACAGCTTTCACACTATCAAAAGCATGTTGACAATCTAGATTCCAAACAAAGGGTTTGGATGGGCTAAGCAAAGACGTGAGGGAAGAAACAACTGTAGAAATTTGTTTACAGAAACTGCAGTAGTACCCTGCCATACCCAGAAATAGTCATAACTCATGGTGAGTTGATGGCGTAGGAAAATTTTAAATGGCAGTTACTTTAGCACCTCCTCAATGTACCTGTTCATGACCTACTTGCTTGCCAAGGTATGGGTATCACTAGTTAATAGCATGAGCAAACTCACACTTTGCCAAGTTTAGTGTCAGGGATGCTTGTTCTAGTCTTTCAAAAAAAGACTAGCACATCCAAATGAGTGGGCGACTCCATATTTAGATAACCTTGTCATTTACATTAAGCTGAGCAGTTTGGAACATCTGACAACACAATGTTAACTAGTCGCTGGAAGGTTGCAGGAGTATTTCGAAGTCCAAATGACATAACTGTGTATTGCAGGAAACTGCCAGTGTGACCAAAGCAGAAATTTTCAATGCATGGGTAGTCAATGGCACCTGCCAATAACCCTTAAGCAAATCCAAATTTGACACAAAACTAGCTGAGCCAACATTGTATAGACAATCTTCTGTACTAGCCAAAGGATATGAATAATGGACTCTGACAGCATTAAAATGCCTGTAGTTGATTTGAGTAATTAGCCTTAGGGACCAGAAAACAAGGTGAACTCTGTGGGCTACAACTGTGTTTGGTTAAACCATGCTCCAACAAATGTTTGACTTCTTTCATGAATGGTTACTTAGATGCACTGATACAGTAAGCATACTCTTTATTGGGTGTAGTTGTGGTAACTTGTATGTCAGGTTGCAAGACTGTTGTCTGAGAAGGAACATCTTGGAAAATGCTAGGGAACTTACAAATTAGACTTTCACCTTCTTGTAGTCAGGCAAATGACCTAGGAGGGAAGAAAGGTTGGACAACATTTCAGAATTTGAAAGTCTGCAAAAGGTTTGAGGCACATTTTGTAGCATTAACCCATCTGAATCCAACAGTATGCTCATCACTGCTATCAGGTACAGCCATCAACTCAACAGAAAATACTTTATTATTGCACATTATTGAATACAGAACCAGAGAGGTCGTCCCAAGTATGATAAACTTTTAACATGTTAATATGACAGACATGTCTTGCATTTACAGTCAGGAGTACAGATAACAGTCAGTGTCACAAAGTTTTTTCTTGACTAGATATTGACCAGAAAATTTGGCAGACGGAGATGAACCAGGAATCGGAAGTAAAACCATTACTTGATCACCAGGATGGAATTTCCTGGGAACTCTTTTCCTGTCAAAACTGCTATATACAATTTTGAGACACCACCTAGGGCCTCATGGGCTAAGGTGCAGGCTTTATAATGATGCTCAGAAAAAGTGCTCACATAGTCTAAAACATTATGCTGTTTACTACCATCTACTAAGAATCTCTCAGAGCTTTCAGAGTACCTTGAACTGAATGACCAAAAACAAGTTCTGCAGGACTAAATCCAAGTGATTCTTGGACAGCTTCATGTACTGCAAATAACACAAGAGGCACCCCTTTATCCCAGTCTTTCTCAGTGTCTAGGAAGTATGTCCGAAGCATAGACTTCAAAGACTGGTGAAATCTCTCTAGGGCAGCTTGAGACTCAGGGTGATAAGGACTGGACACCAGGTGAGCTATGTAGAATTTTTTTGCATAAAATGTTAGTTCCTCGATCAGTCTGAACAACCTTAGGCAAACCAAAAGTGAAAAATTTTATAAGTGCTTTAACCCCAACAGGAGTAGTAATTCTGCATAAGGGAACAGCTTCTGGAAAATGAGTAGTGGCACAGTATTGCTTCCCAGGGTAAGTATTGCTTCCCAGATTTGTTCTAGGCAGAAGGCAACACAGTATTGCACTACATCTTTCCTAAGAGCAGGCCAAAAGAAATGTTCAAGAATATGAGAATAAGTTTTCTTGATGCCTACGTGCCCTGACCAAGGGTAATCATGGGCTACCTGAAGTACATGTTGCTTGTAAACAGAAGGTACCACAATCTGAAAAACACTGTCTAAAATGTACATCTCTGTGAGGAGACCATTTGCACATTAGAACACCCTGTTCTACAAAAAATAATACCTGCATTTATACCTGAATCATCATCTCTTCAGGGTCATACACTGATGAAAAACATTTCTCTAGGCTAGGGTTGGCCTTCTGACCTTCACTGAGTTGAATACGATTAATAGGTAGCTCACAAAGCTTAACATCCTTAGAATTTTTACCCTGATCAGTTTGCACTGGTTCCACGGAACAGGCAGGGCTAGGAGATAAAATGCCAGGGTCTACAACATCTTCAGTGAAAAAGGAATCTGATAGATCAGCCACATCTTCCAAAAGATGAGCTTTAGCACACTTCACAACACATGCTGGGAAAACTGTGGGGTGATCACATGAGAGTTCAGCCGGTAAGGGACAGTCAGCAGGGCTATCCAGAACTTCCAAGACTGGAAGAACTTTACTTCCAGCTATGTCATTCCCCAGAATGAACATAATGACTTTCATAGGTAAAAACTGACATACTGCTACTGTAAATATCAGGATTTTAACAGGGACTGGGGTCTGCTCTTTACTTAACAGCACAATATGTTACAAATGGCTGGTAACTGGAATCAAGAGACTCTTTAGCATTATCATGCCTAACAGAAACAGGAGCAAGAGCAAGAGTTTTAACTAAAGCAATGCCCTGAGACTGACTGGGGCTTTGCTTTTGCTTTTCCTGTTTGCTTTTTTAAAATTGCACAATTTGCAATTGCATGGCCAGGCTTATAGCAATAGAAACATGCTGAGGAGCTAGGAGGGGAATTTGACAGACTAGGCTGAACTGTCTTAGATGGTCAGTAAAGGAGGTCATACCTTGGTCTGTTTGTACACATTCTTGTGTGTCTTCAGGGACCAACTCATAAGCACAGAGTGAAGTGGCTTTTACTAGCTAATACTGTAAAGTATCCTGCAAGGATAATGAAGGGCACACTTATATTTACGACATTTGGCAGACACCCTTGTCCAGGGCGACTTACATTTATCTCATTTATACACCTGAGCTGTTGAGGGTCTTGCTCAAGGGCCTAGCAGTGGCAGCACTGGGGATTGAACTCATGACCTTCTGACCAGTAGCCCAACGTCTTAACCACTGAGCTACCACTGCCCTTCCTGAGCTTTTCCTGCTAACTTACACTGGAGCAGGAAAGACCAGTCATCTTTAGGCCAATTTAGCTAGCAATTTAGCTAGCCTCTCAAATACAAGTACTAAAATAAGTGTCCACCTTGGTTTCCCGGAAAGGGGGATGTTCTTACCTGTGTCAAAAGTAGTGGTAGTGGCAGCACGAGCAGAACGAGGCATAAGGACAGGCCTTACAGAAGGTACAGGTGGAGAGGACAGCGGCAGAGGAGGGGAAGACAGGTTAGCAGAGTGGGCAGCGGTCTGTGAAGTGGTCTTCATTGCTTCTGAGTCCAACTGCCATAATTGAACTTCCAGGTCTATCTCAAGTTCCATTTTGCATGCAGCTATGCTAAGCTCCATCTCTGTTTTACGTGCCTCTACCTTTTCTTGAGCCTCCATTTGGAGATGTACAATGTGCACTTTGGCACAATCCTGATCCATTGATCCTGGAGAAAAGGAAAGAGAAAAAGGATCAAAGCGAGGTAGTGTGGCTCAAGCTTCGACTTCTGGCTCAGCCAGCTCTGCAGCTGAAGTCACAGAAGCAGTGACACCATCCTCCACGCCACTAGACACAGTGATATCAACAGGTGGTGAACGCTCTAGAACTCTTAATTCTAGCAACTTAGTAAGAACCTTACTCCAAATCTCCCTTTTAACTAAGTTCCTAGAAACTGGTACACAATAATAAGCAGCTATCTCTAGTAGGTCATCCTTCTGACACCTCTCAAATACATCTAGACTTGGAGAAGCAACAAATTCTAAGTTGCCATGCTTTCCAGTCCATGCACTGTCTAAGTAGAACACCATCAAGCATTACGTCCACAGCAATAAACCAACTCCTATCCTATCCTATCCTATCCGATCCGATCCAATCCGATCAGATCCCAGACAATATATGTCAATGATAACCCTGTCTTATAGCTGTTTTAAATAAATTGGGCTCTGCCTCATTAGAATTGATTGTCTTGTGGTGACCATATTGTTTACAAATGTCAAAATGTTTTTGATATTTATTGAGTTTCACACTCTGCTGAGTAGTTTGAAACCAAAATTGTGAAGCTTGGACAAAAAACCTAGGACATGTTCTCAAAAGTAGGTTTTGCATATTAAGAAAACTTCTAAAATTTGTTAGTGATTTAAGGAGTAAATACAATACAATATTGTGTACAACACATGCTTTTATGTGCAAAAACATGAATAGCACCCTACAGATGTAGGACTTAGGGTATTCAAAATATGAACCAAAACGTAAAATGCTTTGCTATAGCGACACCATTAGGCTCATCTCATTTACAAATTATTTTTAAAAATCCCTCATGGCCTTATTGGTGGCAATGATAGTGCAATGATAGATATACTTTGTTATGTTATAACAAAGTTATATAAATTATAACTTGTTGTGTTACAAAATAGTAATAATATAAAGAATAATAATAAAAATAAAAGAAGAATTGCAGAGCTACGCAAACACACTGAATGTTAAATAAAGATATGTACATCAAAAAAAGTAATAGTAATAAATAAAAGAATAAAGGAGCAATAAAAACAGGTGTGTGAAAATGGCAGTGAATAATATATGACATTAATAGTATGTACAGATGGTTGTGCAGTAGTGTGTTCACCTATCACACAGTGATGAGCTGTTGTACAGTGTATGGTGTTTGGTGTTTGTATGGTGAAAGGTAAGAATGATTTCCTAAAATGTTCTTTATGGCAGCGGAGCTGAATGAACTAGGAGACACTAGATGCACTGACATCAATCCTGAGCAGCTTCTTACTCAGTAGAAGTGGTTGGATGATACTAATGGTACTTGAAAAATCAGAAAACATTCTCACAGTGGGATCCAGATGGAAGTGAGCATGCTGCTGCAGGTGACAGCATCATCCATACCCACATATGGCTGATAAGCAAACTGAAGAGATACTGTATGCCCCCACTTATTTTACTGTCAAATTTGTTCGTGTGCGGATTAACCATTCAGTATATGCTCAAAAGTTGGTGATGATTGGACAAAATTCGTAGTATAAGAAGCGAAAAGATTTTTTGACAATATTCCTGCAAGTTGAGTGGTTCAAACGTTATTATAGCTCTTCCTAAAGGGGATTTAGACAAAACTTCTTGGATTCCCTTAAGACAATGTAATTTACTCATCATTGATCACTGATGATGTGTCCAAGTTCATCACAAGATGTATTTTGAAACCTTTCTTCCTGATGAAGCCAGTGACATTCAGGAATAGACTGAATGACTACCATGAATAGAGTTGCAACAGCTGGAGAGACACCGGACAGCTCAGAAGATGAGACGAGTAGGAAGGGCTAATGAGCCAACCTGCAGCTTCTGAGAGGAAGAACCCGGGCATGCTACGGAAAACTCTAAAGAAATATACCCCAGGGAAGCCTGAGATGGGGAGAGAATGAACACCCCACCTGGTTGCACCTACAGGAAACAATCCAAGAAAGTGGACTACTAACATCAAGTGTGGAATGTGGCAAGGTCTCTCAAACCCACATGGCCTGAAGATCCACGAGGTCAAAATTAAATCTTTGGTGAAGGAATAAGTGGTGCAGTGGACAGGGAACCCCTTGGAGAGACACTTGAGGAGCTTGGCCCAGATTGACCCCACAGTGCCCAGAACCTCCATGTGCCAGGAGCTCCAAACCCAAGCAGAGCGGGAGAACATTAGTGTGCCAAGTGGCCTCAAGCAAGCAAGGAGAGGGACTGGATCAATTTTGATGATGATGTGGACAATATCCTGGCAGCAACATCGAAGGGGGATGCTGAGAGGAGACTCCAAAAGATGTCAATCATCATCAGCCTTGCAGCTGAAAGATTCGGCACAGTGTATAAGAAGGGCAACAGGACCTTACGCGAAGAACCATAGGGCAGAGAAAATCAGCCACATAAGCCTGCATACACTGAAACGGCGAAGTAAGGAAGCTGGCATGGAAGAGAAGCAGGCACAGGGACAACTCCGAAGTATAATCAGGAAGAAGCCCATGACTCTTTGCAGGGTTAAAGGACATTGAACTCAGACAAGAGACCAGTCCAGGGCAAGAGAGTGGGCTGATAGAACTTAAATGCAGCAGCCACCTCATCTGTTGTAGACAGCAGATAGACCAGCATCTCCGCAGCACCTACAGTGATGCAGCAAGGGAGGAGGTCATAAGGGAATGCAGAGCCTTGTCCCACAGGTGTCCCAGGCTCCTGCACTGGCTGTGGTTATCTGTGGTTATCCTCCTGTTGGTTATCTGGAGGAAGGGAAAGGTAGACCAACAATGGATATTTATGAAAGGTGTCTGGATTCCTAAGAAAGGGAACTCAAGTAAGATAGAGCAGTTCAGGAAAATCTTGCAAATACAAAGATTTTATTCTGTATAATGGCCCAATGTCTAACAGAGTATTCAATTCAATTCAATTCAATTGTATTTGTATAGCACTTTTAACAATGGACATTCTCACAAAGCAGCTTTACAGAAATATATAAATTCCAGATATAAATTTTACATTTATAAATTTATCTCTAATGAGCAAGCCAAAGGCAACGGTGGCAAGGAAAACCTCCCTGAAATGATATGAATCCTTGAGAGGAACCAGACTCAAAAGGGAACCCATTTGTAAATAATTTCCCTTCTATAACTGTGTACTATTTAGTCAAAAGGTGCAATTGTGTAGCCAGGAACGTATGAGCTTATGAGCAATTTATGAATGAGCAATTTATGAATGAGTTATTTCTGAATACATTATACATACAGTTTTCACTTGAAGTCTATTTTGTTGAAGTTATCAACTGTTCAATCATGGAGACTTGAGTGCAAATCTTGGGGATGCTATTCATATTTTTGCATACAAAACCAAGGATTTCTCTTGGAATATAAGGTGCCACTTTCAGCTATATTTTAATTTGTGTAACTGAAATACACAAGCTACACTATATGGCCAAAAGTATGTGGACACCTCATCACACCTACAAACTTCCACAAAGATTGAAGCACACAATTGTCTAGAATGTCTTTCTATGCTGCAGCATTGAGAATTCCCCTTTACTGAAAGTAAAGTACCCTTTCTCAGCTTATTTATTATATAGTTGGCTAACCAATAAACAATAGAAGAGTAGATGAGAAATCTTGTACAAATAATTGTTGTGGGGCATCAGTGACTCACCTACACCCAGAGAGTTTTTATGTTAGATATCTATCATATGATATAACATCCTAGCTAAGCTCACAATTTAGGCTGTGAGCATTAGATAACTAGCTTGCTCCCTGGTATGCCCCACTATGTTTCCCCACTATATTTACTCCTATTGTTACAGTCTGGACTACTGAGCAAATGCTAACATAAAAAAACACTTTTCTTCAGTCAGAGCTTTATTAATGATAGCTAGGTTGGCAAAATTAAGCAGTTAGCATCACTATATTAGTTAACTAATACTAGCTATCTTGCAAGCTAGATACATATGAGTTAATATTTGATTAGAGATGTATAACTGATAAAATATAATTATCAAAAGGCAGAATCTAAAAGAAAAAAATTATTCCAAGACACTGAACATATAAAACCTAAGTCATAATAAACATTAACTCACATTTGGCATTGCTGATCTTCAAAAAATTTACATACAGTACACTTGGTTAGTATTTGGTGGCATTGCCTTTTAATTGCTTGTACTTGAATCAGATGCTGAGGGTAGACTTCCACATGCTTTTACAATATTTCTGCCCATTCCTCCTGACAGAACTGGTGTATCTGAGTCAGGTTTTGTGGGCCTCCTTGCTCAGAAATGCTTTTTCTATGGGATTCAGGTCAGCACTTTGTGAAGAAACCTTGAGAGGAACCAGGCTCAAAAGGGAACCCATCCTCATCTGGGTGCAACGGATAGTGCGATTATAAATAAATCCCTTCTATTATTGTGTACTATAAGGACAAATAGTTCAATTGTGCAATCAGTAAATTCATCACAGTTTCTGCAAGAAGTCCAGTTGGTTAAAATCTATCCACTGTCCACTGATGGAGTCCTGAGTACA
>CM040980.1:17110981-17146027 GCA_022985145.1 Pangasius djambal
TTACAGTACAGCTCCCCATATGTGATCCCCAAGCCATCTCCACAGCCCCCAGGTGGCACCATCCCCAGCAATCCAAACAGTTCTTCAGGCCGTCCATATGGGGCCACCCCCAGCAGCAGCGAGCGAACTCAACCGATGAGAACTCCAACCAGAAGTAGGGCATCAGGATGGGTCAAGCAGCGAGGAGGAGCAGAAGGGGCATCAGGATGGGTCAGGCAGTGAGGAGGAGCAGAAGGGGTCAGGATCACTGGCATCTCAGAAGTAGCATGTGTAGCTCGACAGAGAGTGAGGGAGAGAGAGAGATGGAGAGAGAGGAAGAGATTGTTAGGTAAGCTTTGTCCTCTAATGGTTAAGCCCAATATACTTTGCATGCAGAGTGCAAGCAGGGACTCCAGGAAGACTAGCTATGACAGCATAACTAAAAGGGAGAGCCAGAAGCTAACACAGACACGAGGGCACCCTGGGACATAAGGCAGCCAGCCACTCCACTGTCGACAAACCTGAGTGAACGTGTGAGAGTGGGGGGGCGACAGCATCCAAACATCCCAGTTCACCACAACACTCTATGCCTGTGAACCCTCCAGACCTGCCCCTGTACCTAAGAAAAAACATAGGCTAAATGTCATTGAATTTTATTGACTAAAATTTCACTGGTTGGGCCAATGAAAGTTTTTTGTCATCAAACTCTCTACATGTTACATTTGCTATTTCATGCAGATCAGGTGAACAATGAGTTGGAAAAAGTAAGTTTTTCAGAAAATTCAATATGATGGAATATATGTCGGCCAAAACTAAACCATATGGTACATGCATACAGAAGGACTCATGAATTAACAATAAATTACCAAGCCATGCATGGCAAAGCTCATTTGCATGTAGTGATTCCCACAAAACTCCATAAAAATTTAAGTGCACAGACAGATATGAGCACGAAGCGATTGATCAAGGGTCGTTAATTAATGGCAATAATATAAAATGACTATGTGCCAGTGGGGACATGGTCAAGCATCAGCTGTGGATGGAGAAGAGGCGGGTTGAACCAGCAAGTAATGCATGATGATTCTCACCTGTGTCTTATTACCGCCAGTCTACTTATTTGTGTCTCTTTGTGCTTTCAGTGACTCCTGTAACTGGTGAGAGAGAGAGAGGGAGAGAGAGAGACCAGTGTGATACCACTTGGCAGAGCTTGCAAGACATGTGCGCACACACACACACACACACACACACACCCAAACATACACATGCCAAAGTGCATGCACTTGAACCTGACGGAACAAAAGCTGTGAGTTCAGGACCGACCTGTCTTCTGTTGTTGTACTGTTTTTGTTGAGTTTTTTGCATATCAGCATATCTCCAGCTGTGTCCCCTGCCAACATGCCACATGTGATGCTAACCAAGATGGCCTCCACGGATGGTCCGGAGGCCTTCCTGGGGCTCTTGAAGAGTGCTGCAGCTGCATGGGAATGGCTGGAGGAGGAATGGGCTCTGCGACTCCTCCCTTTGTTATCGGGGGTCAAAGCTTGCCACCCAGTAGCTGCTGCCATGGACACAGCTGGAGCATTCCAGTATCAAAAGGGCGGTCCTGCAGTGCATCAGCCAGACACCTGAGGAGCACCGCTGACACTTCTGGTCACTACAGCACTCTGAGGTCGGCCACCCCTTCATCTGTGGACAGCAGCTGAGGGACTTCTGTCACCGGTGGTTGATGGGAGAGAAGCAGTATGCGGAACAGATGATCAAGCTGGTAGTACTGGAGCAATTCGTTGCTCAACTCTCAACAGGAACGGCTGAGTAGGTCCAGTGCCACTGGCCCACATTTCTGGACGAAGCCATGCAGCTGGCAGAGGATCATTGGGAGGAGGTTCCTCATCCAGGCGTCCCTGGTCTTTCTCGCTCTCTCTGTTCTCCCCTCTTATCTCCTGATACCAGCACCCCAGACTAGATTCTCACCTCACTTTTTCTCCCCTGCCTCTCTAACGTCTCCCCATGCTCCGAGTTCATGTTTATTCAGTCCACACCTGTCAGCACACATTCAAAAAGCTTAAAAACAGCACAGCAACAGAAGATGGATCTGTCCTGGACTCACAGCTTCATGCCATCAGGTTCAAGTTCATGCTTCTTGGTGTGTGTGCATGTGTGTGTATGTGTTGCCAAACTCTCCCTCTCTCTTTGGATACTGTAGTCACTGAAAGCACAAAGAGACACAAATAAGTAGCCAGTAATAAGACACAGGTGAGAGTTACCTGCCAGTTCAACCTACTTCCGCTCTGTCCACAGCTGACGCTCGTCCAGATCCCTGCTGCCACAGGCTGCTTTTCACAAATTTTGTCAATGTCTTCTTAATCCCTGTCCAAGTGAACTAGCATGAGGATGTGTTTTTGATAACGACTTACAGAAGCTTTGTACTCTCTCTGGATAAGGGCATCTGCTAAATGCTGTAAACCTAATAAAAATAAGTAATTTAAACTTGACAGTATAATCTGTGTATAAAAGTACAGTAATTCATGCAAATTATATGATTGAAGTCGATCAAATCAAGGTTTATATTAATTAATCTTCTTATGAGTAAATGTACACATGCTCAGGAGCAGGAGTAGGCTACAAATTTACCAGGTTTTCATGAATACAAAATTTGTGTATATTTTTCATTATTACTAATGATTTTAGCAAGCAGGACTCACCAGTCACTTGTAAACACACTCACTCCTTTAAGTTTTTCAGTTGTCTCTGTTTTTCAGTTATTTCCTTTCTTTACATTAGTTAGCTAGCAGTATGTACTCAGTGCCTAGTAATGCCTAAAATTTATTGGTTGATACTATTGATAATGTGAGTATGAATCACAACACAAATTTTGATGGTTAATTTTGTTGTCACCCTGTATTTATGAAGTTAACTTTCTATAGGCAAGGGAGGCTTAGAATCTTTAACACCGAACAAAGCAAGGAGGACCACAGGGTGCACTTTCAGTTCTAGATTTTAAGTTTGTAGTATAATTATTATAGTACATGAGACTGAAACTAAATGATAAGAAAAATTTAATAAGCAATTTTGATCAAATTATCTCATCGTTAAACATCGTAATAATAAATAGTTATCATTTGTTTTATATTACTTCATTCAATTGATGTGTGATTTTTTTTTAAAGTAAAAAAAAATGGACCCCACACAGTCTATACCAAAGTGCACAGAGGTTTAAAACTTCATTAACATGTATTGATCCAATTACTGACATAACACTGACAAATTCAACCATTTAGCCATTGCAGTTTTACACCTTTTGCACATTTTCACATCCACGACCATGTGTAGTTTGATTTAATTCTAACATGACAGCATTGATTAGCCTCTGAAACCATGCTGTTCACCATTTTCTGGTTCATTTTTTATTTTTGTTTGGCTTCAGGTCTAGTGCCACACGATTTCGCTGGATCCAAAATTTCTATGGTGAGCAAGATGAGTGGGCTTTAGACAATATCTACATTGGGCAACAGTGTCCTCTAATGTGCTATGGACATGGCTGGTGTGACCATGGTCACTGCAGGTCAGTCTTTCTATGATGTCTTAAGATTATATATATAGACAGTTAAACAATAAATGCAAATTGAAGTGCTGTTGCAAAGGTCTTAAAAATTCTTTTTTAAATGCAACTGGTCTCTTTTTCCCTTGCTTTCTCCCTCTCACTTTTTCCTCAGGTGTGATGATGGCTTTTCTGGTACAGATTGCCAGCCTACCTCACCGCTGTCCTCCAGTGTGCTGTCAGACTTTGAGTCCCTGGAAGCACTAAGGACCACATGGCAGGAGGTTATTGGTGGGGAGGTGGTGACCCCTGACCAGGGTTGTGGTGTTGTATCATCTGGATCTTCTTTATATTTTAGCAAGGTGTGAAATGAATGTTCACAAGTAATATTCAGATAATATAGTTAGTTGTTATGTAGATTGTGTCAACTGAAAAAGCTATGTTAAAATGTAATTTAAAAGTTGGTTTTAAAACCATTTTTGACACTGATTTTTGAAAAGGCTGGACCAAGACAGCTAGTGAGCTTGAACCTGGACACAGAATGGGCAGAGTTTGTGCAATTCTACTTGCGTGTGGGTGGTGACTGGGTGGAGTGTAACCAACCTGACAGCAGGGAGGAAGGAGTGCTTCTACAGTATAGTAACAATGGTGGCATTAGCTGGGGTCTAATCGCAGAACTATACTTCACTGACTTTACCAAGCCTCGGTGAGAAGAAAGTGTTTTAAAATTCTCAGTATTAGTTACAGTAATGTTCTTTTGCAATAGATCATTTTTTCCTGTCTGTCTTACATACTGCGGCAACAGGTTTGTCCATTATGAGCTACCACTGGCTGCTAAGACACCATGTACGCAGTTCCGCTGGTGGCAACCCCTTCATTCGGGTGAGGGTTACGACCAATGGGCTATTGATGATGTCATCATTCTCTCTGAGAGGGAGAAACATGTCATTCCAATGGCTAATCCTACTCTTCCACAGGTAAAGTAGACACATGGTAGACACAAGGTAAAGGAATCCTTATATTATATTATATACATATATATATATATATATATATATATATATATATATATATATATATATATATATAATGTGAGATTTTGCTTTTATACACCACCACAATGGATTTGAAATAAAACAATCAAGATGTGATTGAAGTGTAGACTTTCAGCTTTATTTTAAGAGGTTCCACATGGCATTTACCATTTAGGAATTACAGCCATTTTTAGCAAAGTACCTACATTTTCAGGGGCTCAAAAGTATTTGGACAATTGACTGACAAGAAGTTGATTGACCAGGTGCAGTCCATTCCCTCATTACTTCAAGACAAATGAAGCAGATAAAAGGTCTGGAGTTGATATCAGGTATTGAGTTGGCATTTCGCAGCTGTTCGACTGGAGCTACCAATATGAAGTCCAAGGAGATCTCAATGCAAGTGAAGGAGGCCATCATTAGGCTGAAAAAAACAACATAAATCTATAAGAGATATAGCAAAAACCTTAGGTGTGGCCAAATCAACAGTTGAGTACATTCTTAAAAATAAAGAAAGCACTGGTGAGCTCAACAACATCGAAAGTCCTGGAAGACCACTGAAGACAATTAAAGTGGATGATCACAGAATCCTTTCCTTGGTGAAGAAAAACCCCTTCAGAACATCAACAGAAGTCAAGAATACTCTGGAGAAAGTAGGCGTGTCATTGTCAAAATCTACAATCAAGAGACGCCTTCATGAATGTAAATACAGAGGGTTTACAACAAGGTTCAAACCACTGGTAACATTCAAGAACAGGAAAACCACATTAGACTTTGCCAGAAAAAATCTAAAAAAGCCTCCCATGTTCTGGAATAAGATTCTTTGGACTGATGAAACCAAGAATAACTGGTTTCCTATCATTACCAGAATGATAGGAAGAGAAAAGTATGGTGAAAGAAAGGAACATCTCATGATTCAAAGTATACCACATCATGTGTCAAACATGGTGGATAGAGTGTTATGGCATGGGCACGTATGGTTGCCAGTAGAACGGGCTCACTGGTGTTTATTGATGATGTGACTGTTGACAGAAGTAGCAAGATGAATTCTGAGGTGTATAGGGCTATGAACTCTGCTCACATTCAGCCAAACAAAACTGACAGGAAGCCGCTTCACAAAACATAGTGCGAAAGCAACTCAAGACTTTTTGAAGCCAAAGAAATGGAATATTCGTCAATGGCCAAGTCAGTCGCTTGATCGCAACCCAATAGAGCTGCTTTTCACTTACTGAAGACAAGACTGAAGATAGAAAGACCCACAAACAAGCAGCAACTGAAGGTGGCTGCAGTGAAGGCCTCCAGGGAGGAAACTCAGAATTTGATTTTTGAGAACATGGGCCCCAGACTTCAGGCAGTCATTGACAGCAAAGGATTTTCATCCAAGTATTACAATTATGGTTATATTTTCAATTATATATATATGATAGCTCTAGGATTTGAATGACCTTACAATCAGAAGTCTAAAGTCTTAACCACAAAAATAAAGCAATTAATTAATTAATTAATTAATTAATTAATTAATTAAAAATAAAAGCATGCAACAAACTCCAAATAAAAAGGTAAATAACCAATCTTTAACAATAACAATAATAACCACACATACAACAGCTCGAACCTTGAGGTAGATGGGCTACAAAGCACCAATTATGTGATGGACCAGAATCTCAGAGAAATGGTTCCTCTTGAGTGTATAACTCTCTACAGATTTGTCAGTAATATTATTTTCCCACAAGTAGATTTGGTTGTAAATGTAGAGATGGACTAGATTTTTCAAAGGATTTTCTACGAATGCTCTCTTTTTTCATAATTGGGGTAACCATATATTAAAATATAATAATAATAATAATAATAATAATAATAATAATAATAATAATAATAATTGATATTGAAAATTGGGTGAAATGAAACTTAACACCACCCCAGAGTCATTCATTTTCATCAGATGAAACACCAAAAAGGCAGTTTTCATGATTACTCATGTAGAACCCACTCCAGACTTTCAAAGGATTGTGGTGTATGGAGAAGTCTCATCTCATTTCAGAAATGATATCAACAGTTTATAGTCCAAAGAGAGATTGCCGTGGTATTGTGCAATGGCTCCCAGATACACCATTGATTTAGATGGGGATGTCTAGATGTCTAGCAGTCTCTGAGAAAAAAACAGTGTGAACAGTGTACTGGATCCAGGCAATGAGATGTAAACCATTTACAGAACAACTTCAACCTATGGCATACAAGGCTAATGTATTAGGGGCTCTAGCATTCAGGAGTTTTTACTGTATTGCCAGGTGATTCATTCAGAGGGCCCAAACACAGGTTGTCTAAGGTTGACTGTGGGTGCCAAATTTCTCCATCCATTCGGAACAACAGAGATTTACCATCTGAGATCCAGACTCATCAAAATAAGATGGGTCATGTCTTCGGCCAAGTTATTAATTGGCCTTCAAAGTGACACAGATATTTCAGAGCATATCAGTCATTTGATTCAGAATCAGGGTCTAAATCTCCCAGTTTAGCACACCATGTTGGCATCAGCATTGCTGAACAGTCATCTTGGGGTTTGTCCAAAACAGAACCTGCATCCATAGGATGGTAAACTCTGAGGCACATATTTTGTGCCCCTCTTCAGCTTCCAGGGAATTCATACATTGGCTGCATGAAGGCATTGCCTGAACAAAGGAAAACTCTGCAGCCCAGAGTTGCAGATTCTTCTTCTTGGCTGACAAGAGTGGAACCCAATGCACCCAATGAGATTATTAAACCTATTTCTTTTTTCTTTACTAAATTTAAGATTGAAATAGTCTTGTTCTATTGGCTGATAATTTTGTTAATTTCAAGTATTTATTTCTAGAATAAAGAAAAATTAGGAAAAAAACATTTTAAAACTTAACTCTTACAAAATGTAAAGAGAAAATTTAAAGCTTAAAGAATAAAGAGAAAAGCTAATTAGTACAACATCTGTCTAAACAAATAAGTTTTTAGCCTAGACATGAAGTTTAAGACTTGTGTCTGAGCCATGAACCCTAAATGGTAATTATTCCATAGCTGGGGAGCTTTGTAAGTAAAAAGCCCTGCTTCCTAAGCTAAGCTAAACTGCTAGGTGAAGAAAGAAGTGACAGCTAGCTACCTAGAACAACACATTTCAGAAATGAATGCAACTAATCAAACAGAACTTTATACTTATGGTTTATTTACAATATTTACACATTACACAGCTACCTCAACTCCAAGTGATTCCAGCTGGTGTTGTTTAAAGTTTCAGCGATTGGCAGCTGGTTACGAGGTTCCGCCCCTTTGAGAGTTCTATCAATCATCATAAGGAGAAGCTGTGCATCCAGAGGCACAGAGCACACTATCCAATAAACATTGAGAAGTTTTTTTCTATGCAAAACTCACCCACCCACACTACCATTCACTCCCTGTGAAGCTGTGCTTGTGGTCCGGATTCAAAATTTTAAAAGCCTGTTGTCCAATAAGCATTATTCTTTAATTGAAAGATTTATTGATTTCCGCCATGATTAATGAATAATATAGACACTTTGTTAAACAATTCATTGCCATATTTTAAGGAAATTTTATTGGTTAGTACACCACTGGTTTCTTTCTTTTTCAGGATATTCTAAATTGCTGTATTGGCTATGCCCAATGCTTGTGCAATGGCTCTGATTTTTTCCCTCTTTTCTCAACTTCAAAATGGCTTGCTTTTCTTTCACAGACAGAAATCTGGTCTTCATCTTGGTTTATCCTTTTTAACAACAAATGCAATTTGGACTGTATGTAATATTTTGTAATTAAAAAAATATTATCTGGCAAGCCACATGTAATATCTCCAGAAATATTATTCCCATCCACAAGAAATTTGGCAAACAAGAAAACTCTCCTGTCACCACAGAAGGCAACTTATTCTTATGGGGTCCTCAAAAAAGTGCAAAATTTCCAAATGTGCGTGATATTACAGGCTTACAGAACTCACTTTAATAGACACAGATGCCAAAAGTCATAGTGCTTAAACTAAAATTTGAGGTATGAGCAAGCAATAGAATTGATATTGACAAAATTACAAGATAAATTTTAAAAATATGTGCCACTTTTATTTACCTAGAGGTTGATGTTGCCTCACTAGTAGAATCATCAAAAATTGTGTGCTTGAAAAAGTATGGTCATGTTATATTCTAAGTTGCATTGTCCTTCCATGTTGTCTGCATGTTTATACATGTATAAACTGTATATACTGTATAAGGTAAACAGATTGACTGGATCCCAGACTTTAGAACATTATTTCAGGTATGTTATTTATATCTTTTTTTCTCTGTATTAAACAAAAGAGCAAGTTATAAAAATAACTTAATTTAATGGAACTGTAACTGAAAGCAAAAGAAACCCCAAGTAACCCCTGCGAAGTACTGCATGCTAAGTGGCTGTACACAGAAACATGCTAAAGGTTGAGTTGTATGACCACCTCATGTCACCTCACTGTTTTCAACCATTCATCTGAAGGAAAGGAAAGCAGAGAAAGATTATTTCAGCTGAACAGGGATTGCGCGCTGCTTCAGACTATCCTGTCCACTTCTGCACCCTCGCTACCTCCAACAATTGGAATAAGCCATTTCTAGGAAGTAAAATATTTACTGAAGATTATTTTCTGTGTCCTAGCCCTCCTAGTCTTTTAAGCAGCTGCAAAAAGTTTTAATTTTTTTTTTAAACTGTAGCAGACCAACTAATAATCCTTGCTACCTCTCTCATAACACTTTTACAAGCCCATGCCCTGAATGGCAGACCCATTGGGGAGAAACTCATTTCTCATATTACTCCTTCTTTAAACCTCAGTGTTTTTGCTCTGCACAGGGAAGAAAGTTTCCTATTCATCCTCAAATCAGCTTCTTACAAAATAATTCTTGGGCTCCCCTGGTTACAGTCAAATAACCCTACCACTGATTGGAAACTTAGAGATTGTAAATTGATCACCATCATGCTATGTTCAATGCTTGAATTTTCCATGCTCCTTGCCCTCTCTATCCACTTCAGTTGAGAGCCTGGTACTCAACCATCACACCTCCATCCCCTCATGCTACCAGGATCTCATGGAGGTCTTTAGCAAAAGCAGTGCCATTAGACCTCCTCCTCACCGAGCTTGGGACTATGCCATAGACCCCCTAGAATTGTACTTATCCTCTGTCTGGTGAAGAAATGCAAGCTATGAATGAATATGTTCAAGAGACTCTCAAACAGTGACTCTCAAACCTCCACCTCACCTGCTTCAGCAAGTTTTTTGTTAAGAAAAAGCATGTAGGCCTGTGCCATTGTATTGATTATCGAGGTTTAAATCAAATCACCAAGAAATATAAATATCCACTACCTCTTCTCCCAACTGCTCTGGAACAACTCGGAAACTCCAAAATGTTCACAAAATTGGAGTTGAGACGTGCCTACAACCTTATCCAAATCAGAGAGATGGACAAATAGGCTCTCTTTTCCACCACCATGGGGGGCAGGTAATGCCATATGGTCTGGTTAATGCTCTCTCAGTCTTCCAGGCGTTCGTCAGAGACGTCCTCCGTGACATGCTTGACAAACATGTAATAGTGTACATTGCCTACATTTTGATACACTGTGCCACTTTGTCTGAACACATACAGTGTGTTTGTAAATTTGTTTGTTAAAGAAAATGAGATGATAAGCTTTTCTCGACTATGTGATCAGCAATGGCAGGGTACCAATTGATGAAGAAAAGTTAAAAGCCACGAGTGGCCCAGACTGTTAAACTGTTAAGCTCCAGAGATTCATTCATTCAGCTCCATTCAAAATTTTGCAACATAACATGACTATATTTTAAACATATTTCACAGAATTATTCATGATTCTACTAGCGAGTCAAACAACATCTGGGCATTTCAAAATAGTGCAAATTCTTAAACTTGTAATATTGTCAATATATTTAGATAGAGAACAAGTTTGTCTTTATGTCTGCCAAATTTCATGCTGCTGGGAATAATATTTCTGGAGATATAAAATTCCCAAATAATATGTTTTTGAGTCTAATTTTTTAAAAGTTTTAAAGTATTATATTTTACAGGGAGGAGAGAAAATGTGGTGATGTTAGACTTTTATAGCAGCAAAGGAAGACCAGCTTTGGAATGGTTTGTTTAACAAGCACATATAGACACATATGATGGTCAGGTGTCAACATACTTTTGGCCATATAGTGTACCTAGAAAGCCATCTGTGTCACTTTTTAGGCCAATGAATTACTTGGCAGCAGACATGGCTCATGGTCCAAGCCAAAAAAACACAACAGATTAGGATTAATATGGGAGAAAGTTTGGCCCACTCTTCTTTATTACATTGCTTCAATTCATTGATGCTTGAGGGCATTCATTCATTCACAGCTTTCTTAAGACCACAGTATCTCAATGGTTGATGAGTAGGTAGTAGGTAGAAAAAAGTAGGTAGAAAAAACTTGCATGCAATGTCATGCACCAAGTACAAACCTTTGTCCAGTCTCAGCACACCACCCCGACATGGATCAATTTCCTATAACATGCCAAATAGTGTTTTATTGCTTACGTATCATGTGAAGCTGGATGTGACAGCAGAAAGATAGTTATCATTTCAAACACACTCCATGACTTTTTGGAAAGATCAGTCAAGAAATGCAAGTTTACCTTTCCCTGTAGCCTGTTAAGTCAGTGATATCACTTATGTTAGACATATGTTACTAACATATATGACATTCAAATATTATAGTAGTTCTAAATTATACATCTGGAATTTAAAAACTGTATGGTGGTCAAAGTTTTGGGTCACAGAAAATCCATGTCCATTTGAGGTTGTTTGCTCAAAAAGTTAGGGAACCCCTGTTCTAGGGCCACAGGTAGCTAGGATTTAACATTTCTATGTAGTAACTCAGTCTTTCAATTACATCATGTTCAGAAAAAAAAAAACTTTTGTATGTCTCTCATTTGCAGCTCATGTAGATAACATTTATAGGACAACTTTTTTTGGTCTCAGAAACAGTAAATGCCATTGTAATGCCTTGTAAATGCCTTGAAAATTTCTCATTGATTAGGAAATTGAAATTTGATCTTTTATGACCTGCCATATGTGCTTTGATCAAAAGGTGTAGGTTGATTTTTAGTACCTGAAATAATGAATACAACAGTGGGCAGAGAATCTCCCCATCTATGGAATCACTTCACAATTAGTGTTCAGGACTTAGACATAGTCTTAAACTTTAAATTTTGGCTGAAAACCCCTTTTTTAAAGACATTGTTTTAAATAGCTTTTTCTTCTTAAAGTTGCATATCTGGGGGTTCCTGGGTATAAATAGTTATGTTAAAGTGGATTGTTTTGATGCTGTGGCCCCCTTGTCTCATGCAATTGCTCAGTTTATTGACAGTGGAGTGATGGGACACTTTATGTCCCAGGGTGCCCTTATGCCTATGTTTCATGAATCTCTGATCACTTTTCAGATCACCCATTTAAATCACTGTAAGATTAAATGTAGGTCTGTAGGACTGTAAAAGCTGCATCATGACTATGTGTATTGTTAATGCTGTTGTATTGGAGTATTGTTAAATGCTGTACAAATGCAAGTACAAAATGTACTTTAGCAGTAATAATCAATTCAGTTCAAGTCTTTCACAAAAGAGTGCATATCACAGAAAATATTCAGATCCTCATGATTTTGCTATTCCTCATTCTGGATTTCTGTCCTCAGAACTTTTACGAGAAGCCAGCATTTGATTACCCACTGAACCAAATGAGTGTCTGGCTGATGCTGGGTAATGAGGGAATGGACAAGGAACAAAATGGTAGTTTTTGTGCCCCCACACCTTCAGCCATGGTATTTGGAAGATCAGATGGGGATAGAGTAGCTGTGACCCGAGATATTGCCCTCCGGCCTGGCTACACATTGCAGTTCAAGGTAATTTCAGTGCACTTAAGCTGATAACTAAAGATTCAAATGATTCTTTGGCTAATTAATGGCTCTTAGATTCCTAAAGGTTTTTTTTTTCATAGAAGCCTTTCTGATAAGGGAACACTGTTGTAGGGTTCTACACAGAACCATTAATGCCCACCATCCACCAAACACCCACCCCTACACCCCCTACACCCCTACCCTGAGAAAAAACTGAATACCCCCTAAGGATTCTAGATTTGATATTTTTTCTAAGAGTATGTTCCATGTTTGATTTGTTTTTATATTTATCCCTCAAGTTAGAGAAAGCTTGATTTTTACATCATAAAACACCAAACCAAGAATTAACTAAATAATAGGCATAAGTTACCGGCACCATTCTCAAAATAGTTGTAAAGCAGGATGTAAATGCTCTGTAATAGTCTATGAATGCTTGCAAGCAGCAATTTTACAGGCATACCTACTACTTATGTTATCTCTATTTATAGGTGAACATTGGCTGCAAATCAGAGTTCAGTGCCTCGGCACCCGTAATGCTCCAGTATTCCCATGATGCTGGGCGCACATGGGCTCTGGTCCGAGAGGACTGTTTCCCAGGCTCCTCTGGAATAGCAGGCTGTAAAGGAAGTGGGCATGAGTTTACAGAGCCTACTGTCTACAATACAGGAGACTATGAGCGCTGGACCAGAGTTACAGTTGTAATTCCACGCAATGTGGCTGCAAGGTACAAATAAATGTTTAAAGTACTTTTTTATCATGCATGCAACTGAATCCATATTAGAATACATGGATACCCACTTAATAACTTATATACTGTATGCATGGGTAAGACTGATTTCATTTGTTGAAATTTGAGAAAGCTCACAATAATTATTTCTGTTAGGTTGTTAAAGAAAAAATGCTTTTTTCCCAGTCAATATCTGTTTTGTCATGATTTCTACTGTAAAAAAGAATTTGAGTCTAGCCCTATTGATGACTAGACCATGACATGAGCAACACACACACACACACACACATACACACAAACAAACACTTTGTGAATAATTAGTTTGACTTTCATTTTTATCTTCTTTAGTAAGACACGTTTTCGCTGGATCCAAGAAAGCAGTGTCCATCAGGATGCTCCTGCATTTGCCCTGGACAGTGTCTACATCTCTGATCCTTGTCCCAATTATTGTGGGGGTCATGGGGACTGCATATCTGGAGTCTGCTTCTGTGACATGGGAATGGAAGGTATCAATTTTAAGTGTTATAAAGTTGTTTTGTCTCCATATCACTTAGAAATTGGCAATTGTATCTTTTGTTAATTAGTGGAACAGGACAGTTGTGTGCCCTCTGTGCCCAGCCCCACTGAGCTGGTTGAGGATTTTGAAGGAAAGTTAAGTCCTCTCTGGCAAGTAATTAAGGGGGCTCAGATAGGGGATGGTTGTGGTACCATCAGTGAGGGAAAGGCCCTCTACTTTGGCAGTTCTGGGCGGCGAGAGGCTCGCACTGTGCCACTGGACACCACCAGCACTCGGTTAGTGTTACAACAACTTCTCACATGTAGCTTAATACTTAATGTTAATTAGTTGTTAAGTTATTGAGTTGTTAAGTTGTTAATGCCATAGGCAGCAATTGCTGAATTATTGTATTTGTTTCCTTTATAAACATCTTTTTTGGGATCCTTTGCTGTAGACTTGTTCAATTCTACATTCGGATTGGTGGGAAGAACATGGGCCCAGCCTGCACCAGGCCACACTCTGGCAATGAAGGTATTATTTTTAGCATCTTCTGTATCAGCTTTACTGACACAGATTGGGCTTCTCCACTCCTCCAGATACATTCATTAAAGAAATAAAAATTGACAGTTAGGACCTGTCACTCAATATTTCCTTGGAATGTATTTCAGGGGTGATTGTCCAGTACTCCACTAATAACGGAGTGCAGTGGGAATCCTTGCGTGAGTTAGAATTTGGCTCGTTTCTTGAACCACAAGTGGTGACCATTGAACTGCCTTCTCAAGCAAAGATGGCTTACACTGTGTTCCGCTGGTGGCAACCCGAACAAGGTAAAAAAATTCTGTCACTGCTGAAATATTGGAAATATATTAATTGTAAATATACAATAATATACACACTTCTGTCGTAGGCAAATATTCCATATAATGCTAAAAATTGTAATCAGCAAAATTATTTCAGTTATGTTGAACTACTGCAGTATTGTACAATACTAACAGGGAAATAGACTTAAAACAGCATACGGCAGAATAGCAATACAGAATGAAATGGGATCACACTAGCACGTCTGTTACTGGGGAGTGTGTATATATATATATATATATATATATATATATATATATATATATATATATATATATATATATATATAAAATGTATAAATATATTGTCTTTCTTATTTCATTGTTGCCTCCTATTGCAGGAAAACACTCAGCCCAGTGGGCACTTGATGATGTTCTGATTGGTATGAATGATAGCTCCAGAACTGGCTTTCATGACAAGTTTGATGGCACATCACCCTTAAGGCACAACTGGTTCAGAATAGTGGGTGGAGAGGTGACAGTTGATTGTCTGTCCTTGGACACAGTCCTGATCTTCCACTCTGATTTAGAAGACAGTAAGTCAGCATTGACCACCAAATCTGATGGCATTTTGAATTCATGTCAGGCCAGGGAAGGATAAAATGTTTCCTTTTGATTAAAACTGATTCATGAAATCTGGGCACTGGAAAATTCCTTATACACAAATTTTAACATAATATAAAATTAAGTATTAGCAAATGAATAAATATTATGTTACAGAATCCACACTTTGATAACAAATAATCTTTCCTCCCATGTGGATGTAGATGGGATATTTCAGATATGTGTATATGGCTGATTGAGTATATTACTACAGTACAAACCAAACCTTATCCTAGTAACAATGTCCAATTATCTGGAACAAAATGACAGATGCCAGACAGAATTTTTGAATGCTAGTCATAAAATGGGAAATTTAGTAAACAGACAAACTCCCAGAATTAATCTGATTATTGTGATTATTTCAGCAGCAATGTAAGAGCAACCACATCAAATTCCATGACTGAAATCTAGCTCAGGAAATGAGACTATAGAGAGAGATGTGGATGTTATGATTAGACTGGTTATGTTTTAGTACCATCAGTGCAAATTTCATGCTTATTCGACAAAATTTAGGGAAAAAGTAAGGAAACCAAAAAAAAAGTCAAAATTTAAAATGGCTCACTTTGTGTTTGACAAGTAACAATGTTGTTACATGATAAATACTCAGTAACTTCCAGGGAATTTAGAGGAAGAAAAATTTTGAAGCAATTCTCTCAAATAGCACCCCCACTGGACAGACCTTGCAAGTTACATAGAACAATAAAGAGAACATAAATGAACATAGTTATCACGTTTTGTAACTTAATCTCAGTGCTAGTTGTGTTAAATCCCTGGTGAAAGCTGATTGGCTGAAGGTAGCCATGTTTTTGAAGTAATTCAGCGAGGAATTAAAAAACCCATTTACAGTTTAGCAGAATGATGCAGCACACCAAATGTCAGCTCAGTTGGATTTTGACTCCTAAGGAACAGCTATTTGGACTTAACCATGGACCTTAGCAATGATCATGCCCCAGCTTTGGGAAACATCCTTAGAAATTTGTACTGAACTTGCCAAGAGAGCTCAGCAGAGGCTGTACTTCTTGCGGCAGCTGAAGAAGTTCCACCTCCCTGTGAGGATGATGGTCAACTTCTACACTGCCATCATCGAATCGACTCTCACTTCCTCCATCACTGTCTGGTTTGCTGCTGCCATGGCCAGGGACAAGGCCAAGCTCAGAGCGTGATTCACTCCGCTGAGAAGGTGATCGACTGCAGCCTCCCATCACTTCAGGACTTGTATGTCTCCAGGACTCGGAGACGTGCAGCCAGGATTGCAGCCGACCCCTCTTACCCCGGACATTTACTCTTCCAGTCCCTCCCCTCTGGCAAGAGGCTCCGGTCCATCAGGACCAGGACCTCACGCCATAAGAACAGTTTCTTTCCCGCTGCAGTCAGCCTGCTGAACAGTGCCCCAAATCCCCCCAGGTGACCCCCCCAACCTACTGACGGTCACTCTCCCCTCTGAAGCTGCAATATTTTTTCTACTTCCCATGTTTACTCACTCTTTTTGTACATAACTGTTTCTATTATTATTTTAATTTATTCTATCTTGTCTGCTGTTTACAAATTTCATATTTATATATAGCATGTTCATATAGCACCATATTGCCCCATCTTATATCTTATATCTTTGATTCTATAAATTCCTAGTACTGTAAAGTGGTTTTTACTGTACCTGGCAATAAACTGTTTCTGATTCTGATTTTAATGTAGGTTCAAATCCAATGACTAATCATAAATTAGAGATATATGAGTAAACCAGCTCCACATCATTAGACTTGAGGTCAGGCAGCCATATGTTTACGTGGTCAATAAATTTTGATAATTATTGAAGTTCACACTGTCCTGAGTAGTTTGACACCAATGTTGTGAAGATTGGGGCAAATTATCACAAATTTGAGTGGGCAGCGCTAAATGGTCCAAATGGCAATTTTGTATGGTTTGAGCAAAAGACTCAAGTAATCAAAAAAAATTTCACACCTTATTTTTCAAGAGATATGCTTGTTTGTGTGCACAAATACAAATAGCAACACCCAGTTGCCAGATCATACAGGGCCCCTGTCTGAAGCTACTATTAAGGGTTGGTGATGATAGCTCAATGTTAACCCTGTCAAATGCCTGCTGAAACATAATAGGCCGATGGTAATTAGGTCATCATCAAAAATTAATTTCACAAATTAGCACACAGATACACCATCCCAAACTGCTCAATCGGTAAGGTGGGGCTCACTTTTATTTGACACTGAACTTAATCAAGGGGTATTGGCAGATCCCCTTGACTCCAATATCTCAGAAAAAATGGCCTTTTCCATACCTTTTGGGCTATACCAATTTATCACCCTTCTGTTTGGGTTGTTTGGGGCCCCAGCGACATTTCAATGTCTCATGGACAGAGTCCTCTGTCCCCAAAAAGCGTATCCCTCTGCTTATTTAGATGATATAATCATTTATAGGAATGATTAACAGCAGCATTTACAACATCTGAGGGCTGTCCTGAGAACCTTGAGATGGGAAGAACTCACAGCGAACTCAAAGAAGTGTGCAGTTGGGTGGGTGGGTTTTTGAATGAATTTCAAATCCTGAATTTTCGTGATGACCTAATTAATGAATAAACAAATTTAAGCTTTCAGTAGGCATTTGACAAGGTAATCTATTGTAATCTAATTTCAGCTCAATTGGACTTTTTGTTCATGAAACAGCTACTTATAAGTCCTAGTAGTTATAATTAGATGTTTCAGGAACCAAAAGTCCAATTGAGCTGAAATTTGGTGTGCTGCATTGATCTACTAATCTGTAACTCATTTTAATCACTGAATCAAGTTAAAAATATGGCCATTTCAACAAATCAGCTTTCAACAGGTATGTTACACAGCTAGCAATGCACTATAACTTGATAAGTATGTTCTATGTATCTTGCAAAGAATGTGCCAGTGAGGGCAGTATTTGCAAGGAGAGTGTGGACCCTTTAGATTGCCGCTTGATGCTATATTTATTAGGGGAATAAGCACAATGTGCTTGCAGTTGGAATTGTTAGGACTTTTCTTATTATTATTAGGGGTCCAAGCACCAAAGGTCCTGGAACCCTATTGTTTTTTGTTATGATTTTTCTTTCTTCTTCTTCAAGTACTGTTGTTAGGATTCTTCAGGTAGTACCTCCCTCCTGCTACTCAGGCAAGTGAGATGGGCCCAATTGGCCCAGTGGTGGTGCTATAGTGAAGAATTTTTATGTTTTGGTTCTTCAATATGGAAGCCATAATTCAGTTGACTTTAAGGAGGTGAAGCTGGTGTACTCATCATTCATTCTGTTTGAGAATGAATCATTCATCAGTGGTTATATGTATTTGAACCAAACTTGAAAGACAGGTTCAGGGAAAAAGTCCTTTTGAGCTAAAAATTTTGTGTGCTATATTGTTCTGCTAATGTGTAACTGAATTTTTAATCATAAATTAATTACTTGAAAAACATATCTGCCTTCAGCCAATAAAATTTCAGCAGGCACTTCACACAAGTAGCATTAAGCTATCACCACAAAGCTTAATAAGTATGTTTATCTGTGGTTTCTTTATTGTTCTTTGTATCTTGGCAAGAACTGGCCACTGGGGACACTAATTTTCACAATACTTATGTCAAACTACTCAGGAGAGCATGAAACTCAACTTATTTTCCAAAAGATATGCTACTTTTTGTGTGCAAAACCATGAATAGCACCCCCAGTGGCCAATTTAAGTGAGACTGCATTATTTAGTAGTGGATCCCTACCTGAACCTACCATTCAAGTTTTGTGATGATAGCTCAGTGGCAACTCATTATATTATGGTAGGTCATAATCTCTAAATGGATTTTTGATAAATACATAGATGTAGCATACCAAATTTTAGTGAGATGGGACTCTTGGTTCCTGAGAAACAGTTATCTCACCTTAGCTCCACCCCTATGTATGATCATGCCCCAGACTTAGCATCTGACCTCAGAATCTTGTCGTGTATATTCTGTTCAGGTTTTGTGTAAATCCATTTAAGCAATCATAAATTATATCTGTAAATTATGCTCCACCTTGTTAGAATTGATTGACATGTGGAAGACATATTGTTTACAAATCTTAGCATGTTTTTGATTAGAATTGAGGTGCACAGTCTTCTTAGCAGTTTGAAAGGGACTAGTTCTAGGAGTATTTTGCAAAAGTAGGTTTTGCATATTATGCAAATTAGCAAAAAATAAATAAAATCAATCAGAGCTAAATGGTTCTTGAGGGATTCACTGGAAAAATAATGTTTGTAGTGTGCACAGTTGATGAGATATTGACCAATACCATTTGGACCATCATCATTTGTTCCTGAGATATAGTAAAACTAAAGGAGAAACATCAAGCTGTTGCTGATATATTGCTTCACTTCCTGTTTTCAATAGCCCTCCCAAGTTGCAAATTAACTCAAAGCTTGTTTCTTAACATTCGATCATTTTGCTAAACATATGTGATAAGTTTGGTGTCAATACATGAAAGCATTGCTGAGATATGCCCTTACTTACTATTTGGCAACTTTTCCCTATCAAATTAATTTGCAAATTATGGATGAAACATCCAGGAGAATCAAACATCCAATAGAAACAAGAAGCTTAATTTGATGCACAGTTGAAAAGTTTTTAAAAATTTGTGAATTATTAGCACCACCGAGAGACGACTTTAGATAGAACTTCTTGGAGTACCTTATGATGATATCCTACAGTCATCTACAAAGTTTTGTCTAAATACGTCACACCACTGCTGAGATTTACATTTACATTTGTGGCATTTGGCAGACGACCTTATCCAGACAGACTATCAAAAATACATTCTGATACTGACTCACTAGGTCACAAACTAGGAATACCATCAGTCCAAAAAGTATGTTGGCGAGGTAATAGACAAGTGCTCAGACAATACATTTATTTATTTTTGTTTATTATTTTTATTTTATTTATTTATTTATTTATTTATTTTTTTTTTTTTTTTGGGTAAGTACTTTAGGAAGAGGTAATTTAAGTACTTTAAGTACTTTAGGAAGAGGTAAGTCTTTAGATGTCATTTGAAGACTGCCAGTGACTCCACCTTGGTGCCAGAACAGAGAAGAGTCTCGATGCATGCCTTCCTTGTACCCTGACAGATGGTGGGACCAGTTGAGCAGTGCTACAGGATCAGAGGGACTGTGGTGCCATGCGAGGTGTGATAAGTGCTTTGAGATAAGTGGGTGCTGGTCCATTTTTGGCTTTGTAGGCAAGCATCAGTGTTTTAAATCTGATGCAGGCAGCTACAGGAGCCAGTGGAGGGAGTGTAGCAATGGGGTGGTGTGGGAGAACTTAGGAAGGTTGAAAATCAATCGTGCAGCTGCATTCTGGATCAGTTGCACAGGACAAATGGTGCTTAGAAGCAGACCTGCGAGGAGTGAGTTGCAGTTGTCCAGTCTTGAAATGACAAGAAACTGAACAAGCACTTGTGTAGCCTGTGTAGAAAGAAATGGACGAATTCTTCTGATGTTATAAAGGAGAAATCGACATGAGCATGTCAGATTAGCAATGTGAGAGGAGAAGGACAGTTTTTACAGTGTGCAGTAACCGAAGGCAAGATCAGAGAATTGTCTAGGGAGATTGCAAGATCCTGAGATGGGGATGAATCACCTGGGATGAACAGCAGTTCAGTTTTGCTTGGATTAATTTTCAGCTGATGAGCTGTAATCCATGATGAGTGCTGAGCCTTGTGGGACACCAGTGGAGAGTCTGCAGGGAGCAGATGTGCATCCCCTCCATGTCACCTGATATGACCGACCTTCCAGGTAGGAAGCAAACCATTGCCATGCTGCACCACGAATTCCTAGGCTCAGGAGGGTGGACAAGAGAGCCTTGTGGTTCACTGTGTAAAACGCTGATGAAAGGTCAAGCAGGATGAGGACTGAAGACAGTTTGGCTTATCTAGCAGCATGTACCTTCTCTGTGAGGGCCAAAAGGGCAGTCTCTGTGGAGTGTGCCAGTTTGAAGCCAGACTGGTTGGGATCTTGGAGGTTGTTCTATGAGAGATAGCTAGACAGTTGATTGTAGCCAGTTCATTCAAGGGTTTTAGAAAGAAAAGAGAGAAGTGATACCGGTCGGTAGTTGATGATGTCAGAGGGATCCAGAGTGGGTTTCTTCAGGATGGGAATAACCCTTGCTTTCTTGAATGAGATTGGTACATGACCAGATGTTATGGAGCCATTGATGATAGTGGTGATGAAGGGGAAGAGGTCTTGAGAGATGGTCTAGAGCATTGTGGAAGGGATTGGATAAAATGGGCAGATACTGTATGCCCACACTCCCTGTTTGACAACTTCAATGTCAGAAATAAAAAATTAAAATTAAAGCAGAACATCCAATATTCTGAAAATTTATTTCATAATGCATAACCCAAAGAATCAGAGAAAAGTGAAATTGCATTTCTATGACATTGCGTTGTGGAGTTATTGTAAATATACAGTATGTCCAAATTTGCCCTATTGGTGGTGCTAGAGGGCTTGTGTGGCATACACAAAGATTGCCATGCAGGTAGCTGAGGCTGTCCTCTATCACTATGCCAAATTTCATAAAAAGCTCCCATTTAGAAGAAGAAGAAGAAGAATAGAAAAAGAAACATACAATTCCAATATGGTGCCTAAGTAACATTAGTAACGTTTAAAGGTTATGAATGTTAAAATTCTCGTATGGGATCTATGCCTGTGCTAAATTTATGGCTCTATGTCAAAAACTGTGACCCATGAAAACTGTAAAAAAAAATTTATTAGATTAATAAGAAGAAGCAGCGGAAGAAGAGAAAGAAGAACAGAATTTTGGCTCTTTCAAGCCAACATACAAAGAATACTTAGCACCTTCCAGAGAATCAACTGAAAAAGAATATTTGATGTTGAGTGGGTAAAAAGTTTTTAGACGTTTTACTAATTTATGATTTATAATGTCCGCCAAGAGGGAATTTAGACAAAAACTTTTGGAGCCTCTCAGGACAATGCTGGTTATTCCACTAGAAAACTTGGTTTGAATACATCACACCATTGCCAAGATATGCACTCCCATCCTGTGTGGTTACATTTCCATGGTTTGGAAAAATTTGAGAAACATTTTGTTCAGGTTGGGGTCCCAATGCTGTCTTCCATATATCATGATTATTGGAAAATATTCGTAGGAGAAGAAGAAAAAAAAAACGTTTTTGTTAAAGTTCATGGCTGACTTCATGTTTGACAAATCACAAATCCGTTACATCAAGAACACTCGGTATCTTCCAGGGAATAAAGAGAAACAAGAGTCTTGATTATTTTCACCTCTGGGGGTAAGAGACAAGTTAGTTCCGGTTCTCAACCTACATTATAGCTGCAATAAACAGTCACTCACCAGCCTTCCCATTTCTGGGAAATTTTGACTGTTACAAAATTCTTACAACCAAGACTCTTTCTGTAAATGTTAAATAAATGTTAAACAGTAACAATTTTTTTAAAATTTATTATTAGTCTTAGATTATTGGTCTTACAGCATCCACTGTAGAAGTCCCTGTGTGTATGAGCTATTACTATGGAAACAATAATGTTTTAGAACGAGTGCATTAATATAAACCCATTGTTCATGTTATAGACAGAACTACTGTCCGAGCTGTGCTGTTATACAAAAATAATGCACGCCTTCTGACCAATAATATTCGAGCATTCAACCACACTGTGGTATAATTACATTTCATAACCTTTTGGTTTTACTAAATGTTGGTTTTAAACAATTCATGCTATACATAATTTATAAATAATTTTTCAACTCCATGTTTGTGTGTCAAGCGTGGGTGCTTAGTTTGAGCAAATATATTATAAACAGCCTCAACAACAATTGGCCATGAAGGTAAGATATGCTAAGCATCTCTGTGTGCCTCCTAACAGAGAGTCTCCGCTACGCTGAGAGTTGGGATTTTGAGGTGTCAGCTTCCTCATTTCTGCAGTTTGATCTGAGCATGGGATGCAGTAAGGCTGTGACACCAACCCATGGTGTCCACCTGGAGTTCTCCACTGACTGTGGCCACCACTGGACATTGGTAACACCTGAATGTGTACCGCCTGCTATTGGATGTGCCAGATATACTCAGAGCTCCATCTATAGTACTCCCCAGTATTCCCAGTGGAGGAGGGTCACTGTGTATCTGCCCAGTGCTGCCAAGTATGCCATATATACCTTTCTTAACATAACAAAATATGTATATTTGATTCTGTTTTGTGTACTTTTTAGAGGGAATATAAAATCCAAGTTATTTAAAGACTGCATTTCTATATCTGATTAAATATTTAGGTTTTGCCAAATCTGTATTACATTTGTTGTGATGTAGTTCTCCTAGAACAAGGTTCCGCTGGATCCAGCCTCACTTCACGCCTGGAGCAGATGGCTGGGCTCTGGACAATGTCCTTCTCGCATCTGGCTGCCCCTGGATGTGCTCAGGGCATGGCCTGTGTAACAGTGGACGCTGCATGTATTTGGCTCCAACTATATACTGTAGCTCTAAAATACACATGGACACATGGGGATTATTATTAATCAAAAGTCGTGGATGTTGCTGTATCTCAGTCTGTTTCTTTCTGTTCGACCAACAGATGTGACAGAGATTACGGTGGTGTTCACTGTGTACCCATGGCTCCTCTGCCGTTTGTACTTAGGGAAGACTTCAATGAGAATTTGGATCCAGAGATTTGGCCTGAGCTGTATGGAGCAGAACGTGGCATGTTGAGTGGAGAGCCTCTTAAATCAGGCACTGCTCTTATCTTTAAAGGGGTAAGCAGTTTATGTACTCTGTTCTCTGCTGAATTACGAGCAACCTCTTAAAGCATTAAAGCACACAATGTTCCTGGGATGCTGCACATTTCTTTGTACAAAATTACAAATGCATCTTTAAAGATCTGTGATTTCATAAAATACAGTAATAGTAACAATATATAGTAGTAATATAAAGTAATCGTCAATTGTTCTTGTACCTTTTTTTGTATTCAGGAAGGATTGCGCATGCTGGTTTCACAGGATCTGGACTGCACAAGCAATCTGTATATCCAGTTTTCATTTAAATTTATCACAAAAGGTAAATGTCTGGATAATTTTACAATTGCCATATGGGATAGTACTTACTATTGTGTTTTGTTTGAATGTGTTTATTATGTTGGTGTGCACCCAGGAATCCCAGAGCGTTCTCACTCCGTGTTGCTGCAGTATTCAGTGAATGGAGGCATTATTTGGATACTGTTACATGAGTTCTACTTCCCTTCCTCAACTGACACTCTGTTTCTGCATCTGCCACTGCCTCCGAGTGCTCAGACTAATGCTACACGCTTCAGACTGTGGCAGCCTTACAATAATGGTGAGAATAGATCATACCTAGTTCTTAATTTGCATACCATATTTCTGTTTACAAGTAATGTTCCATAATGTTTACAAAAAATAGGACTAAGCACTTTATGTTGATTTGACAGAGACAACATAATGTATAGAAAACCCCCTTGTTATCGGTTAAGCACTAAAGGTGCATAGGCACCTTATTGGAATTGTTTTTGTATTAATATTATTATTAGGGGACCAAGCTGGGATTTTTGCATTTTGGCCCACAAACAGAATTCTTTTCTCCCAAACAAAAAAAGCCTCAAGAACCATTTAGCTCCATTCACTGAGATTTTTTTTATTTGCATAATATGCAAAACCAGCATATGAACCTCAATAATTATCAAAAACATGTTGAGATTTGTAAACATTATGGCCTCCACATGTCAATCAATTCTAAGGAGGTGGAGCTTAATTTAATCATATGGCTGTAACTCATGACTGGTTGCAAGATTGGTTTGCAGGAAAATTGAAATGCCTCTACAGAACAGGATTCTGAGGCCCAAGCCTAATTTTCGGGTGTGGACATATAGACATGGACAAATTTGTTGCTACCCTTCCACAAAAAAGAAGAACCCACAATTTTCTCTGAAATAACTCGAAACTAAAAAAAGTAATTGGCATCCATCATTGTTTATTCCATATTTAATAAAAATCAGACTTTACTTTTGATTTTTGATTCAACAGAATATTTTAAACGATAAAACAAATGAAAATGGTATGGACAAAAATGATTGGACCCTTAACCTAATATTTTGTTGCACAACCTTTTGAGTATCTGTAGCTCTCACTGAGACTTCTGCACCTGTCAACAGGTAGTTCGTCCAACAGCAAACTGCTCCAGCTGTCTCAGGTTTGAGCCTTCTCCAGACTGCATATTTCAGTTCCATAAATTCCATAGATGTCAGATAGGATTCAGATCAGGGCTCATAGAAGGCCACTTCAGAATAGTCCAATGTTTTGTTCTTAGCCATTCTTGGATGCTTTTAGTTGTGAGTTTTGGGTCTTTATCCTGTTGGAGGACCCAGGACCTGTGACTGAGACAGAGCTTTCTGACACTGGGCAGTAAGTTTCACTCCAGAATAACTTCATAGTCTTGAGATTTCATTGTGCCCTGCACAGATTCAAGGCACCCTGTGCCAGATGTAGCAAAGTAGCCCCATAACATAATTGAGCCTCCTCCATGTTTCATAGTAGTTATGGTGTTCTTTTCTTTAAAAACTTCATTTTTCATCTGTGAACATAGAGCTGAAGTGACTTGCCAAAAAGCTCCAGTTTTTTCTCATCTGTCCAAAGGACATTCTCCCAGAAGCATTGTGGATTGTCAAAATAAAATTCCAGTCTGGATTTTTTATGTCTTTCTGTCAACAGTTGAGTCCTCCTGGGTCTTCTTCCATTAAGCCCATTGTCGCTCAAAAAGCAACAGATTATGTGATCAGACAGGCTCTTTGTCTTTTGCACTATCCTTCTGTTCAATCTGGGGATGATTTTCCTCTTGCAGCCACATCCAGGGAGATTGGCTATAGTCCCATGGACCGTAAACTTCTTAATAATATTTGCAACTGTAGTCACAGGAACATCAAGCTGCTTGGAGATGGTCTTATAGCCATCTAGGTAGCCTATACCATTCTTGTCTATAATTTTCTTTCTGATCTCCTCAGACAACAGGCTCCTTTGCTTTCTCTGGTCCATGTTCAATGTGGTACACAGGATGATACCAAACAGCAGAGTGGCTACTTTTCTCCATTTAAATAGGCAGAATGCATCCTGGCACTGATTAGAAGATTGAAATATGAGTTACCTTGAAATATGATTATAATCTGAATATTTATAATCTTTTCTAGGGGTAGCAACAAATCTGTCCAGGCATTTGTGCTTAGAATATCTTTGTAGAATAAGCAATAATTTTTCTCTTTTCACAGTTTCTTTGCTTTAATCTATGACATAAGTCGTAGAGACATGAAACTTGGTCAGTAGTTAGTACTCCCTCCTGCTACCCAGACAAGCAAAATGGGCCCCTTCAATCTAATGGTGGTGCTGTAGCATAGGGTTTTACATTTTGGTCCATATCTCATGAAACGCAAATGTGCTGTCAAACTACTCAGCAGAGAGTGAAACTCAATACTGGGGGTGCTATTCGTGTTTGTGCACACAAAAACTAACTACTCTTGGAAAATTGGAAATGTGTTTGCTCCCACTGTTAAAAATGATCTTCTGGACCCTTTAGCTCTGCTCACTTGAGTTTGTAATAATTTGCATAATATGTGAAACCTACTGTCTGTGCAAAGGTTGGGGTGTGGTCATTCAAAGTGGGTGCAGCTAAGGTCAGATAACCATTTCTTTCTAACCATAAGTCAGATGAAGCTGAGATTTAGTATGGTACATGTGCTAATCTGTAAATGGATGACCTAATTACTTAAAAAAATATGGCCACCATTGGCCAATCAGTTTTCAGCAGCCATTTGACAGGGTTAGCATTGAGCTACCATCACGAAACTTGAATGTTACTTTTAAATGTTACTGAGATTAGCTAGTTAGTTGTGTCCAATGTCCCTCAACTGCAGATGATGCAGACAAGGATTACATTATTTCAGGTGTTGTTCTTTCTCTGATATTAATGTGAGTCTGTGTAGCTAGCAAGCTAACATTAGTTACATTTGTTCATAATAGTAGATTGCAGAGTCAAAGAACTTTGCCAATGATCATTTGTAGACATGTAATACTTTTGTTGCAAAAATGTATTGCAAAAATTGAATATCTAGGTGCATACCTCTGTCTGTTTACCATTTGTAACATACCTCCCTTAGATACATAGTCCTCACTGTGAGTGATTTTTGTCAAATATGATAAAGCTGTTTTTGGAATAGCTAGTTTGTTCTGATCAACCAGCCATGTGCTCATGATTGGGTCCATTCTGCAATTTGCTTTCCACAGTTTCAGTTCCTATTAAGTAGTGGTTTGCTACAAGAGCGACATATCATTGTGGTTAGTCAGAGAGACATCTGGTTGTATCAATGTCTACAGAGTGTGTGTGTCAGAAGACTATGCCATCTGTTTAGCTGTCAAATCAGCCAATGCATTCCCTCATGGAATTGGGGGTCTGTGTCACGTGTGAGCCTTGCACTTACATACAGAAATGGATTTGGGAAGCTGAACAGCCTCTAACAAATTGATGTTGTGATGTGACATAGGCAATTTGTGACTTTCAATAACTGAATGTTGATCACACACAGCATATGCAGATGGAGACAAGCTCAGACAAGAACCATCAACAAAATAAATTCAGCATTCAGATTAGGAATGTCAGTCAAATCAGGCCTTGATTTAGAGACTAAATCTAACACTGTCAAGCAGTCATGTAGTACTCCATTCTCGATGATGGGGAGAGTGGTACACATGTGTATGGTCATATTTTGTAATGAGAACAAGATGTTTTGAATTGTTAACAATCTATCATTTGACAAATGCATGGTTCTAGCACTAGTAATGATCTTGTGCACATCGTGTGGTACGTGTACTTCAAGGTCATGATGGTAGCTAAATCAGAAGTGCAAAGAACTGCTTCTCTGGTGGCTGCTAATGATCTTATGCAGGGTGGATGGCCTCACATGACAGGATCGAGCCATTTGGAATAATAGGCAACAGGTTTTCATGTCTCCCCATGGGACTGTGTAAAAAAACACCAGACATGAAACAATTTATTTCATGCACATACAATATGAAAGGTTTTGAATCATCAGGGTTGCCCAAACAAGGACAACTGGCTACTGATGACTTAAGTCACTCAAAAGCAGCCATAGCATCCTCTGCAGCAATGACTACATCATTCTTTTGAATGGGATATTCATGAGCTAAATCTGATAATTATGGCCATTTATGGCCAATTATGGCACACTTATGGCCATTTTCAGCAAGAAACATTAGCAAGCCTCAGTATCCTGACAACAGCCTTCTTTACTGAGACTTGTTAATAATAGATAAGTAAACAATTAGGGTGCCACCTGCAGGTGCACTGAATGATTCTACATTTCACAGCAACTGAGTAGTGAAAAAATTAGGAGAATCAGTAAAGCTCTGGGGCATTGCATTCCACAGGTAGCACTTAGGAAAAATGCATTGACCAGAGCAGTGACTGAAAAATGCTGAGATGTATGTGTTATATCAGACAAGACTCTAGCAGGATTGCAAATCTTAGATCCTGGACCATGCTGTATTTACCAGTTTTCTTTTTTATACCTAGTAGAGGGCTGGAAACAGGAGGATGCAAGCAACGACAAATGGCTTCCTTCTCTAAAAGTGAGTCCAGTAATTTCACTCAGCCTTAGCTGAGAGTGGATATTGTGGTCTGTAAGGTCCGTGGTTAGATTTAGGAACTACTACATCACACCAATATTGAATGCATCTTTAGACCATAAGTTTATTGAAATTTTGTCTAAGAAAGCAAAAGGTTCACCTTCTGCTGCTGATGTGTCAGACTCCATACACATCTTGTTTAGATCTTATGGCTGCAGTATTTAAATAACTGAGTTTATAATGATGGTGAAAAATTAAAGGTGCCTTTGTCTACCCAATCTGTGCATACTAAAACACTCTTTATCCACTTGCCAACTTCCTTCGAACTACTTCCTTTTTTCCATTGATATGTAAGGTACACTTTCTTCAACCTTAAATAGAATTTGCTGTTGATGGCTGAGTTGTACAGATGTGCCAATAAACTGATTGTTCTGAAATATGTTGCCAATTGTCATTTTTATAGGTGGCATCAGAGCCAGTGTGGAGGTACAGACTCGTGCAATGCAAAAAAGCAATTCCCAATCTAGTGTCCATCCTGGGATACAAGGACTGGTATTTAAAACAGTCTGTGACATTCCAGGAATAGAAACATGGACTGGGTTGACACAGCGAAAACAAACCAATTGCAGGATTTTGAATACCCATACTATCATTAAATCAATTCAGTTCAATTTTATTTGTATAGCACTTTTAACATTGGACATTGTCACAAAGCAGCTTTACAGAAATAAATACATTCAAATTAAATTAAATCAAAATAAACTGTATATATGTGAATTTCTCCCTAATGGGCAAGCCAGATGCGACTGTGGCAAGGAAAAACTCCTTGAGATGATATGATGAAAAAACCTTGAGAGGAACCAGACTCAAAAGGGACCCCATCCTCATCTGGGTGATAACGGATAGTGCAATTATAAATAAATCCCTTATGTAAATGTGAACTACATGGACAAATAGTGCAATTGTGCAAACAGTAAATTCATTACAGTTTTCACATGAAGTCCGGTTTGTTGAGCCTATCCACTGTGACATGAAATTTGGACGTTGAATCTTGTCAGCAGATCTCATACGATTTAAGAGACAGCAGTCTGAGACTAAAAACTTGCAAATAATCATCTCAGTTACTAGTTTACCCATGATCGCTTCAGCATGTACAGCATGGTTCATCAGTTCAGTTTGTTTGTTTGACAGCTGAACTCTTTTTCCTCCAATCTTTTTGTCCAAACCTTGAGCCAGGAATAGTTTAATGTATTTTTTCTTCTCATCAACAGTCATCATGTGGTTTTTCACAGCTTCAGCCACTCACTCAGTGAATTCCTCCACTCTTTCTCCAGTCTTTCTCCAGTCAACTGACTTTCTCCAGTCAGTTGACATTGTCCCAGTTTTTGACTACAGGGAAAACAGCTTCGATCCTCTCTATGATGATTCCAGTTGGTTGGACAATTATTCAGGTTCCTGTTAGCTGTGGGATGTTGAGGATCTTTTCGAATCTGCCCCCATTTGAAACTGAAGACCCTTGTCATGACTTTAGTCCATTCCTAGTTTGTCCTTTATGCACTGTTCAACATTGATCTTGGGGCTTACAATGTCTTTGACCATTGTGTCTGGTTCAGACAGTTCCAAAATCTGTGGATGTACATGACCTAGTTACTAGTTTAGTAGCTGGTGGCTGACTGAATGGTTTGACTATGGTGAGTCCTGGTACTATAAAAACAAACACCATAGGTGCCCCTACCTTGACCATGACCACGTCCTATCCTTCACGATACTTGCCAGTTCCCCTTCCAGACTGTAGTCCACCTTGATAAAACTGAAGTTTTGCCATTTGGACAGAGTTCTGTGTCTTGTTTTGTTTGTCTCTCATGATCAGTTCTTGGACCTATTTTATTCATTCTTTACATGCTCCCCCTTGGCAAAGTCATCAGTCGCTTGGGAATGTCTTTCCATTGTTACGCTGATGATACACAACTATATATGAAAAATGATGCTCACTCATCATCATCAACTTTAACTATGCTCACTGCCTGTCTAGAGGAGATAAGGACATGGATGAATCATAACTTTCTCCAGCTGAACAGCTCAAAAACAGAAGCCATCCTCATTAGTTCCCCTCATCAGATCAGAACATCTACCATAACTTGCATTACATTCTCTGGCCAGGACATCCCCCTATCACCATTAGTTACAAATCTTGGTGTTAGGTTTGACCCTCATTTAAACTTTGAGGCTCACATTAAACATCTTTGCAAAACATCATTTCATCACCTCACTCTCCCTACATGATGCTGAGAAACTCGTCCACGCCTTTGTCTCCTCAAGACTGGACTACTGCAACTCTCTTCTCATTGGGATCCCTAGCAAGAGCATCCAGAAACTCCAGCACATACAGAATAGTACCGCTAGGATCCTGATGAGAGTGCGTAAATACGAACACATCACACCAATTCTTCAATCCTTACACTGGCTTCCCATTTCCACTCGGATTGAATACAAGGTCTCCCTCCTCACACATCAGTGCATCTATGGCAACGCCCCCACTTACCTTAAAGAACTCCTCACCCCACAGATCTCAGCACGTCCCCTCCGCTCCACAAACACTCATCGTCTCCTCCCCCTAGGACTAAGACCCGTACCATTGGGGATCGAGCCTTTTGTGCCGCTGCTCCTTGCCTGTGGAATGCCCTCCCTGTACATCTGAGGGCTCCACAAATGACTGATAGTTTTAAAAGGGGTCTAAAAACGTACCTTTTTAAAAAGGGTTTTAATGTTTAGAGTTTACATTTCTGTGCTAATCTCAGTTGGCAGCTGGTTTTAATTGCTTATGTTATTATGACTCTTTTCTGTAGCACTTTGAGATTTTCTTTAAAATGTAAAGTGCTTTATAAATAAAATGTATTATTATTATTATCCCTTCAGCATGTACAGTGTGGTTCATCAGTTCAGTATAGTCTTTGTTTGACAGCTGATTCAAGAACTCTATTTTTCTCCAATCTTTTTTCTCCAACTCTTTTTTTCTCCAATGTTTTTTTCTCCAAGCTGTGCCTAACCATGGCCGATGTGAGGAAGACTTTACACGGAGTCAACCCGCGGAAGGCTGCTGGAAGTAAATAAGTTTCACTTACAACATTCCTGGCGGGCTGCTCAGAGGATGTGCAGACCAGCTGGCAGATTTCACAGACATATTCAACACTGAGCAGCACCGTTGTTCCGACATGCTTCAAGGCCACCACCATCAACCCGTGCCAAAGAAGTCTTCAGTGTCCTGTCTCAATGACTACTGTCCCGTTGCACTTACACCCATCATCATGAAGTGCTTCGAGAGGCTCATCATGAGGCACATCAAGACCCTTCTGCCCCCTGGACCCTCTGCAGTTTGTGTATCTTCCCAACCTCTCAACAAAGCACACCATTGCCGCCACTCATCCACCTGGATAAAAAGGACACATATGTTCGAATGCTTTTCA
This sequence comes from Pangasius djambal, assembly GCA_022985145.1. Classification (NCBI taxonomy): domain Eukaryota; kingdom Metazoa; phylum Chordata; class Actinopteri; order Siluriformes; family Pangasiidae; genus Pangasius; species Pangasius djambal. The sequence goes on from CM040980.1 coordinate 17,143,257, forward strand.
CAGACCTAAGCTCAGCATTCAAAACAATCATACCTCAGCACCTGATTGGAAAACTGAGCCAGCTGGGCCTGAACACCTCCCTCTGCAACTGGATCCAGGATTTCCTGACTGGGAGACCTCAGTCAGTCCGGATTGGGAACAGCATCTCCAACACCACCACACTAAGCACTGGGGCCCCAGAGGGATGTGTGCTCAGTCCATTGCTGTTCACTCTGCTGACTCACGAATGTGTAGCAATGCACAGCTCGAATCACATCATCAAGTTCACAGATGACACGACCGTGGTGGGTCTCATCAGCAAGAACGACGAGTCAGCATACAGAGAGGAGGTGCAGCAGCTAATGGACTGGTGCAGAGCCAACAACCTGTCTCTGAACGTGGACAAAAATAAAGAGATGGTTGTTGACTTCAGAAGAGCACAGAATGACCACTCTCCACTGAACATCGGCGGCTCCTCCATGGAGATCATCAAGACCACCAAATTTCTTGGTGTTCACCTGGCGGAGAACCTCACCTGGTTGCTCAACACCACTTCCATAACTAAGAAAGCCCAGCAGCACCTGTACTTTCTGAGAAGACTGAAGAAAGCACATCTCCCACCCCCCATCCTCATCATATTCTACAGAGGGACTATCGAGAGCATCCTGTGCAGCTGCATCACTGCCTGGTTTGGAAATTGCACCGTCTTGGATCGCAAGACCCTTCAGCGGATAGTGAGGACAGCTGAGAAGATCATCGGGGTCTCTCTTCCCTCCATCGCGGACATTTACACGCTGCATCCGCAAAGCCACCAGCATTGTGGACAACCCCACACATCCCTCTCACACACTCTTTACCCTTCTGCCATCTGGTAAACGGTACCAAAGCATTCGGGCCCTCATGACCAGACTGTGCATCAGTTTCTTCCCCCATGCCATCAGACTCCTCAATACTCAGAAACTGGACTGAAGGAACACACACAACACATATATGCAGACACAACTGAGCATCCTCCATCATCTTTGCAATTTTTTTGCAAGTATTTGCACATGTTTATGCTGCTACAATACTTATTATACTGTACATAGGCTGCTACTCTTATGTTTACACTATCTCAGCTACTTGCATTGTACTCTTGTACTCTTTGCACTATTGTCACTAGGTTCAATTTTAAACAGAGCTGTGTACTGGTCGGTGCTGCAGTGGGACTTACTATGCCCATTGTCTGTCCCAGTAGTCATTGTACTGTCTTGTGCTGTCTGCACATGTTTGCACTTGTGCACTTTGTGTATATATTATGTAGTCCCTTGTAGTTCTGTGTTATTCTGTGTTTGTCTTACGTAGCACCATGGTCCTGGAGAAACGTTGTTTCGTTTCACTATTTACTTGTACATGTTTGAAATGACAATAAATTTAAGGATAAAAATAAGGATTAATTAAGCAATTTCCCCCTGGGATTAATAAAGTTCTTTGAATCTTGAATCTTGAATCTTGAAAATCCACTTGACTTGACTTGACCTGAGGAAAGACTGCACCTTTCCCAGTGTCCTGTCCAGCTCTTGGATGAGGAAACTGGAACATGGGCAATTGAATTGGGTACTGCTGTTATGGTCGCCCTGATCAAGTGGTTCCTGTCTTGGTCAGATTGTTCTCAGAGGATTCATCATTTTCCTTGTCTGTGTCAGGGTTGTTGTTTACCAGCAGTGTTTGCATGGCTTTTGTAAGCTCTTTATAGTCTATTCCTCCTACATCTCCTATTTACTTATCAGTCGCAGCTTTGGATGCAGGAGGTGCAGAAAGAGGTGCAAGGGAAGATGGAGTGATGACTGGAGTGCTAGCACTTGGGAGTGCTATCACTTGGGGCTTGTGAGGATAGGGAGGAGGCTTGTTATCTGCAGATACAAAAACAAACTCGCACAGCATCAAAAGTCATCATTTTTTGATTTATAGTAAATACCTGACTTCCCATCTTGTTTTCTCTTCTTTTCCTCACTAATGTCCTTTCTACACTTAACTTTTTTTTTCCCCATCTCTGAAATTCTCCCCACTTAAGTATTATTTTCTTCCAAAATCTTCCTGCATTCTTCTAGTTTTATTACACTTACAGGACCATTTACTGGAAATATCCCAATATTTAATTTATACTATTATTTATTTACTATAGTTTAATTACCTCAAGTTTTTTCCATTTCTTAAACAGGATTAGAATATTCTTTCTTACTACTTGAAGACCCCATAATGATTTCAATTATTATTATTATTATTATTATTATTATTATTATTATTATTATTATTTATAAATTTCAGAAGATAGCCAGGTCAAAATAATGGACAAAATTTCCTCTAATTATACAAATGATATAAGTGACTTGTTCAAAGAAAAAGAAACAAAAATAGAATTTCTTCACTCACCCCCTGTTTAAATTTGAAACAGGAGAAAAGGATAAATAATAATAATAATAATACATAACACTTGTATAGCGCTTTTCAAGACGCTTTACATGAAGAGACAAACGAGGGCAAAAAAAGAATTAAGACAGTTAATGAAAGGTGGTTTTAAAGAGATGGGTTTTCAGGGCTTTTTTAAACATGAGGAGTGTGGATGAGTCTCTGATGTGTTTGGGCAGGAAGTTCCAGAGGGTGGGGGCAGCAGCGGAGAAGGCCCTGTCCCCCCAGGTCTTGTGTTTAGTCCTGGTGGGGGGAGACAGGAGGTCGGCGTCAGCTGACCTGAGGGCACGGGTGGGGGTGTGGTGGTGGAGGAGCTCAGAGAGGTAGGTGGGGGCCAAGTTATG
>CM040980.1:17146127-17220620 GCA_022985145.1 Pangasius djambal
GTTCTTGGCACTCCAGAGACACCAGCAGCTTCGAATACCTGTTTGCTGCTTTGCAGTGGCATTTTAGCAGCTGCTCTCTTAACCTGACGCATTTGTCTGGCAGAAATCTTCCTCATTGTGCCTTTATCTGCTCGAACCCGTGTGTGTTCTGAATCGGCTACAAATCTCTTTATTGTACGATGATCACGGCGAAGTTGTTTTGAAATATCTAAAGTTGTCATACCTTCTCCTAGGCATTGAACTATTTCTCGCTTTTCGGCAGCAGAGAGATCCTTCTTCTTCCCCATATTGCCGGAAAATGGTGGTCTGCTTAATAATGTGGAACATCCATTCTTAAGTAGTTTTCCCTTTAATTGGACTCACCTGCAAACTAATTGGCACAGGTGTCTGAGATTGATTGGCGTGATTGGAAGAGCCCTGACACACATTCCCATCCATGTGTTTAAACTGACAGACAAAAAAATGACCTTTATGACCTTTAAACACAATTTGCATAATAATGTGGAACGCAGTGTAATCCGTAGGGTTTAATATGGAGTTGGCCCACCCTTTGCAGCTATAACAGCTTCAACTCTTCTGGGAAGGCTTTCCACAAGGTTTAGGAATGTGTTTATGGGAATTTTTGACCATTCTTCTAGAAGCGCATTTGTGAGGTCAGGCACTGATGTTGGATGAGAAGGCCTGGCTCACAGTCTCCGCTCGAATTCATCCCAAGTGTTCTGTCGGGTTGAGGTGCAGGCCAGTCAAGTTCCTCCACACCAAACTCGCTCATCCATGTCTTTATGGACCTTGTTTTGTGCACTGGTGTGCAGTCATGTTGGAACAGGAAGGGGCCATCCCCAAACTGTTCCCACAAAGTTGGGAGCATGAAATTGTCCAAAAGGTCTTGGTATGCTGAAGCATTAAGAGTTCCTTTCACTGGAACTAAAAGGCCAAGCCCAACCCCTGAAAAACAACCCCACACCATAATCCCCCCTCCACCAGACTTTACACTCGGCACAATGCAGTCAGGCAAGTACCGTTCTCCTGGCAACTGCCAAACCCAGACTCGTCCATCGTCCACTTGCCAGACAGAGAATCGTGATTCGTCACTTCAGAGAACGCGTCTCCACTGCTCTAGAGTCCAGTGGCGGCATGCTTTACACCACTGCATCCGACGCTTTGCATTGCACTTGGTGATGTAAGGCTTGGATGCAGCAGCTCGGCCATGGAAACCAATTCCATGCCATGAAGTTCTCTACGCACTGTTCTTGAGCTAATCTGAAGGCCACACGAAGTTTGGAGGTCTGTAGCTATTGACTCTGCAGAAAGTTGGTGATTTCTGCGTACTGTGCGCTGACCCCGCTCTGTGATTTTACGTGGCCTACCACTTCGTGGCTGAGTTACTGTTGTTCCCAATTGCTTCCACTTTGTTATAATACCACAAACAGTTGACTGTGGAATATTTAGTAGTGAGGAAATTTCACGAATGGACTTATTTTATACACCTGTGGCCATGGAAGTGATTGGAACACCTGAATTCAATGATTTGGAGGGGTGTCCCAAAACTTTTGGCAATATAGTCTATATATATATATATATATATATATATATATATATATATACACACACAGTGGATCTAAAAAGTCTACACACCCCTGTTAAAATGCCATGCTTCTGTGATGTAAAAAAAATGAGACCAAGATAAATCATTTCATGAATTTTCCCACCTTTAATGTGACCTATAACCTGTACAACTCAATTGCAAAACAAACTGAAATCTTTTAGGTTGGGTGAGTAAAAATAAAAAAACAAAATAATGTGGTTGCATAAGTGTGCACACCCTTAAACTAATACTTTGTTGAAGCACCTTTTGATTTTATTACAGCACTCAGTCTTTTTGGGTATGAGTCTATCAGCATGGCACATCTTGACTTGGCAATATTCGCCCACTCTTCTTTGACAAAATGCTCCAAATCTTTCAGATTGCGAGGGCATCTCCTGTGCACGGCCCTCTTTAGATCGCCCCACCGATTTTCAATCGGATTCAGGTCTGGGCTCTGGCTGGGTCATTCCAAAACTTTAATCTTCTCCTGGTGAAGCCATTCTTTTGTTGATTTGGATGTATGCTTTGGGTCGTTGTCATGCTGAAAGATGAAGTTCTTCTTCATCTTCAGCTTTCTAGCAGAAGCCTGAAGGATTTGTGCCAAAATTGACTGGTATTTGGAACTGTTCATAATTTCCTCCACCCTGACTAAGGCCCCAGTTCGAGCTGAAGAAAAACAGCCCCAAAGCATGATGCTGCCACCACCATGCTTCACTGTGGGTATGGTGTTCTTCTGGTGATGCGACTAAGAAAATGTCAGGAAAAGCCTACTAGAACAGCTGAACTTTATTTGGGGTTAATCAGAGGCACTTTAAATGATGACAGGTGTGTACTGACTCCTATTTAACATGAGTTTGAATGTGATTGCTTAATTCTGAACACAGCCACATCCCCAGTTATAAGAGGTTGTGCACATTTATGCAACCACATTATTTATTTTTTTATTTTTACTCGCCCCCCCCTAAAAGATTTCTGTTTGTTTTTCAGATGAGTTGTACAGGTTATAGGTCACATTAAAGGTGGAAAAAGTTCTGAAATGATTTATCTTGGTCTCATTTTTTTACAACACCAGAAACCTGGCATTTTAACAGGGTTGTGTAGACTTTTTATATCCACTGTGTATATATATGTGTACATTGAGCAGCCATAACATTAAAATCACTGACAGGTGAAGTGAATAACATTGATTATCACATTACAAGGCAGGTCTTTTGGGGTGTTCCCAGTAAGCAGTGGTTAGTACCTACCAAAAGAGGTTCAAAGAAGGACAACTGGTGAACCAGCAACAGGGTCATGGTTGTCCAAGGCTCACTGATATGCATGGGGAGTGAAGTCTAGCCCATCTGGTCCAATCCCACAAAACAGCCACTGTAGCAAAATTGCTGAAAAAGTTAATGTTGGCTATGATAGAAAGGTGTCAGAACACACAGTGCATCACAGCTTGCTGCATATGGGGCTGCGCAGACCGGTCAGAGTGCTCATGCTGACCCCTGTCTACCTCTGAAAGTGTCCTCCAAAGAATCTTATTCCAGAACATGGGAGGCTTTTTTAGATGTTTTCTGACAAAGTCTAATCTGGCTTTCCTGTTCTTGAATGTTACCAGTGGTTTGCACCTTGTTGTAAACCCTCTGTACTTACATTCATGAAGGCGTTTCTTGTTTGAAGATTTTGACAATGATACGCCTACCTTCTCCAGAGTATTCTTGACTTCTTTTGATGTTGTGAAGGGGTTTTTATTCACCAAGGAAAGGATTCTGTGATCATCCATTTTAATTGTCTTCCTTGGTCTTCCAGGCCTTTCGATGTTGTTGAGCTCACCAGTGCTTTCTTTCTTTTTAAGAATGTATCCAACTGTTGATTTGGCCACACCTAAGATTTTTGCTATCTCTCATATAGGTTTATGTTATTTTTTCAGCCTAATGATGGCCTCCTTCACTTGCATTGGGATCTCCTTGGACTTCATATTGGTAGCTCCAGTCGAACAGCTGCCAAATGCCAACTCAATACCTGATATCAAGTCCAGACCTTTTATCTGCTTCATTTGTCTTGAAGTAATGAGGGAATGGACCGCACCTGGTCAATTAACTTCTTGTCAGTCAATTGTCCAAATACCTTTGAGCCCCTGAAAATGGAGGTACTTTTCTTAAAATGGCTGTAATTCCTAAATGGTCAATGCCATATTTTTGTGGAACCTCTTATATAAATATATATAAATATATCTTATATAAAGGCAAAATCACAAAAACTGTCATTGTCCAAATACTTCTGGACATAACTGTGTATATATATATATGACACTAACAAATCAGTCAATCATAAACATCCCACAATATTTGTCAAATTCATTGATGCGAAAATTACTAAACACTAACCAGAACGTAGCTTAAAGACAAAGGAAAGATGGGTGTCAGGGATTTCTCTCTCATGTGTATCACTTGCAGAAGCACTCAGCGTGCATAACAGCCAGCAGCAGCATGGCGTGGGCTTCTGTGCTGTCATGTCTTTGTTTATTTTGCCACGTGTGTTTTTGTTTTCATTCATGTCCTGTCTCCTCCCCTGTATTGTCACTGGGTGTTTTCTTCACGTGTCCTTATTACCTGCACCTGTTGTGAGTTTTCCCTTGACTAGTTTGTATATTTATATACCCGTGTGTTTGTCCTATGCAAAGTATTGTTCAGCATTTACCTGTCTTTACCAAGTCTTTGTTTAGTGCCCTGATTTTTCTGATTCTTGATATTGTTCCATTTCCTCGCTAGTGCTCTTTGGATTATCCCTCATATCAATGTTTGCTCATGGCCTGACCTCTGCTTGTGTATTGTTTTTGATTAACGTTTTGGATTAATCTGTTGGCCTCTCTTTAATAAATGCTTAACTGCGAATGCATCAAGTCCTATTGACGCCTGAGGCTGATGACATGGCCTCCCAAGCTCTTTTCCTGCCTGAAGCTGATGACGCAGCCTCCCATGTCCTGCTCAAGCCTAAGGCCGATTGTGCGGCCTCCCACGCCATACTCCTGACTGAGGCCGACGGCACAGCCTCCCACATCATGCTCCTGACTGAGGCAGACAGCATAGCCTCCCACGACCTGCTCACTCTAGAGGCCGTCTGCACGGCCTCCCAAGTTCTGCTCCTGCCCGAGGACAATGGTGCGGCCTCCCAATATCTGCTCCTGCTTGAGGCTGACAGCATGGCATCCCAAGTCCTGCTCTTGCTAGAGGCTGACAGCATGGCCTCCCAAGTCCTGCTCCTGCTAGAGGCCGGTGGCCTGGCCTTCCGTGAGGTACCCACACCTGAGGTCGATGAGGCAGCCTTCCAAGTCCAGCTCTTGCCTGAGGCTGACGGTATGGCCGCCCAAGACCTGCTCACCCCTGAGGCTGATGAGGCGGCCTCCCAAGACCCGCTCATGCCAGAGGCCAACGACGCGGCCTCCCAAGTCTTGTTCACACCTCGTGACCCCAGTGAGCCTGTTCTAGCCCCGGCACCTGACCCAGACAAGCCCAGACCCTTGCAAGTCTGTCCCTGCCCAATGTCTGCTCCTTGGCTCCTCTGTGAAGAGTCAACATGTTGGACAATGCCTGCCTCAGGATCTTGGGTTCTGCTTGGACATTTTACACAGAGAGGCCAGACCACCAGGTGGGAGTACTTGAGACACTTTGGGATAAGTGCCCTTGGAATCTGTCAGGGATTTCCCTCTCATGCCGAGTGCTTGCACAAGCGCTCAGTGTGCATAACAGCCAGCAGCGGTATGGCGTATGGTTTCAAAAGCCATCAGCGGTATGGCGTACGCTCCCCTGTATTGTCATTGGTTATTTCCCTCCAGCAACTTTATTGCCTGCACTCATGCACTACAATTACGGTGCCATTTGTGTGAAACGAATGATATTACATTTACAGATATGTCTGTAAGTGTAGCAGATGAGTGCCTTGTCTGTTGTGAGTTTAAACCCCCGTGTGTCTTTGTTCTGTGCGAAGTACTGTTCAGCGTTTACCTATCTTTACCGAGCCTTTGTTTGGTACCCTGATTTTCCCGGTTCTTGATATTGTTCTGTTTCCTCTCTACTGCTCTTTGGATTATCCCTTGTATCGATGTTTGCTCATTGCCTGCCCTCTGCTTGTGTATTGTTTTTATCTTGATTTTTGGATTCGTCTGCCTGCCGCTCTTTAATAAATACTTAATTGCGATTGCATCCATTTCCAATTCGCCGTTCATGACAATGGGCTCCCAAGAAATTGTAGCTTGTCAAGCTATTAGCTTCTCATGATTTCAAGCAGTAGAGTATCTACCGTGATCTGTAGGTAATTTGCATTTACATTATTCCCACTGGGATAATCGTACAACGGTCATTGCTAGAATAGCAGGTCTTATGCAGTGTTATACTGTGTGTGCCATAGTTACCTGTCTCAGCAGCTGCACTGCTATCATCTGATCTTCTTGCTGTCACAAACAAGTCTGTAAGTGTGGTGCCTTTACTTCCTTCTTGCTCTAATGCCTTTCTCTTCTTTAATCTGGCCTTTTCTGCTCCCCCTTTTCTTTTTTTTCTATCCATATTGATTTAAGGCTAAAGAGGGCTCGCCTCTTTCCAGGATCACCCTGGAATCAACTGACCAATTAGGGATCTTGGAGGGCCGCACTCATTGTCTCATTGCCTCCTGAAAGTTATAATGCTAACATTAAATCTATTGCATCACCAACCCACAGCCCACCAGCAGTTCTCCCGATTAGTGACTCCAGCATTGATTTTAGGCATTCCCTGGCTAACCTTGCTTAAGCCTTTCATATCCTGGAGTGATTAAAGTAAAAAAATATGACAGTTACAGCTGTCTTCCTTGTCACAACACACAGATTGAAAGCACAGAGGAAACAATTGAAATTTATGGCCCTTATGCAGACGTAGCTGAGGCCTAAAACAAAGCATTGATCTGTCTGTCACAGAAACATGAACAATAGAAAATTATATTAAAGAGGCCCTAGAGCTAGTGTACATGCATCCCTCCACTTCCCCAACAGAATCAGGTTTTTCATTACATCCTTTAATAATTGCATTCAGGGGCCTAAATCCAGTCAATGCAGGGTCTGTATTTAGGGGTCTAAAAGCGGTCATTGCAAAGTATAGTTATCTCCATCCCCTCTGCACTGGAACAGGGTCAAACATAGAACAAAGAATACATTCACTAAACTTGACTTATGTAGTGCCTGTAACCATATCAGAATATATCAGTGAGACAAATGCAAGACTCCCTTTATGACCATGTCAGATAATTACAAATACATCTTGATGCTGTGTGGACTGGTTAACACCCCTTTCCAGTGTTTCTGGAGTTCAGGAATGCAGTACTCTGAGAGATTCTAAATAAATCTGTGATATTGACGTGCATATTGATGATATATTTGCCTATTCCTCCAAAACATCCCTGACATCCCTGTGATTGGCTCCAAGAATACCAAGGCCAGTGCTGTTTCTAGAATCCATGAAGGGAAATGAGAAACCCAACCTGAGCAAACCTACTTTCAATGTCTGTAGAAGCTTCTATCCATGGGGAGATCATGGATGGCATACCCAGTGCACACCATGATAAAACCCACCATTCCTGAATTTCCCCCTACCAAAACCTTTATTCCTCAATTCATGCAAGATCAACTCATTCAGTGGGTCCACAGTTCACTCAGTTTAGGTCATCCTGGTATACAATGCACCATCACCTTCTTCAGTAACATCTTTGGGTGACCATCCCTAACCCATGATGTAATTCAGTTTGCTACATCCTGCCAAGCTTGTGCTCAATCCAGAACCTTGTGCTGCCTCCACAATGGCCTCTTAGAACCCCTACCAACAATTCACAAACCCTGGTCACATATTGCACTAGATTTCCTTACTGATCTACCTAAATCACAAGGCTTCACTACCATCCCAATCATAATCAATCCTAGTCATAATTGATTGCTTTTCCAAAGCCTGCTGACTGCTACTACATAATACTACATCTTCTTCTTCTTCTTTCGGCTTTTCCCTTCAGGGGTCGCCACAGCGAATAATCACTCTCCACCTATCCCTGTCTTCTGCATCCTCAACACTTGCACCCACTAGCTTCATATCGTCATGGCAGCTCCATGTCCAACATTCTCCTACCAATATATTCACTCTCCCTCCTCTGAACATGTCCAAACCATCTTAATCTGGCCTCCCTAACTTTGTCCCCCAAACATCCAAAATGAGCTGTCCCTCTGATGTACTCATTCCTAATCCTGTCCAACCTTGTCACTCCCAAAGAGAACCTCAACATCTTCAGCTCTGCTACCTCTAGCTCTGACTCCTGTCTCTTCCTCAGTACCACTGTCTCTAAGCCATACAGCATGGCTGGTCTCACCACTGTCTTGTACATCTTCCCCTTGATTCTTGCTGATAGAAAAATATCACACGGAACTCCCGACACCTTTCTCCACCCTGCCTGCACTTGCTTCTTTACCTCTTTCCCACACTCTCCATTACTCTGGACTGTTGACCCCAAGTACTTAAACTCCTGTACCTTCTTCACCTCTTCACCCTGTAATCTTACTGTTCCACTTCCCTCCCTTTCATTCACACACATGTACTCAGTCTTACTACGACTTACTTTCATTCCTCTTCTCTCCAGCACAAACCTCCACCTCTCCAGGTTTTCCTCCACCTGCTCCCTGCTCTCACTACAGATCACAATGTCATCCGCAAACATCATTGTGTAAGGAGACTCTTGTCTGACCTCCTCTGACAACTGGTCCATCACCATAGCAAACAAGAAGGGGCTCAGAGCCAATCCCTGATGCAGTCCCACCTCCACTTTGAACTCCTCTGTCTGACCTACAGCACACCTCACCACTGTCCTGCTCCTCTCTGACATACTTCTCTGCTACTCCTGACTTCCTCATACAGTACCACAGCTCTTCTCCTGGCACCCTGTCATACGCTTTCTCCAAGTCTACAAACACACAGTGCAACTCCCTCTGACCATCCCTATACTTCTTCATCAAAATTCTCAGAGCAAAAATTGCATCTGTTGTGCTCTTTCCGGGCATGAAGCCATACTGCTGCTCACAAATTTCCACTACCTTCCTTAACTTAGCTTCCACTACTCTTTCCCATAGCTTCATTGTATGGCTCATCAACTTTATCCCCCTATAGTTGCTGCAACTCTGCACATCACCCTTATTCTTAAAGATCGGCACTAATACACTACCTCTCCATTCTTCAGGCATCTTCTCACTCTCTAAAACCCTGTTAAACAAACTAGTTAAAAATTCCACTGCTGCCTCTCCTAGACACTTCCAGACCTCCACCGGGATGTCGTTAGGACCAACTGCCTTTCCACTCTTCATTCTCTTCAAAGCCTTCCTGACTTCATCCTTTCTAATCTTATCTACTTTCTGTTCCACTGAGGTCAGCTCTTTTACTCTATTTTCCCTCTCATTTTCCTCATTCATCAGTCATACTCCCACACATTCATACTACATAATAAAACCCCCACAGCAATGGAAACAATCAAATCTCTTTTCCAAGAAGTGTTCCTCATTCTACATATGCCCACTTACAGAGCTTGCTGATACAATTCAATTCAATTCAGTTTATTTGTATAGCGCTTTTTACAATGTCATTGTCTCAAAGCAGCTTTACACAAACAAAAAAAAAAAACAAAAAAAAAACAAAAAAACAAACAAAAAAAAAACCACATACACATAAATAAAGCTTGAAATTTTGTGCCTCTATTAGTGGTTGATGTAAAATACCATTGTGGTGCTTTCCGTACACACTAGTAAATATGATCCCATTAGGGATTCCTAAAAATGTTGAAGCACTAGCCACCCAGATTTCATAACAGAATGCACTGCCAGAGCACTGACCAGCTATTCAAAATAACAAGAATGGCATGTTTTATGTGACACAGTCTAGCTAGAAACACTACAAAATAATATTCATGATATATTTTGCATTTTAAATCAAACTTTATTGAAAAATTTTCAAGGTATCACAATTATCATATATACATATCAAACCAGAAAATCCACAGATGTTTGGACAACATATACATTAGAACAAATGTCACATTACAAATATCAATAAAGTTATTATATCATTTAAGTATTTGAAAATTTCATAGTCGTAGGTAGAGAACAATTACAAAATTAGTTTAGAGTTTTAAGTATGTCCATGTAAAACATTTCCTTTTTTTTTACAGTCTTCGGATTTAAGTCTTTTTTAAACACAGCATCAGCAGGTATATTACATTGATTGATAACCATTTTTGCATCTTGTGTTCCATATTCTGCAGTTCACAGTACAAACAACTAACCAGTATAATTCATGTAAATTTTGTGGTACACTATCAAATATCCCATACAAAACTCTCTTTGCTGTAATGTCTATGTTGAGTCCTATGGATTTAACCTTGGTCCAGATATCTACAGATCTTTGGCAGTGTATTAAAAGGTGTTCAATCGTTTCGTCTTGATGACAGTTATGCATGGGACATTCTTTAGTGGTGACGTAGCAGTTCCACTTTACGATGCCCCTAACTGGGAGTCTACGTACTGAAATTAACCAGATTGTGTCACGGGTGTTTTCTGAAAGATTCTTTGACAAAACATTTTTAATACATTTTTACTTTCTTCGCTGGTTAGTTGTTTGTACTGTGGAGTTCCTCCATAATGATAGTTAATTACTTCGTTGTATATGTCTTTATTAGGGGAATTAACCCAGTCAATGTCTAGTTCTCTATATTTAGTAGTGAAGTCACCATATATGAGTTTGTAATAATTAACATATTGTCTTGCTCTCCCTTTTTTTACTTTCCATGTCTCTTTGTCTGTCCAAATTGCTTTTCTCGCCAATGCCTGTGCAACAGTTTTGCAAAAAGCTATCTTTAATTTAATCCCAACTTCTGTTGCTCCTAAACCTCCATTTTCTTTAGTTTTGTACAACAGTTCTCTTTTGGTTACTTCACGGTTTGTGCCCCAAATAAATTTTACACATAGTTTATTTAGGCACTGTATGCATTTGTTGTCTGGTGGGAAGACAGTGGCGAGGAAAAGCAATTTAGACAAGACAAACATTTTAATTATACAAATTCTCTCTTTATAATTTGCTCCTTTATATTTTTCAAGTTCCTGTTTTACCTCTTGCTCTTTTTTCCCCCAGTTTTTTTCTTTAGTGTCTTTATTAGCTATGTATATTCCTAATATTTTGATTTCTTCCTTTGGTTCTATTTCAATTTTTGGTGGGTCACCTTCTCCAATACAAACCCCTTCAGTCTTAGCTTGATTTAGTTTTGCCCCGGCTACTGCTTCGTATGTTTTAAAATGTTCATATATAGTACCTACTTCTTGTTGGTTCTTTGTTATAATTGTAACATCATCTGCATAAGGCATAATTTTGACTGTTAATTGTGTTGAAGTTTGAGTTCCTTGTATCCTCGGGTCTTGTTTTATTTTATTTAGAAGTGGACTAATTGCTAGGATATAAAGTGCTGCACTTAAAGGACATCCCTGCTTTACTCCTCTATCTATTTTAATTGGCTCTGTTAATATACTGTTGACTTGTATTTGTAGTTTTGATTCTTTATAGAGTAATTTGATCATGTTGATAAATTTTTCCGGAAAATGATAACTTCATAACTTCATAACTTCCCAAATGTATTCTCGAGATATGTAGTTGAATGCTTTTTTTTTGGTCGATTCCTATGATAAAGAAATCTTTTGCTCTTTTATTGGTTATTATGTCTCTTGTTATATTTAAGTTGTCCCACATATATCTTCCTTTAATTGCATGTTTGTTCTTTTTCTATGGTTTTGTTCAAGTATTATTTCATTCTATTCATTGTTATTTTTGCTAATATTTTATAATCCATATTCATTAGGCTTATATGTCTATAATTATCCAGTTTTGACTGGTCCCATTTTTTATAAATAAAATATATATATATTAATGTTATCACACTGTGGTAGAATGATTCGTTCATGTAATTTCCATTTATTCCTTCATTATAGACTTTCTCTAATAAATCAGCAATCTCGTCTGAAAAGGTTTGGTAAAATTCAGCAGGTAGTCCATCAGGTCCTGGTGATTTCCCCTTACTAAGCTGTGCGATAGTCTTCTTTATTTCTATATGCGTAATAGGTTCAGCTAGGTATGTCAAATCTCCATATTTTATGTTTGATTCTTCTCCTAAAAAATATCTTAGTTTGTCTGTGTCCATGTGTATTTTTTGGTAAGCATTTTCACAACATTGTCTAACAAAATTATGTTTGTCTTTTTCATTTTCTATAATATTACCTTTTGTGTTTCTAATGCTGTTAAGATATTTATTTTCTCTTCTTTTCTTTAAGGTCTTAATTACATTTTGTATATTTATGGAGTAATTTGTGTCTATTCCAGCTTGGATTTGGGTACTTAAGAATATTTCGTTATTAATCTGTGTCAGTTCTTCTTTAACCTTGGAAAGTTTATTGTCTTTTTCTTCATTTCTATTGGTTTTGGTTTGTAATACTATATATTTATTCATTAAAGTCTCACAATACATGTTTCTCTGTTTATTTAAGTTTTTGCATTGCTGTTTAAGGAAGTTTTGTATTCAAACCTTAAAGATGTTCCACAGTTCAATATTTGATCTTGTTAAGACTTGTAACTGCTTTTTATTTCATCTCTGATCTCTAAGATGACTTTTATTTTTAAGACATTCTGTATTTAATTTCAAAATCCTTTAATTTCATTTATTCCTAGGTATATTCCTGACATATTTTGCCAGGTATGTCCATAATCTAAACACTGATTTCATTCTGTAATACTGTTGTCTGTTAAAATCTGACCAGTGCAACAGAATAGACATGAATATTTCATGCCCTAAAGTCTTCAAGCCACATTGCTTTTGGTGCATAATGGACTTTACACATAGGAAAACCTTATGTAAAATGCAACACATGAATGAGACTAAACGAATGAAACCAAATGTTGGTACCATTTGCTAGCACTTTTATGGGACGCAGGGTTGTACATCAAATAAAAATGTACATCAAATCAAAGTAGCAGTCTAGGATGTAGGAGCTGAAATCAGATGCACGCTCCTTATATGTCCTGACTTAATAAGCTACACATATTTTACACAAGCATGATTCTCTCATTAGATGCAGTGAAGATGCAGCTGTATTAAATTTGTATGGCTTTATGTACTTTAGATAGATAGATAGATAGATAGATAGATAGATAGATAGACAGACTTTATTGATCCCATGAGGGAAATTCTTGTGTTACAGCAGCATGGTCAGTAGCAAGATACAACAACTACACACACAAAATATAAAATATAAAATACAATAAGTTAAATTAAATGTAGTAGTGCAGATATGGAACACAGTTGTAGATTTAACCAGATTTACATCAGTATTTACAGAAGTACACTTGTGAAAACTGGCAGTGAATAAAGAATATGAAGAACCTTGAGAATGTAGAAGATAAAATAATCTGTCTAAATGATAGCTTTCTTGTAGTAGTATAATGTGAAAGTGTTATCATCTGTCACACACAGGTGAGCTGCTGTACAATGTTATTGCGAATGGTAAGAATGAACTCCTGTAACGTTCTCTGTGACAACGAATTTGAATGAGTCTTTTGGAGAATGAGCTCCTCTGACTCTGTAGTGTGTTGTAGAGTGGGTGAGACGGATTGTCCATAATGGAGAGCAGTTTGTTCAGTGACTTCCTGTTCCTCACTGACTCAAACGTCTCCAGTTTGTGTCCAATGATAGATCCAGCCTCGCGAATAAGCTTGTTAACCCTGCTGGTATCCCTGGCACTGATGTGGCAGACCACAGCACAGTAAATGGCACTCGCCACCACAGACTGGTAGAAGATCTCCAGCATCTTGTTGCATGCATTGAAAGATCTGAGCTTCCTCAGAAAGTAAAGTCTGCTCATTCCCTTCTTGTACACAGCATCAGTGTTGGTCCTCCAGTCCAGTCTGTCATTCAAGTGTACACCCAAATACTTGTAGTTATTAACAATGCCAACTTCCTCACCCATGATGGTTATGGGCTTAATCAAAGTTTTAGTCCTCCTAAAGTCCACCACCATCTCCTTGGTCTTTGTCACATATGTGTTTATGTGTTTCAAATAGATTTATTAAGAATAATTTACATCTTTTTATTTGTTTTTTCTCCCCTTTTTGATCATCTCCCAATTTATGTACACTAGCCTGCTCTCTCCTGTCACATGACAGCTACCAAACCGAGAGGGTAAGGACAAACATATTTACATTCACGGCATTTGGCAGACGCCCTTATCCAGAGCAACGTACAATTATCTCATTTATACAACTGAGCTGTTGAGGGGTAAAGGCCTTGCTCAAGGGCCCAGAAGTGGCAGCTTGGCAGTGCTGGGATTTGAACTCTCAACCTTCCGATCAGGAGTCCATTATTTTAACCACCGAGTTACCACTTCCCTACAAGACATGTGAAGCCACATAACTCATGTTTTCGAACTGCTGCTCATGCTGTTTCACAGGGCAACACACACTCAGGAGAAAACTGCTGTCTTCCACATACATGAGCTCATACACTCCAACAATTGGTTAGTGTTGCTCTGATTGACAGGGTAGAGAGTAATTCCATTCCTCTCATCGTCGGGATTTTAACTCATAATCTCCTGATGATAATGCAAACAATTTTCTGTTGTGCTACTCGGGAGTGAGAGTAATTTTACTCTTTAAATGAGAAAGTACCTGCCCATGGCACAATCCAGACGGCCTGCTTTGTCCTGTCTTGCAGGCTTTGAGCCATCAAAATTAGATGTGTTGTGATTGGTACACCCTTTGGGCTTGCTAGTTTGCCTTTATATCAATAAATAAATTTTCTAAGCTCTGAGTACATAATACTAGCTAACTAATACTGATAGAGCTTTCTACTGAGAAAAATGCTGACAATTCCAGCTAGTGGAGTTGACATTGTGGCTGATTTGCATGGCTGATTTGTGTATTCCATTTTCAGGACAACATTTTCAAAAAAATGAAAGAAAGTTCAGCAGTTGTTGAGTTGGTTGTCCATGTTTTTAACATGATAGGAGATATTAGGGGTGACTGTATATAGGACAGTATAGGAAGTTTATAGCTGCAGTACTGTGCCAAAATCTCAAGCATCATTTTTTTTTTTACAAATTTTATCTTAGATTTATTTAATGATGTCTACATTATTGGGTCAGAAAAAACATTTTAGATTTCCCAACATTAATTTTCCAAGAAAAACTAAACATTACAGAAAAATGTTTGTATGTCACAATGTGACAAAATCTCCAGAAGAACTGTGGCAAATTCTCCAAGATGCTTAGAAAAACTTAGCAGACAATTTCCTTATAAAAAAATATACCTGGGAATACTGATGCATTTTTAAAGGCAAAGGGTCTTCATGCCAAATATTGACTTTGTTTAGTTAGTGCTGTTTAGTTAGTGCTGTTCATTGCATTTCTTTTAATGTAGAAAACGTCTCCAGGTTACGCATGTAACCATGGTTCCCCGAGAGAACGAGACGCTGCGTCGAAACGCTATGTGACCGCACTCTGAATCACATGTGTCATCAGTCCAATGGATGGGCGAGACGTCACGGGCGGGGTGACGTAGCGACCCGGAAGCATAAAAGCCCGAGCGGCAAGCGCCGCGCTAGCTTCTGAGAATGAGGCCAGCGCGGCAGGGATGCCGGAAGTGTGGCACTGAGACGCAGCATCTCGTTCCCTCGGGGAACCATGGTTACATGCGTAACCTGGAGACGTTCCCCTTCAGGAACTCGAGCTGCGTCGAAACGCTATGGGAACGAGTATGCCCACGCCGCCAGACTTACAAATCCCTGCCCAGTGTGGAAAGGCACAGCTAAGGCAAAAGGACAGAAGAGCCAGGAGTGGCTAGCATATCCAGGCCGTAGAACCTGGCAAAGGTCAGGGGCGTGGACCAGCCCACCGCGTTGCAGATGTCCTGCATGGACACACCTGCGGGAAAGGCCTTCGAGGCCGCCACACCTCGGGTAGAGTGAGCCTTGACCCCCAAGGGTGAGGGGAGACCAGAAGACTCATAAGCCAGGGACGTGGCCTCCACGATCCACCAGCTGAGGGTCTGCTTGGTAGCAGGAAGACCTCTCTTCGGGGGACCAAAGCATACAAACAATTGGTCCGCCCTCCTCCACAGGGCAGTTCTGTGGACGTACGCATCCAGTGCTCGCACTGGACACGTGCAGTTAAGCTTCCGATGGTCGGGCTCCCGAAAGGGAGGAGGACAGAAGGCCTGCAGCAGGACCGGCTGTGGTGCCGAGGAGGGAACTTTCGGTACGTACCCCACTCGGGGGTACAAGTACGCTTTGGCCAAACTGGGCGCAAAGTCTAAATGAGAGGGGGCCACCGAGAGGGCCTGAAGATCCCCCACTCTCCTAAGAGAGGAAATATCCAAGAGAAAGGCAGTTTTCAACGTCAAAAGACGGTCCGAAATCTCCTCTATAGGCTCGAAGGGGGGTTTACAGAGAGCCTCTAAGACCACGGCCAGGTCCCACAGAGGGACCCGAGATCGCACTGGAGGTCTAAGCCTCAGTGCACCGCGGAGGAAACTTGTAACCAGGGGGTGCCTGCCCACCGAGAGGGGCATGGTAGGCCGCAATAGCTACCACGTAGACTTTCAGGGTGGAGTGGGTCAGCCCTGCAGAGAGACGGGCCTGCAGGAACTCCAGAACTGTACCAACTGGGCAGTGAACAGGGTCGAGCCGGCGGTCTCCGCACCAGGAAGTGAAAAGTTTCCACTTCAGAGCATACAGTTTCCTCATAGAGGGAGCTCTGGACTGGAGGATGGTCTCAACAACCTCGGGTGAGAGACCGGAAGTTCTGAGTTGTGCCCCCTCAGAGGCCACACCCACAGCTTCCACAGCTCCGGGCGGGGGTGAAGGATGTCGCCCCCCGCCTGTGAGAGGAGGTCCCTCCTGACGGGAATCTCCCATAGAGAGCCGTCGAGAAGGGAGATCAGGTCCAAGAACCAAACTCAGCCCGGCCAGAACGGGGCTACTAGCAGCAGGCGGGCCCCGTCCCGGCGCACTTTCTCCAGAACGGCGTAAAGTTCTCCCCTCCGCAGTCCCAGGGGAGCTGGATGAGTCAGAGAGAACCAAAGGGGACAGTGCGATGTCTCCTGAGTCGCAAACAGATCCACCTGAGCTCGGCCGAACATACGCCATATCTGCTCCACCACCTCGGGGTGGAGTGTCCATTCCCCGGGCATCGGCCCCTGCCTCGACAGGGCATCTGCTCCCATATTGAGACGGCCAGGGATATAAGCTGCTCTCAGCGAGAGGAGTTTCCCCTGGGACCACACAAGGACCTGGAGCGCCAGCCTGTAGCTCCACCAAGTGCTCAGACGGCATCTCCCCCTCATCCAGCTCTTTGAGCAGGTCGGCCTGGTACACCTGTAACACCGCCATGGTGTGCAGACACGCACCAGCCTGACCCGCCGCCGTGTACGCCTTGCCCACCAGCGCTGAGGTGGTTCGTAGCGGCTTGGTGGGCAGCGCCGGAGCCTTCAGGGACAGATAGCTAGCTAGCGTCTGTTCAACCCTGGGCATTGTCCTTAGCCAGTAAGGTCCAGCCCCGCCACGTTAGCATAGTGGGAGGAGGCGGGACTGAACAAACGGGCCGAAAAAGGCCTCCTCCATGACCTTGACACCTCGGTCTGGAGGTCGGGGAAAAAGGGCAGGCTCTGGCTTGGAGGTGGCGGTCTACTGCGCAGGAAGCGCTCATCTTGCTTAGACCCCTGCGGTACAACTCACGTTTCAGTGGGCCAGTCGATGCTAAGCTTAGCAACGGCCCGCGAAACCAACTCCGGCAGCTCCTCATATTGAGGAGACTGCAGCAAATCAGGGTCGGCGCCCTCCACGTCAACCTCCTCGGAGGAAGACAGGCGGAGCACTGGGCCTGCTCCCCGGGGGGAAGAAACCACAGAGCGGGCTTCCGAACCCAGAGAGTGGACAGTGGATCTGGAGGGTGAGGAAGGAGAAAGGGACTCGCCCGTCTCCATTCCCTCCACCAGATCCATCTGCGAGCCCCACGAGTGCAACCGCCGCTCTGCCTCAGCAGAAGCGGGGCCGGCACCGCGAGGTACGCGAGTGAAGGCTCCCTCCTCAAAGAGAGCCTTCCGGGAGCGAAGCGCGCGCAGCGGCAAACGCTCCCAATGTGAGCATCCGGCTCCCTCGAGAGGCGACTCTGCGTGCTCCGCTCCCAACCAGACAA
Organism: Pangasius djambal; assembly: GCA_022985145.1. Taxonomy (NCBI): domain Eukaryota; kingdom Metazoa; phylum Chordata; class Actinopteri; order Siluriformes; family Pangasiidae; genus Pangasius; species Pangasius djambal. The sequence goes on from CM040980.1 coordinate 17,163,977, forward strand.
CGCAAAGACTGTGTGTATCCCCGCCCGTAATATAGCGCGGGCAGGGAGGAACACACAGCCTAAAACGCTGTCCACTCTCGCCCTTTATATGCTTAGATTTGTCCTTGGCCTTAGGCATGCCTCAGACAACACAAAATAGACAAACAATGGACAAACAATATGACATAGAGCGCTTGCTGAATGACAAAAAGCTAGCGCGGCGCTTGCCACTCGGGCTTTTATGCTTCCAGGTCGCTACGTCACCCCGCCCGTGACGTCTTGCCCATCCATTGGACTGATTACACATGTGATTCATAGCGCGGTCACGCTGAAGGCGTTCCCATAGCGTTTCGACGCAGCTCGAGTTCCTGAAGGGGAACATTTAATTTAATTAGTTCTGAAGGGATCTCTGCTTTACAGCATTTATTTACATTTGCTAGACTTTCTGTATAGTACTATAATTGGTGGTTATTGTAAATATTTAGATTTTGAAATTGACTGGCAATTTACTTCTTGCAGTGTGTGCACATATTTTTTGTGTGTCTGTAGCTGAGTGATGGTGGAGTGGTGTGATGGGGTGGGGGTGTTTCCATGACCATTGAAGGTCCAGTTTAAGCCTCCATGGTCTGCTACTTTTTACCACACCCCAGTGCTATGGCTCCAGTCAGCTTGGAGTACTGACTGTAGGATCTCATTAAAGTTTAGAAGTATTTGTGTCACAGTATATACAATACAATTTACACTTGCCAGAGCATCATACGTTTGCCAACCAGCGTCTCACATCTTTTATAGTCGGACTGTATGCTGCGCTAATTTATGTGCAAATTTCAGCAGCCTGTACCAATAGTTAAACATATGTCACTGCAGCCAATATGCATGACCTACCATGTCACTCAGTGTTCTTGAGTGTTCATAAAAGCGCAATAGGTACATTGGAGAATAGCCCAGTCACTCCCTTGGGCAGATGTATGGTGAAAGGAGCATTTTGACTTTAGTTTTGCCAAGACAGCCTTACATTCCCTGGTGCTTAACTCAGTATGATAATGGCTTTCAGTCTATTGTTAGGTAGTAGATGTCACATTGGCCATAAGGGTAGATTAAAATAAAAGGCTCTAACACTTACGCTCATCATCTGTGCTTTCAGGGTCCTCAATCAACGTGCAGTCAATAAGCGAAACCACTCCATTCTGTTGGCCACAGATACAGAGAGGAGTCAGCTGCTACCCTGGGAAATTCAGGCAAAAAATCTTCTTGGTAATGACTGTTTAGTTATTATTCGATATATTATGTGGCCAAAGCTTTGTGGACACCTGAGCATCGCACACATGTGATTTTTGAACATTCCATTCTAGATTTTGTTCCTAGTTTGCTATTATAACAACCTTCACTCTTCCGGGAAGACTTTCCACTAGACTTTGGAGTAGGTTGCGGGGATTTACCCATTCAGTCACTGATGTTGGATGATGATGTTGGGGATAATTCATCCCAAAGGTGTTTAGTGGGGTTGAAGTGTGGGCTTTGTGCCACTCGAGTTCTTCCACTCCAAATTGACAAACCATGTCTTCATGGACCTCGTTTTCTGCAAAGGGATATTGTCATGCTGGAACATGAGGCTAGGCCTCTTAGTTCCAGTGAAGGGAAATCTTAATGCTACAGCATACAAAGACATCCTGTACAACGCTGTGCTTCCAACTTTGTGGCAACAGTTTGGGTAAGGCCCACATATGGGTGTGATGATCAGGTATAAATAAACTTTAGGCCATATAGTGTATCAAATATCAATTCAGACAACACTAAGCAGTCATTACCAAAAAGATTACTTTGCCTGAATTTCCCAAACAACCAGTTGACAAAACAGTTACTGAGTGTCATAAATTTACATTAATAACATTTTCCCTTGGCACAACAAACATATTTCATTGAATTAACAAGGATTGTGGGTACTTTAAGAAATTTAAGTTACAAACTCAGTGCTATTTTAATTATTTTAACTTGGCAAAACTCACATTTTATTCTTAATCTGCTTTTTGTTATTTCTAACACTTCAGATTGTATAGAAGTGGAAATAAGCTATACATAACTTTTAGAAAGATATAACATTGTAGGAAAAAAAACACTTTTTTGTAAGCTTTTACATTTGTCAGACTATTAAATGTGCCCATTTTACAGATGCATTTTACAGATGCACTCCACTTATCCTTTCTATAGCTACACTATATGGCCAAAAGTATGTGGACACCTGAACATCACACCCATATGTGCCCATTCCAAAACCATGAGAATTAACATGGAGTTGCTGCTCAACCCCCACTCCCATTGCTGTTACAAAAGTCTCCACTCTTCTTGGGAAGGCTTTCCACTAGATTTTATAATGTGGCTGGGGGGATCTCTGCTCTTTCAACCACAAGAGCATTCATCCAAAAGGTGTTCAGTGGAGTTGAGGTCAGGGCTTAGGCCACTTGAGTTCTTCCACATCTACTTTGGCAAATCTCTTCATGGACCTTGCTTTGTGCACAGGTTTGGGCCCTGTAGCTCCAATGAAGGCAAATCTTAATGCTGCAGTATACAAAGACATTCTAAAAAATTCTGTGCTTACAACTTTTTGGCAATGGTTTGGGGAAGCCCCACATATGGGTGTGATGCTCAGGTGTCCAGATACTTTTGGCCACATAGTGTATAAGGTATTTGTTTTTATTTCTCTTTTATGTATGTAACTATTTACATAGCTATTTGCATTTATATTTGTATTTATCTATTTATCAGTGAAGGTATGCTGTCATGATGCTACATAACCAGTGAGTGGGATACAACTGTTTTGTTTGCTCCGCTTCACACAAGAATACAGCATGACTTTATGTATCTCAGAAGAAGAAAGCCAATCTACACTGCACAAAATATCTTAGCAAGTAAAATTATCTTAAATGTAGGCAAGTTCAACTAATACTTCTGTTTATTAGATTATTTTTAACAAATATGATTATTAAACCTATTTATAGATATGTTTACTCATTTCAATCTTGAAACTGTCTCATTCTATTGGCAGATAAATTAGCTTATTTCAAGCATTTATTTCTATAAAGAATTATAGAAATTAACTGCCAATAGAATAAGACCATTTTAAACTTGAAATCAGTAAGTACATCTAGAAATAGGCATCATAACTTTATAATTTGTTATACAATAACCTCATAATGAGAAATAATAGAACACTTTTCCTTTATTCACTTGCTATCTTTTTTTTTGCAGTGTAGACTATATTCAGTAATATTAGTAAAAAAAAAAGCTGTTTTTGGAGAAGTTCCATCACTCTAGGAGGTTTTGATACATGCAAACCTAAATCTTACCTTGGTGAGGTGCAGCTTCCCCCCAGAGCCCCTGGTACAGATGATGAGGTGTTTAGAGAAAAGAAAACACTGTCTCTCGCCTTCTTTCTTCAGAGACAAGGAGCCCAAACGGCCACGGGTGATCTTCCCTTTCTCACTCATGGGCACCTGGATAAGTGATCCTTGGAATTGATCAGTGCAGAATGGTGCAATGGAAAGAAGGATAAAATTATTTTCTAATTTTCATTTTTATCTGGTATCAGATAAAAATATAACAATAAAACACAGGCCTTTCCTATTACTGTTTTCAAACCTACAGGGTAGCATAGTACACATTCATTTCCTTTTTTTTTTATCAGAGGGTCTTTATCACAGAAATTGTGGGTCTTCTCTGTTTAATATGTGACTTGTCCAAGCCCTAGCTTCTCAACTGATTGACCTGTAAAGGTGTGATTAGGTTTTTAAAAAAATCAGAGCATTGCCCTGTCTGTCCTTCCAGTCCACTGTTCTTCTGAGATGGGTAAGATTAAACCAGTCAATCCTTCACGTTAATCACTTTCTTTGGGAAATCAAAAAAAGACAAGTCCAGAAAAGTAACAGAGATACTTGTGAGTGAGGGTGGGTGACAAGACTAGGTGAGAAGAATATCTGAATGCAACTGTGAACCATGCTGTTAATTTGAGGTCCCATTCCAGAGCTGTTCATGTACGTGTATTTGAGGTAGGGGTGGATTTACCTTGTCTGACAAAAGTCTGGCTAGTATCCAGGAGAATCTCACAGCCCTCCACGATCATGCGCTCAATGGCCAGGTTCTTCCTGATGTTCTCTGTTTCACTTACTTCATCGTGCATGATTCTTAAAATAAGTATACAATTAGCACATTTACTTCGCAATATAACAAACAAAAATATGTAATCCAAATCATGACAGCATTCCTTGATGCATTTGACAATTGTGGAGCCCATCATTCTAACTCCTGTAGGTACAATAAATCCACTAAAGATGGCCTATACTTTATAAAAGACTTTTTTATTATTCTATACTTGGGGAATTCATTAAGTATGCAAGATGGACAAAACTGTCAGTGTAGTTGCTTTACTGCATTTTTAAAGAAACCCAACTAAGCTATGCTACTGCACTACAAAAATATTTAAACCAATATGCCATTGCAGGTTATGCACTGCAAAAAATGACATATTAGAAGTAAAAATATCTTGATTATCAAATCAGATTTATCTAGTATTTCCTATTATAAGATTATAATAACCCAAATATAACATTTTTAAACATATTTCTAGACTTTTATTGATTAATTTCAAGCTTGAAATAGACTCTTTTGCCAGTTAATTTTTCTAATTTTATGCATTTATTTCTAGAAAGATGCAAAATTATCTGCCAATAGAATACAAAGATTTAAAGTTTTAATTTACTCAAAATAATAGAAAAATGTTTAGAAACAAGACTTTTCATGACAGATAAGTAGGTAGCTGATTTTACCAACAGGACAGATCCTTTGTTAACAGAAGTAAGTAAATTTTTTTTTTTTTTACAAAAATCACATAGGACATGAAAGAGCTAGATCAAGAGCTGGATCAATTTTTGGTAATTTTTCTTAGAAGATGATGGGCCAATTAAAGTTTTTAGGGTGTTATCTTTGATTATGAGGCATGGGTAGCTGTAGTTCAATACTGCATGAATATGCCTACTCCATCCACTACAGGCCATTAGGGGGTTAGATGACTATGTTAATGAAATAGCAGAGGTAAAACCATGAATGTATCAAATGTTTAATTGTTTTGATCTATATATATACTATATTGCCAAAAGCTTTGGGACGTCTGCCTTTACATGCACATGAACTTTAATGACACCCCATTCTTAATCTGTAGTGTTTAATATGGAGTTGGCCCACCCTTTGCAGCTATAGCAGCTTCAACTCTTCTGGGAAGGTTTTCCACAAGGTTTAGGAGTGTGTTTATGGGAATTTTTGACCATTCTTCTAGAAGCGCATTTGTGAGGTCAGGCACTGATGTTGGACGAGAAGGCCTGGCTCGCAGTCTCCGCTCTAATTCATCCCAAAGGTGTTCTATCGGGTTGAGGTCAGGACTCTGTGCCGGCCAGTCAAGTTCCTCCACACCAAACTCAATCATCCATGTCTTCACGTACCTTGCTTTGTGCACTGGTGCGCAGTCATACTGGAACAGGAAGGGGCCATCCCCAAACTGTTCCCACAAAGCTGGGACCATAAAATTGTCCAAAATGTCTTGGTATGCTGAAGCATTAAGAGTTCCTTTCATTGGAACTAAGGTGCCAAGCCCAACTCCTGAAAAACAACCTCACACCATAATCCCCTCTCCACCAAACTTTACGCTTGGCACAATGCAGTCAGGCAAGTATCGTTCTCCTGGCAACCGCCAAACCCAGACTCATCCATCGGATTGCCAGACAGAGAAGTGTGATTCGTCACTCCAAAGAACTCGTCTACACTGCTCTATAGTCCAGTGGCAGCATGCTTTACACCACTGCATCCGGTGCTTTGCACTGCACTTGGTGATGTAAGGCTTGGATGCAGCTGCTCGGTCATGGAAACCCATTCCATGAAGCTCTCTACGTACTGTTCTTGAGCTAATCTGAAGGCCACATGAAGTTTGGAGGTCTGTAGCTATTAACTCTGCAGAAAGTTGGTGACTTCTGCGCACTGTGCGCCTCAGCATGTGCTGACCTTGCTCTGTAATTTTACGTGGCCTACCACTTCATGGCTGAGTTGCTGTTGTTCCAAATTGCTTCCACTTTGTTATAATGCCGCCAACAGTTGACCGTGGAATATTTTGTAGTGAGGAAATTTCACGAATGGACTTATTGCACAGGTGGCAACCTATCATGGTACCACTCTTGAATTCACTGAGCTCCTGAGAGCTACCCATTCTTTCACAAATGTTTGTAGAAGCAGTCTGCATGCCTAGGTGCTAAATTTTATACACCTGTGGCCATGGAAGTGATTGGAACTGAATTCAATGATTTGGAGGGGTGTCCCAATACTTTTGGCAATATAGTGTATATACAGTCATATGAAAAAAATGAGGACACCCCATTAAATATTCAGTTCTTTATCAAGAAATGTCAAAATGTCCATTTCTGATCTTGTTTTAATTTGTACCTGTAGATGAAAGTGATGTAATTGCATGTAACCAACAAAAAATCACTTTGTTTTCACTTGTTAAACAAAAGAAATCAACAAAAATCAGTATTTCAACTGAGGAAAAGTTAGGGCACCTTATGCCCTAATAGCTAGTGTTTTCCCCTTTGTCTGAAATAACTTCAGTAAGACGTTTGTTGTAGCCATCTACCAGTTTCTGACATTGACTGGAAGAAAGTTTCCCCCACTCCTCAATGCAGAATTCTTTCAGCTGTGTGATGTTTGAGGGGTTTCTTGCATGCACAGTCCGTTTCAAATCACCCCATAGGATCTCAATAGGATTTAGATCTGGGCTTTGACTTGGCCATTCCAGAACTCTCCATTTTTTACTTTTCAGTTACTGGTATGTTTTGGGTCTTTGTCATGTTGCAAGGTCCAGTTCCGCTTCAGCTTCAATTTTTTGACAGATGGTCTCACATGTTCCTCAAGCACTTTCTGATACAATGTAGAATTCAAAGTGGATTCTATGATGGTGAGCTGGCCTGCTGCAGCAAAGCATTCCCAAACCATAACACTTCCACCTTCATGTTTCATAGTTGGTATGAGGTTCTTTTGCTGAAATGCTGTATTTGGTTTACGCCAAACATGCACTCTGTTATGGTGTCCAAATAATTCAGTTTTAGACTCATCTGTTCAAAGCACATTATTCCAGAAGTCTTGGCCTTTGTCTATGTGTTCTTTGGCAAACATCTTTCTTGCCCTCATGTTTTTCTTAGACAGCAAAGGTTTCCTCCTTGCACACCTCCCATGATAATTAAAGTTGTGCAGTCTCTTTCTGATTGTAGATTCATGCACTTTGACATCAACTGTAGGATGAGCTTGCTGTAGAGCTTGCTGTAGCTTGCATGATGATATTTTAGGGCCTCTGGAGACTTCTTTAAGCATCTTGGGGTCTGCTCCTGGGGTGAATTTGCTTGGATGGCCTGACCTGGCCATGTTGGCAGTTGTTTTAAATGTTCTCCACTTGTAAATGATTTTCCGGACAGTGGAATGGCTGATTATAAATTCATTTGAGATCTTTTTACCAGACCTTCCCTTACCAGACTCATAAGCATCAACAATCTTCTTTTTGAAGGCCTCAGAGAGCTCTTTGGATCTGACCATGGTGATACCTCTCACTTCAACAATTAAGAGCAAACCAAACTAAACGTCTGAGGTTTAAATAAGGCAAGCCTCCTTCAAAATGCTCTGTAATGGTGTTCTAATAATTTGCACCTGATGTGATACACGTGTAGGTCATTTTAAGCATTTTAAGTACAACTAAATGTGGGGGTGTCCTTACTTTTTCCTCACAAGAAATTGGATTTTTTTTAAATTACATTTTACAGATCATTTTAAAAAGACTTTTCTTTGGTTTTATTTGTTTATTTATATATATTACTTGAATCTCCCAATACTGTTAAAATGAAGATCAAATGTCCATATGCTTAACTATGTTAAAAAAACACAGGTTTTCATGGGGTGTCCTAATTTTTTCACATGACCATTTATACATATACAGTTACGCCCAGAAGTATTTGGACAATGGCAGAGTTTACACCACCACAATGGATCTGAAATAAAACTATCAAGATGTTGTCAAAGTGTATATTTTCAGCTTCATTTTAAGAGGTTCCACAAAAAAAAATGTCATTTACCATTTAGGAATTATAGCCATTTTCAGCAAAGTACTTCCATTTTCAGGGGCTCAAAGGTATTTGGACAATTGACTGACAAGAAGTTAATTGACCAGTTGTGGTCCATTCCCTCGTTACTTAAAAACAAATGAAGCAGATAAAAGGTCTGGAGTTGATATCAAGTATTGAGTTGAAATTTGGCAGCAGTTTGACTTGAGCTACCAATATGAAGTCCAAGGAGATCTCAATGCAAGTGAAGGAGGCCATCATTAGACTGAAAAACAACATAAATCTATAAGAGTGATAGCAAAAACCTTAGGTGTGGCCAAATCAACAGCTGGGTACATTCTTAAAAGAAAGAAAGCACTGGTGAGCTCAACAACATCGAAAGGCCTGGAACACCACGGAAGACAAATAAAGTGAATGATCACAGAATCCTTTCCTTGGTGAAGAAAAACCCCTTCACAACATCAACAGAAGTCAAGAATACTCTGGAGAAGGTAGGCATATCATTGTCAAAATCTACAATCAAGAGACGCCTTCATGAATGTAAATAAAGCCTCCCATGTTCTGGAATAAGATTCTTCAGACTGATGAAACCAAGATTAACTTCTACCAGAGTGATGGGAAGAGAAAAGTATGGCAAAAGAAAGGAACAGCTCATGATGCAAAGTATACCACATCATGTGTCAAACATGGTAGAGTTAGTGTTATGGCATGGGCATGTATGGCTGCCAATGAAATAGGCTCACGGGGGTTTATTGATGATGTGACTGCTGACAGAAGTAGCAAGATGAATTCTGAGGTGTATCGGGCTATACTCTCTGCTCACATTAAGCCAAATACTACAAAATTGATAGGACGCCACTTCACAGTGCAGGTGGATAATGACTCTAAACATACTGCGAAAGACTTTTTGAAGGCAAAGAACTGAATTTTCTTCAATTGACAAGTCAGTCGCCTGATCTCAACCCAACAGAGCATGCTTTTCACTTACTGAAGACAAGACTGAAGGCAGAAAGACCCACAAACAAGCAGCAACTGAAGGTGGCTACAGTGAAGGCCTGGCAAAGCATCTCCAAGGAGGAAACTCAGAATTTGAGTTTTGAAAATATGGGTTCCAGACTTCAGGCAGTCATTGACTGCAAAGGATTGTCATCCAAGTATTAGAATTATGGTTATATTTACAATTATGTCACTTTGTCCAAATACCTTTGAGCCCTGAAAATGGAGGTGCTTTGCTGAAAATGGCTGTAATTCCTAAATGGTAAATGCCATATTTTTGTGGAACCTCTTAAAGTGAAGCTGAAAGTCTATACGTCGACATCTTGATTGTTTTATTTCAAATCCATTGTGGTGGTGAATAAAGGCAAAATCACAAAACTCTGTCACTATATATATATATATATATATATATATATATATATATATATATATATATATATATATATATATATATATACACACTCCTGAACAGAATCTTAAGACCGGGGGAAACATTCCAAGTATTCGCATTCCGCGATGGTGGATCATAACCAGGTTGTAAGAACTGCTTCAAAATGTCAAAAGAAGAAAAAAGAGCAAGAGACAAAAAAAAACAGAGATTGGCAATTTATTGAAAACTGTATTTAAACTCAAACAGGCTGTTCATCAGCTGATAAAAAGTTTAAGACCATAGCCCAAAAATACAGAACTAAAAGTGTCAAAAAAAGGACTCAGTAGTGAGTAGCCCCACCGTTCTTGGTGATAACTTCAAACACTCGTTTCGGCATGCTTGATGCAACTGTTTCCAGGAGGCTGGTGGGAACGTTGCTCCATGTGGTGAAGATGGCTTCACAAAGGGCATACACAGTCTGGAACTGACGTCCGTTTTTGTAAACTTCCCTTGCCATCCATCCCCAAACATTCTCAAGGGGATTTAGATCAGGGGAACACGCAGGATGGTCCAGAAGTGCAACGTTATTGTCCTGGAAGAAGTCCTTCATCAGGCAGACGTTGTGAACTGCAGCGTTGTCCTGTTGAAAGACCCAGTCATTAACACACAGACGAGGGCCCTCAGTCAAGAGGGATGCCTGCTGCAACATGTCCACATAGCCAGCCTCCGTTTGACACCCCTGCACAACCTGAAGCTCCATTTTCCCATTGAAGGAAAAAGCACCCCAGATCATGATGGAGCCTCCTCCACTGTGCCGCGCAGAAAACATCTCCAGTGGGATCTCCTTGTCATGCCAGTATCATTGGAAGCCATCAGGACCATCCAGGTTAAATTTTTTCTCGTCTGAGAATAAAACTTTCCTCCATCTTTCAATGTCCCATGTTTGGTGCTCCCTTGCAAATTCCAAATGGGCAAGTTTGTGGTGTGGGAGGAGACGTGGCTTTCGAAGATGTTTTTTGTTCTTTAAGCCCTTCTCTTGCAGATGCCGTCTTATGGTTATTGGGCTGCAGTCAGCATCAGTAAGGGCCTTAATTTGGGTCGAGGATCAGCCTGTGTCTTCATGGACAGCTCGTCGGATCCTCCGGCTCAGTGCAGGTGAAATTTTTTTGGATCTACCACTTGATTTTTTTGTCCCTAACTCTCAGGATCTTTTAAGAAATTTAAAATGACTGTCTTACTGCGTCCAACCTTGGCAGCAATGGCACGTTGCGAGATCCCTTGCTTGTGGAGCTCAACAATCCTGCCACGTTCAAAAACAGAACGCCTTTTTGTTTTTGCCATCAGGAGATCATGACAGTGTGACTGTCTGAAGGATAATGACATTACAGCCATATTTTTGCACAGATTTTAACTTTTAAAGGCTATGGTCTTAAACTTTTGATCAGCTGATGACCAGCCTGTTTCAGTTTAAATGCAGTTTTCAACAAATTGCCTACTCTCTATTTTTTGTCTCTTGCTCTTGTTTCTTCTTTTGGCATTTTGAAGAAGTACTTACAACCTGGTAACGATTCACCAGTGCGAAGTATATATATATATATATATATATATATATATATATATATATATATATATATATATATATATATATACACACAGATGTGGACAAATTGGTTGGTACCCTTACAGCGCATTGAAACAATGTTTCATTCGTCCTGAAAAGTATTGAAATTAAAAGCAATTATCTCATGTATACCTGCATGCCTTTGGTATGTCATAGAGTAAAGCAAAGAAACTGTGAAAAGAGATAAATTATTGCTTATTCTACAAAGACATTCTAAAATTGCCAGGACAGATTTGTTGGTACCCCTAGAAAAGATTATAAACATTCAAATTATAGTCACATTTCAAGGTAACTGTTTTCTTTATTTAGAAAAGTAGCCACTCTGCTGTTTGGTATCATCGTGTGTACCACATCAAACATGGACCAGAGAAAGCAAAGGAGTTGTCTGAGGAGATCAGGAAGAAAATTATAGACAAGCATGTTAAAAGTATAGGCTATAAGACCATCTCCAAGCAGCTTGATGTTCCTGTGACAGTTGCAAATATTATTAAGAAGTTTACGGTCCATGGGACTGTACCCAATCTCCCTGGATGTGGCTGCAAGAGGAAAATCATCCCCAGATTGAACAGAAAGATAGTGCAAAAGGTAGACAAAGAGCCAAGGAAAACTTCCAAAGAGATACAAGCTAAAATCCAAGGTCAAGGTACATCAGTGTCTGATCACACCATCCATTGCTTTTTGAGCGCTAATGGGCACAATGAAAGAAGACCCAGGAGGACTCTGTTGACAGAAAAACATAAAAAACCCAGATTGGAATTTTATTTTGACAAGCCACAATGCTTCTGGGAGAATGTCCTTTGGACAGATGAGACAAAACTGGAGTTTTCTACCGAGTCACAAAGGCACTATGTTCACAAATGAAAAATGAAGCTTTAAAAAAAAAAAGAACACCATACCTACTATAAAACATGGAGAAGGCTCAGTTACGTTATGGGGCTACTTTACTGCATCTGGGATGGGATGCCTTGAATCTGTGCAGGGTACAAGGTAAAATCTCAAGACTATCAGGGAATTCTGGAGTAAAACATACTGTCCAGTGTCAGAAACCTCTGTCTCACAGGTCATGGGTCCTTCAATAGGATAAAGACCCAAAACCTACAGCTAAGAATGGCTAAGAACAAAACATTGGACTATTCTGAAGTGGCCTTCTATGAGCCCTGATCTGCATCCTATAGAACATCTATGGAATCTATGGAGCTGAAACATGCAGTCTGGAGAAGGCACAATTCAAACGTGGAGCAGTTTGCTCAGGAAGAGTGGGACAAACTACCTGCTGACAGGTGCATAAGTCTCACTGAGAGCTACAGATACTCTAAAGGTTGTGCAACAAAATATTGGGTTAAGGGTCCCATCATTTTTGTCCATGCCATTTTCATTTTTTTTATCGTTTAAAATATTCTGTCAAATCAAAAATCAAAAGCAAAGTCTGATTTTATTAAATATGGAATAAACAATGATGGATGCCAATTACTTTTGTCAGTTTCAAGTTATTTCAGAGAAAATTGTGGGTTCTTCTTTTTTCATGGAAGGGTACCAACAAATTTGTACACGTCTGTATATATATCTGGCTGTGTTGAGAGAGAAAGTTGTTCTGAGCGTTATGTGTAAACGGTTGTGTAGAAGGACTTTTTAATATGGTCACAAACTCAATGGACTGAACAGATTGCATCTGAGATTTTGGATATGGGATTGCGCAAGGATATTTGGGATTACTCACGGACTCTCAAGAGAACTGCCAGCAGCACAAGACTTACCTCCCTCAAGATCTGAACCAAGAGCCTCATGTCTCCAGGTCACCTTCATTCATCCTCTCCAACATAAAAGCTAGTGATACCATTCCAATTTATCACGAGACAGAGATTCTTCTGTTTATGGACAATTTGGTATATGTTTGATATTTGTAAATATTTGTGAATATGTTTGTTAAGGGGTAATGGTTGGAGTTTTGTGGCAGCTTCTCGCTGATTTATAATACACCATTTGCATGCACGCTAAGTGAATTGAGTGTGATTCCATCTGTGCAGAGGAGACCACAAACTAGCAAAGGTCCCGCCTCAGATAACAGTGTTGGCAAGATAGGCTGCACCATTACACATGCACTGAAAAAATGACACTTAGCAAGTGAAAATATCTTGAATATTGTCAAATTTATCGTGTATTTCTTATTATAATATTACCATAAACCACATTTAAGATAATTAAACCAATTTTTAAATATTTTCACCAATTTCACCATTTTAAATGGTCTTATTCTCTTGGGGGGCACAGTGGCTTAGTGGTTCGTGCCTCCAGGGTTGGGGGATCAATTCCCACCTCCACCCTGTGTGCATGGAGCTTGCATGTTCTCCCCATGCTTCCTCTGGATACTCTGGTTTCCTCCAAGTTTAAAGAGACACTATAAAATATTAAGATAAATTTAAAAAATAATTTAAGGACTATTATCATCATTATATAAATCAAAGTACTAGATCTGTCAATATAATTGAAGCAGTAGGCTATTTTGATTTATTGTAAAAGAGAAATTTCAAATGGTAGACATTATGAACTTGACAGATCTTGTAACTTCGAAGAGCAATTACTTTAAAATTCTACAGTAGAATTAATTCATCTTTATTGTGACCATAGAGTAGGTCACTGTGAACTGATGTAAGTGGGTTTGATCATCTACCAATTTGAAATGTCCCTTCGATAATGAATTAAAATAGCTTCCTGGCATAATTATATTGACAGATCTATTGCTTTGATTTATATAATAATAATAATAATAAGAAGAAGAAGAAGAAGAAAAAAAGAAAAAGAAAAATTATTATTATTATTATTATTATTATAATAATTATTATTACTATTATAAATGATAAACTATACTTAAATGATGTTATTTTAAATTTATTTTTATTTGGAGTAATACTTTATAGTGTCTCTTTAAACTGGACTGAATTGCCCATTTTTTAAATGTAAACTTTTAGCCTGTATACTCATAGATACTGTGAATTGTTGTGTGTTTGTTTTGTTACTGATTTATTTAAAATAGTCGTTTTGTAGAAAGTTATGTTGCTTTGGTTGTGCAGGAGCTTGCAGACGCTCGTTTTTCAAATTAGGCACTATTACCACTAAGTATCTAAAAGCCATGCTCGTAAAATTTTACATGCACCTAGATTAACCGTGGTTTAAGGAAGAGCAGCTGGCTTAGCCAAAGTGAAGCTTGGAATGGTTGCAAAGCTTTTGGCACAGTAAGGGTAAAGCATTCCAATTTGTGAAACAGAAGAAAATAACTTAAATCTTTCAATCGTTTTCGCTAGGCTAAGATAACAGCGGACTGAAAAAGCATAGTTCCTTTTCACTCTGATAGTCACACCCCTATTCAACAAGCACCTACCCTTACCGTTTTGAGTTAATTTTGTTGTGTTTTTGGTTTTGCTTATGTATTTTTTTTTTAATTTGATGTTGCATTTTTGGTTTGTTAAAATGTTTTGCACTTTAGGGCCACTGTAGCTAAGTTATCAGCTATCTTGTTCTTTAAACTGATGTCTAGAAGTGTTTCACTTTTTATCATTTGCAGCTGTAAAGGACATCCTTTTGGACTTTCTGCTGGATCCTTACGTTGCAGCTTTTTTTAAAGGACATCTTTCTTGACACTATATGCTTACAATTTACATCTGTCACTCTTTCATACTTTAGTACTGTCTCCACTTTCTCTGTCTGCCCCTTTAAGTTTGTAATAACGACAAAATTGTAAAACTGAATTAAAATGATCTGAACTGAATCAAATGGAATTTAATGGAATGGTTGACAGTAGTGTGTGTGAATATCATATTTAGTTGCCAGTGAGTGGTACACATGATTTATACCTGGAAAGCTCCTCCAGCTTGGACTTAGCATATTCCAAACTATTCCGCTCCACATGTTCATGAGGTGTGTGTGCCAACAGCTCATGGAGGGTCAAAATGTAGCGTGGTATCTGTGTGGAAAAAGCACCATAAAGTGGAATGGAGCACATGTGCTTAGGGCAGAGGCTGTAACTAACTATGAAGACACTGAGTTCAGGACCTCAACAGTTTTGGATTTTTTTTTTTACTTTCCTTGTTGTCAATAAAATATCAGTGTTCTGATAATGTGGTGGCAGAATGTAGTCTACATTCAAAAAAAAACAATCAGTAGTGATGACTGGTGCTCAGTAGAACACAGCATCTTAGAAGGGAACTTTAGGTTTGCCAATAGATTTAATCTTCCATTATGTTTAGCCCTCATGAGACACTATCAGACTTTAACGTCTTGTTGAGAGTTATGCAGCATATGTGTTATTATAACACCTGACATAGCTATGATATAAATGTTAGTTTAAGCAGTCAATTGGCAGTTTGTAAAATGCAAACTACTTGTAACACTGCTAGCCAAATCAGCTATCACGATAATGTTAACTATCACAATAACATTAACAATAATGTCATTTTTAATGCACATTTTTTCAGGAATCATTGAGGAGAAGTAAGGTAGGAAAGAGGAGAGGATGAAGATACACACATTGTGAAAGAGAGAGAGATAAGTATAAACAGCCAAACATCTCAGCACAAATGTCCACTCACCATCCACTTTAATAGGAACACCTGTACACCTGCACATTTATGCAGTTATCTAATCAGCCAATCACGTGGCAGCAGCATGATGCATAAAATTATGCAGATACAGGTCAAGAGCAGGTCAGTTAATGTTCACATCAAACATCAGAAAAAGTGTGATCTCTTTGACTTTAACTGTGGCATGGATGTTGGTAGCAGAAGGGCTGGTTTGAGTATTTCATAAACTGCTGGTCTCCTGGGATTTTCAAACACAGCAATCTCTAGGGTTTACACAGAATGGTGGGAAAAACAAAAAACACTGAGTGAGTGACAGTTCTGTGGGTGGAAATGCCTTGTTGATTGGAGAGGTCAGAGGAAAATGGCCAGATTGGTTCAAGCCACCAGGAAGAATGTATTAACTCATATAATCACTCTTTACAACCATGGTGGGCAAGAATCTGAGGCTCTCTGGGCACAGACTCACTGAAACTGGACAGTAGAAGACTAGAAAAAGAACAGGTAATATTTTTTTAAATCTTCAACTGTCCAGTTTGGGTGAGCCTGTGCCCATGACAGCCTCTGACTCCTGTTCTTGGCTGACAGGAGTGGAACCCAGTGTGGTCTTCTGCTGTTGTAGCCCATCTACCTCAAAACTCAATGTTTTGTGCATGCTGAGATGCTTTTCTGCTGACCACGGTTGTAAAGAGTGATTATATGAGTTACTATATCCTTCCTGTTACCAGGAGTTATCAGCCCATTTGGCACAGTCATGCCATGGTTAAAGTCACAGAGATCACACTTTTTCTTCATTCTGGTGCTTCATGTGAACATTAACTGAAGCTCCTGACCTGTATCTTCATGATTTTATTCATTGCGCTGCTGTCACATAATTGACTGTTTGGATAACTGCATAAATGAGCAGGTATGCAGGTGTTCCTATTAAAGTGAACCATGAACGTATCACTTACGCAGAAAAGTAAACATACTACTACTACTACTACTAATAATAATAAATATAGCTGCAAGCAGAAATTGTGGGGCCAAGCACAACAGAGGCAAAGTAAGGAGATAAGCAAGCATCACAGCATGGTCATGATTTACATCAAGTTTCAGTGTAACAGGCAATAATGTTGCCAAAATATTGCATAAAACACTATGTGGTGCTTATGTCAACTTTGACAATGCGTTATATGGAAACGATTTTTTGATATCAATTTTTTTTTTGCCAGCAAGCTCGGATGGCGGCACGGCAATAGCACGCAGCAGCTGCTCCAGATCCAAAATGGCGCTATTTTTGTTCTTAGTCTGACTTTTTAATGGTACATCAACATTGAAGCAACCATAATTAGACACTACTAAAGTACGGAAATCATGCAACAACTGACCTGCATGATGCTTTGTGATCTCGGCTTGCTGCAGGGGCCAGGCCTCCAGTCTGTGGCATTGTCTGACTGCCTAATGCTAAGGAGGCGTTCTGTGAATTGTATGGGGCTATTAGCAAACACACCCTGATGGACTGTTTATTGTTGTAGGAGATTTCAACCAAGCACATCTCAAGTCAGTGCTCCCTAAATTCCATCAACTTTGCAATTACATCCACAAACATCCCCAGTGTGTACCATGTGGAGCCCTGCCCCCACCTCGGCTACTCGGACCACAACTCTGTTATGCTAATCCCAGCATACAGACTGCTCATCAGATGCTCCAAACCAGTTCTGAAGCAGGTGAAAACCTGGCCATCTCTGCTCTTCAGAACTATTTGGAGCACACTGATTGGCACACGTTCAGGGAGGCTGCAACAGATGGAGACCTCACCAGCTTGGAGGAATACATGGCATCAGTGAACAGCTACATCAGCAAGTGCATTGATAATGTCACTGTCTCTAAGACCATCACCAAACACTCCAACCAGAAGCCGTGGATGACCGCAGAGGTGCGTGCACTGGGACCCAAGACTCTGCCTTCAGAGCAGGTGACAAGGCGGCCCTAAGAACAGCGAGGGTCAAACTGTCCTGGGCCATTAGAGAGGCAAAGCACGCATATGCCTAGAGAATCCACAGCCACTTCAAAGATAGTGGCGACAAGTGGTGCATGTGGCAGGGCATCCAGGCCATCACCAACTACAGGACATCATCTGTCTGTGGCAGTGATGCCTCCCTTCCCGATGCACTGACCAAATTCTATGCTCGATTTGAGGTGCAGAATGATGTGACAGCGAGGAAGACCACCCCTCCTCCCAACGACCAGGTGCTCTGTCTAATCATGGCTGATGTGAGGAAAATTACACAGAGCTAACCCACGGAAGGCTGCTGGACCAGACAACATTTCTGGCAGAGTGCTCAGAGGATGTGCAGACCAGCTGGTGGATGTTTTCAGTGACATCTTCAACATCTCCCTGAGCATCGCCGTCATTCAAACATACTTCAAGGTAACAGCCGTCCTCATGACGAAGAAGTCTTCAGTGTCCTGTCTCAACAACTACTGTCCCACTGAACTCACACACATCGTCATGAAGTGCTTCGAGAGGCTCGTCATGAGGCACATCAAGACCCTGCTTCCCCCTCACTGGACCCCTGCAATTCATGTATCGTCCCAACCACTCAACAGATGATGCCATCACCACCACACTCCAACTGGCCCTCACTCACCTGGACAAAAAGGACACGTATGTTCATAGACTTCAGTTCATGGGCAGTGGTAGCTCAGTGGTTAAGAAGTTGGGCTACTGATCAGAAGATCATGAGTTCAATCCCCAGCACTGCTGGACCCTTGAGCAAGGCCCTTAACCCTCAACTGCTCAGTTGTATAAATGAGATAAATGTAAGTCGCCCTGGATAAGGGTGTCTGCCAAATGCCGTAAATGTAGTTCAGCAACACTATCATATCAAAGCTTAACCTTCTGGGCCTGAACAACTCCCTCTGCAGCTGGTTCCTGGAACCGGGAGATCCGGATCAGAAAAAGCATCTCCAACACCAACACACTGAGCACTGGGGCCCCAGAAGGCTGTGTGCTTAGCCCACTGCTGTTCACTCTGCTGAATCATGACTGTAACAATGCACAGCTTGAATCACATCATCAAGTTCACTGACAACACGACCATGGTGGGTCTCATCAGCAAGAAAGTCAGCATACAGAGCGGAGGTGCAGCAGCTAATGGACTGATGCAGAGCACAACCTGTCTCTGAACTCTGGACAAAACTGAAGAGATGGTTGTTGACTTCAGAGGACAGAGCGACAACTCTCCGCTGAACATTGATCGCTCATCTGTGGAGATCGTCAAGAGCACCAAATTCCTTGATTTTCACCTGATGAAGAATCTCACCTGGTCCCTCAACAGCAGCTCCCTAACTAAGAAAGCCCAGCAGCATCTCTACTTTCTGCAAAGGCTGAGAAATGCACATCTCTCACCCTCCATCCTCAAGACATTCTACAGAGGGACTACTGAGAGCATCCTGAGCAGCTGCATCACTCCCTGGTTTGGAAATTGCATCGTCTCGGATTGCAAGTCCCTGCAGCGGATAGTGAGGACAGCTGCGAAGATCATCAGAGTCTCTCTTCCCTCCATCATAGACATTTACACCACACGCTGCATCCACAAAGCCAACAGCATTGTGGATGCCCCCACACACCATTCACAGAAAATCTTCACCCTCCTGCCATCTGGCAAAAGGTACTGAAGGTACCATCATGGCTAGACTGTGTAACAGTTACACACAAACAGACACACACACACATTCAACTGAACACAATTCCACTTACTTTGCAATTTTTGCATATTTCTGTATTCTCTCTCCCTCGTTTGCTCGCTGTCTCTCACTCTCTGTCGAGCTACACATGCTACTCCTGAGATACCAGTGATCCTGACCCCTTCTGCTCTCCAGACCTGCCTGATCTATCCTGATGCCCTAATCTGGTTGGCGTTCTCATCGGCTGAGATCACTCACTGCTGCTGGGTGTGGCCCCACATGGACAGCCTAGAGATCACTGGGATTGCTGGGGATGGTGTTGCTTGGGGGCCTTGGAAATGGCTTGGGGATCTCATATGGGGAGTTGTACTGTGATGGCTTGGGACTGAGATTTCTGTGGTGGCTTTGGGGCTGTGGTTGCCACAAGCAGCTTTGTACTCAGGACTCCCTCATTGGACAGTGGTTTAACAAACCGGACTTCTTGTGAAAACTGATGAATTTACTGGCTGCACAATTGCACTATTTGTCCATATAGTACACAGTTATAGAAGTGATTTATTTATAATTGCACTATCCGTTAGCACCCAGATGAGGATGGGTTACCTTTTGAGTCTGGTCCTTCTCAACATTTCTTCCTCACATCATCTCAGGGAGTTTTAATTGAATATTCACTACCTGCATTTTTTGATGTTACTATATTTATAAAAATATTGCATATAAGTTCTTGTCACTACTATACTCTCTATCTGGCTGCTATCCCAATAACTGCTATGTCCATATATGACACAAGCTTATCTGCTGAATACTATGTCATAGTTGTTATGCTTATGTTCACAGCATTTTATTATTTTGTTACTCTTTTGCACTACTTGTTATATCTGACACTTTCACACTAGAACTGTGTACTGGACGGCACTGCATTGTCTCTTACTGTGCATATTGTCCTGTTTAGTAGCTATTGTACTGTCTTCTGCTGTTTGCACACATTTGCAGGTGCAAATTTATGTAGTATTGTTATGTATGTAGTATAGTGTTATTTTATTTAACACCATGGTCCTGGAGGAACTTTGTTTCCTTTCACTGTGTACTGTACTAGCCTGACTTGATGATAATCTGTCTGAAATTTGGTGAGGATTGGATAAATGGTCTAGGAGGACTCCAAAAAAGTAGGTTTTCGACTCATGACTCAAAATGGCAGACAGACAAAATGGTCCACTGTAGAAAAAATGTATATCAATGGTTTCTGTAGGATTTAAGGAATCGAATGAGATAAGATGTCCTCATGGACAATGATGGAAATGGACATAGACACTGCACGCATGGCAATTTTTAAGTTAGTCGGACTGACAGTTCAGCGTGGTCTATCAACATTAAATCCATAACTTATTGCTGGCATGGACTGAAGATTGAAGACTGAAGAGTCAAATTTGGTGAAAGGACTTATGGTTTGGTCTGCATGATCAGTTTTAGAGGAGAATAATAATAATAATAATAATAATAATAATAATAATAATAATTAATAATAATCCTTACAAATACAACAGGGTTTCAGCGCCTCCCACTTGAACCCCTAATAATAGGAACACTAACAATTACAATAGGTGCCTACACGCCTTCGGTGTTTGGCCCCTTAGATAGGAACACTAACAATTACAATAGGTGGCTACACACCTGCGATGCTTGGCCCCTATTTAATATTAATAATAAATATTTTTGTTTAATCTGGTTACAGCTTTGATTGAATTTATATTAAAAGAGAAATGGAGAGCAATGGGACTGTTAAGAAAGAGAATGTTCACCTGGAACATGGGATATGTGAGAAAGGTCTCCAGAGTGCGCTCCTCACAGTCAGGCTTGGACTCATACTGCTTCAGCAGCTTGTCAAAATCACGGTTTTGTTTGCAGTGTGCCAGGATCTGCAGGCTGTACTGGTGATTGCGAACAAACTCCTGGTAGATGTTCAGCATGGGCAGGAGAATGTCAAAGAGGTCAGCTGTTGGCCAAAGATAATAAAAGCATAGGTAATCTCTGGTCACAATTTAGTCATAATTTTACCAGCAAATGCAACTTATTAACCATTTGGTTGACTGTATACTTGACTTTATATTTGAAAATCACTCACCTAATACTAATGTTGGCCAGCTTGCTATTCGTGCTTTCAGGCCTTGATAGAATATCTGGTGTAAAAACATGATGGTTTCACTGCAAACACAAGAGCACAAAAAATTAGAATTTATTTTAAGTTGGAGGTATAGAGGTGGAAAGTATACTGGTATACTCTGGTAAAAAAAGCATAAAAAGTTATAGTTATAATAAATATAGATATCCTTCTTCTGGCACCACTCTGAATAGCTGTCTGTTGTATGTTATAGTCCCCTCCGATATTATTGGAATAGGCCAATTCTTTGTTTTTGCTATACAATGAAGACCTTTAGGATTGAGATCAAAATATGAATATGTGATTATATTTGATTATAGATAATTTTCTGTGCTGAAATCTCTCATCAAAGCAAAAGAAGAGTGCTTTCAGAACTGGGGGCAGAGAGAAAATGACATCCCTCCAGAGAGAGCTTAAACTAAGGATCAAAGCTGGAGAACAAATCAGGTCAGAAAACCACACGCAAACTGTAGAGAGGCCTAAAGGAAATGTGTGGCACCAAGACAGCTGAGAGTAGCTGTGAATGGGCAAATGAACCAATTCTTTACATGGCTGGACAACAGCCTCCCTCACACCCTCTCTTCTACTGCCCTTGACTCCCCGATGCAGCTCATCTATAGACAAGAGGAACTATGTAACATCACATAACCCTCATGCATGCTGCCAGAGAGAGGCATAGAATTCCTTCCTCTTAAAGTTTAGAGAAACAGGCCAAACAGGGTCTATTCTTTGGGTGCTCTGTCCAAGAGGTTATTTAGACGCTCATTCTGATTACAAGGCACCTTACAGCCCCTCTGATTACAGGGCATCTTACAGGCCCTCTCCCCCAATTCCACAATCCACACCTCTACACATCAGCTGCCATTACCTACATGCACTTTGATGAAAGAACCACCCAGCCCCTTCCTCTCCCCACCACAACCTCATAGTCACTGCACTATAATGCTGCACCTGTCTGCTTCAGAGCTGAGACAAATTGCCATAAATAACAGAACCATGAATTCTGCTCTCTACCAGAAGAATTTCCAGTCATCAATCCATAATCTAAAGCTCAAGCACATTTGGGTTATGCAACATGACAACAAGCTGCAGCACCTCTGAATGTCCCTAAAAAAAACATGGCTTAGTCAAAGTCCTAACTTGAACCCCACTGAGATGCTGTGGCAAGATCTTACATGGGCAGTTCATTCTCAAAAGTCCTCCAACGCGGCTGAATTAAAGCAATCCTGCAATGAAGTGTTGGCCGAAATTCCTCCACAGCACTGTGAAACATTGATCTCCAGTTAAGTTGGCACAACCAGTTACTAAGTTTAAGGGGGCAATTACTTCACATGGGTGATATACAGTAGATGTTGCATAACCTTTTTTTCCAATTAAGTGATCATTTAAAAACCATTTAGTGTGACAAATATACTTTTTCACAGCATTGTATAAAACTTTTTCCCACGCCAACTACATCTCAAAAACCATACAGAATTACCTGGAGAACTAGATACATTTTTCTTCTTTGCATCTTAACTAACCTATATTTTTCACCCTTAATTTCAAATCAAACACAATTTGGCATAGCAGACAACTGTTACTGACTACATGCTGAATTCAAAGGAGAACTGAAAGGAGTGGACCCCAGTGTGGTCTTCTGCTTTTGAAGTTTTGCCTCAGGTTTTAACACGTTATGTGTTCTGAGATGCTTTTCTGCTGTGGAATGCAAATTCCACTTTCCAAAATCCATCACCTGTGCACTTCAAAGTTTGTTTGAGTTACAAAGAAGCAAAATTTTCTGGCAATAGATTAAAAGATTTTCTTGTGTCTCTGTGATTTTCTCTCTCACATTTCTGTTTGTGTGTCTGGCCATAGCACTCCACTTCGTGCCTCTCCTGACTGAATCAGTGAACGCACCTGGGCCCGTATTCACAAAGCTTCCTAAGCCTAAAAGTTGCTCCTAATGACGGAATTCTAAGAAAATTCTTAGAATTATGACGTTTTCTTAGAATTTACCCTTAAATTTAGGACTAAATCTTAGTAAAGATAAAAATGATTCACGAAACATCTTAGCCCTAAAAACAGCTCCTAAGGTAAAAATTGTTAAGAGTAGAGAGGAGGACTTTTAAGAGGCTTAAGAGTTTCTATAGCAGAGGACAAAATGGCAGAAAGAAGAAATATTCTCCAAACACTGCTCTTCTGTCCAATTTGGTTTTCTTTTTCCTTTACTTCCTTAATGTATTATTATTATTATTATTATTATTATTATTATTATAATACACCGAGTGAATTATAAGTTTCACACACCAGCACACACAAACAGCGACAGGATCACTGAAATCGAGAAAAATCTGTTCTATTCGTGAATGAATCATTCAGACTAGTTTTATCAATAGGTTTCTCCAATTCATTGAAACGAACCAACTCAAACGATTCACTCACAAATCGGACGTTATTACAACACTTATTTCATAAACTCACCCATGATAATTAAAGCAGATTTACATGACTACAGCATAAATTTCGATCGATTCCTCACAGAAAACTGTTCCAATGCTAAGGAAACCTTGAATGTACATCACTAGAGCAGTTTTATTGTCGCTTAAAACGATTTTTCATCTTTTTATGAATGCTGCTCCATTACTGTTGTTCATTGCATGGAAATATTGTTACAACTTCCAGTGGATAAACATCGGGGTGAGTAACTGAGAGAATTTCTATTTTATGTTACTTAAAACAGCTTCATAAAGACTAGCTTCAGAATCATAACATAAAATAGGGAACAATAAATCACCTTTTTTTAAAAAAAAAAAAACTGGGTGACTAGCTGTCTTCCCCGTCTCGCTCTCTCCCCTTTTTCACGCTTTTCTTTCCTCTTTTGGTATCCTGTTTTTGGCTGCGCCATCTCTTGAGTCTTGTCATCTACCTGAATGATGCGCGAAGCTCAGACCCGGTCTGTGAAGTGCCGCGTTTCTGAATAACCTGCGAATGTCTTAAGGGGACACACACGCTCTTGGCACAGAGGGCTGCTTTCATTATAGAGTGCGTCCTAATAGATTATTGTGCGAAGAGGCGATTTAAATACCAAAATCATACGCCAAAGTATGGGGTTCTGCTGGGCCCCCTGTGTGACCAGGGCCCTCAGAATCGTCCTAATCCTCCCCCCCATTACGGTGCCCCTGGCTGTTGGCTACATACCATCCAAACGTGCAACTTAAATAGACTGGCCTGCAGTCATGTAAATTGGTAAAAGGTGAGCCATTTTGCTCCCATCAATCTGAAATGGATTACAAGTAATAAAATCAGTATGGTAAATAAATGTAAGAACTTAAATATAGTAACTACTGCGTGGAAACTGGTTGCTTCAAAAGTAGAAACATTTTCAACATTTGGCGGTTTTAATTAACTTTAAGATATTTAGCTTATAACAGAAACTTATTAGTATTCAGAAACAGAATACTAGCCTGTATTCATGATTATACAATTTCTTAATACAAACATTTTATGATTTCACTGTCCATTCTATCATATATTCTATTTTCACAAAGAGCGCATTTTAAGACCTTTACAGATAGTTTTTTTTTTTTCAACCAATCACAGTCCTTGAATTGCTGCGTCATCCCTAGCAACGGGGTCAACCACACCTCCTCACTAAGATAAAGGTTTTTGTACTTTCCTTACTCAGAGCTGCTCTGAGAAGTTTCCTAAATCACTTTTAATCTAGGACTCCCAGCTAGGACTTTTTAAGCTAAGATAGGAGCTCTCTGAGAGAAGCTTTGTGAATACGGGCCCAGGTCTCCAGCCACACATCACCAGATTGTTCCGGCTTCCAGTGTGCTAATGTGACAGGCCTCCTTGTGTTTTCGCCTTTATGCTCAATATCCATTTTGTCACCGATCTTTGTTGTTTCAAAAAAAGTTTTTGTTTGTGCTCTAGGTCTATGAAGGTCCTAATCGCTCGATTCCTGGGAGCTTGACATCTCATAATTTAAAAATATTTCACTTTCTACGTTTTTTTCAGTGTATGAACTTGACAATGTAAGTAACTTTTCTTATTTCTAGAAATAAATGCTTAAAATTTTAAATAATATTTGCCAGTAGAGTATTTCAAGATTGAAATTAGTAAAACGTCTGGAAATAGATTTATGAATCATATAGTTGTATTATTATAATCTTACAACAGCAAATACTAGATATATTTGACTAATCAATATATTTTCATTTGAAAATTCCAACTTTGTTGTCATAACTAGGCTATTTCATTAATTGTATAGTAGGTATCAGTAGGTTCATATACAGATGGGTGACAAATGACCAAAGGCTC
Source organism: Pangasius djambal (assembly GCA_022985145.1). Lineage (NCBI taxonomy): Eukaryota > Metazoa > Chordata > Actinopteri > Siluriformes > Pangasiidae > Pangasius > Pangasius djambal. The sequence goes on from CM040980.1 coordinate 17,189,793, forward strand.
TGTTATGTCTGTTTTGCTGGCATGGTTTGCCCATGACTAAACACTTCTATCATCATAGGATTGGTCACATTTAGAATGACTGCTTCTATTCATCCCTGATTTAATTAGTACAAAAATGATGGAATGCAAAAATGCTATGGCCTTCAAATTCCCCAGATGCCACCTCAATTGAACGATTATGGGAGCTGCTGAGGGAATATCCTTTGGAAGAATAGTATTCCAACTTTCCAATACAGTTCCAGAGACTTGCATAAATGCACATTAAAGCAGTTCTGTTAACCCATGGTAACCATATAACTTAGTAAGGCAATTTGTTGTTACCCATTCATTTGTCTGGATTTTTTGCACATCTAGATTTGTGTGCCTCTCTCCCTGCCCACATCCTTCAAATCTACTGTCATTCTTGACAATACTCTGAAAAGTCAACCATTATTTGCATTCATTCCCAGTGACAAGGCTATAGGCTGTATGTGGATATGCATACCACCTAGTTGAAAAACTCCAAAAGGTTCACAGTGACATACAAACTCACTTGAGTGACCTGTATATCACTTCACCAGCTATTTGAATTTCCTCCTGGCTGAAACCACTAGAGAAGGTACACATGCCTGCTGTGATCTTGCTCTGTCACACTCTGACCAATCTGCATTTGTTCAAGCACTTAGGGTCTGAGCTACTCAATGTTTTTTTGCAGTTTGCACATGCTCAAATGCTGCTGCTGCTTCCAGGTCTCTTTGCCAAATACTAATTTAAAATGAGGAAAACCCAGTGGAGGCCAGAGAGACCTTCCAAACAGTAAACAACACACAATGCCACAGTGTGTATCCACACCTACCACATTCTGAAGCCTGCACTTCAGTTTTTGGTTAAATTGCTCTCCCAGACAGTCAATTTTAATATAAAAAAACTGTGATATTGCAACATGCCCAGTCCAGCCAGCAAGCTCACAACACCACACCCTCTGTAGTGCAAACCTAGCACCCTGCGTCACCAGAGTATTAGGACCTGAATATTGTTTCCTGCTCATCACCAGTTACATAAAAGACTCACCATTCCATCACGTGCTCTCACTCCGCCATATTTTGCATTGTGTTCTTGTCTGTATCACTTGTTCTTTAATTGTATTCCTAGTTGTGTGTTGTTCAGCTAGCACTCTTTATGTGCAGGTATCCTGTTTTTTCCTTATAGTTTCTGTTAGTGGCTTCCTTCCAGGTTTGCTGTGTTTTATTTACTTGCAGGTTGTGTATATGAGTGGTTTAAGCTCCCTCCTTGGTTTATTTTTTGTTTTCCTTTCTGTTGATTTGTAATTAGGTTTCGTCAAATAAACCGCTATGGTATCCTTTCTGTTAATCTGTATCTTTCGTTACAGATGTACAGATATCTTACCTGCAGAAGTTTACACAGACCAGCCAACATCGGACATAGAGGGTTGCCTGGTCTGCCAGAATCTTTTTGTTAAACCAACACTTCTGGTAAAGATAACATCAGCTATATAGGCTTTGGGTATGGCTTACCTCAGGTCCATGGCCTCTGCATAGTGTGTGGCATAGACAAAGATAACAAGGACATATTCATGCCCCTATGTTTAACACAGCAGTGGCCCTAACCCAATATGCTAAGGGGGCTAATTGATGATGGGAAACATCCAGCAGGTATGGCGTCTCTGGTTTTGTGAAATGGCCAATGGAACTGGGTCAGTGTCCTTGCTATATTGCCTTCTTCCTATATGACCTCTGAAGGGCCATGTGTGGACCAAATGCATTACCGCATCACTTTTGGATCACAGCAGCAACAGACATTGGGTGGGCTTCTCTTGATACACTTGATGGTAGTAAAGGGAACCAACCTAATGAAGAAGTATTCTGTTGTAAGGACTGCTACGGAAGGTGCTCAAAGATACTGCACTCACAGTGAGAGCTGTGATGTTGAATCTGGTGCGCAGGTACCCACAGTGCTTATCTCCTTGAATAGCATACCTCAAATAAAGCCCATCAGGAGATTCTTCTTATAGAGTGGCATCTCATAGTGGAGGCTTGGTGTCCATCCCATGATGATGCCCACCATCGAAACAGGCTAGCCTCTGCTCAAGCAATGAAGCTTTATAGCAAATAAACAGTTGGACAATCTGATACTGTCTGCTGTCTCCAAATAGAACTGTACAGCATATACCAGGCAAAGCATGGGACAGTGAAGGAAGCAATATCAATAGAGAATTTGCAAAGATCTATGACATATCTTGGGCAGAAAGTAATCTGGCCACCACTGCCCCCAAAACCCCAAGTGATCGCTAGCAAGAGGGTAGATTTCACTCACTCACTTTAAGTTAACTTCATGCATAGGTTCATAAGCAGGAGTTTTAAGGAATCCATGAGTATAGTATTGAAGGCTACCAGGTTAGGTGGGGCCACTATTTAGCAGTCCCAGGAGAAAGGTCAAAATCCTAGGAATCAGACTTGATGGTATGCATGCTCTGTGTGCAAGAGGGTGTTTCTTTCCTAAGTGCCTCCTGGACTGTTAAAGTCCTGTTAAGTCCTCAATTGGTGATTCAGTCTGAGAGGCCAGACCCACAGACATAGGAGGCCTAGCTGAGGGTGCCAAATCTCACCACTTATATTGGAAAACAGATCTGCCAGTGAATCTACCAGTGTATTCTGACAAATAGTGAAAGTAGCAGTGGGAACCAAGGTCTCGCCAGCTATCCTGGGACCACAAATATGATACTGTCACATAGTTGTCAAGTGCAAAGAATCAGCAGTAGAGGAGGAAAAGTGCATAACTTTTTTTTTGTTATTTGTGTTTTTGTATAAAAGGGTTCCCCACAGCCCCAGTCCCTCACACCCAGGCTAACGGGTCCAGACTATGCTGGAAACGACTGCGACTATGCCAGTCCCGGGTCCGACTGGCCTAACTGGCCCAGGAAGAGGACCTGTCTCTTCTGTGTTCTATCTGGTGACTTGGGAGGGCAATCTCAGGTGCAAACAGAAGGAAGACGACTGCATAAAGCACTGCTGGGGCCAGGTGCTATAGTTAGAGGGGGTGAACCAAAGACCCAAACAGGCGCTGCCCGCCTCCTCCTTCCTGGTGCTCCTGTACTACCACACCTAATCATGGGGCAAAACTTGTGACCTCCTGGTGACCCACTGACCGAAGACCAAGCTGCTGATGCAACTGGCCCACTTGCATCCCCTCGGCGGTCACCTGGGTGCCTGCAACACTCTGTAAAAGCTAAAGGAATTTTTCCTCTGGCCAGCTATGGACACCAAGGAATGGAACTTCTACCTCCAGTGCCAACGGATGCCACACTCATCCTGTTCCCCATCATTGGCACCCCTTTTGAGAGGATAGGCATGGACCTCATAAGGCTGCTTCCGAAGTCTACCCGGTGCCTCGCAAACCTCTTCGGCATCGACTATGCCACCCAGTTCCCAGTCAGAAAGCCACCTGCCGGAACATCGCCAGGGAACTCATGCTCCTCATTAGCTGTGTGAGGATTCCAAGGGACCTTCCAAGGCATGCCTTTGCTACTCAATTAATGCCAAATCAGTGCCTATATCTAATATCTAATCAGAACAGTGGCGGATCTACAATCGGCCAGCCCAGCCCTGAGAGATCCAGCTGGGTGCTCCTCAAGTGCTCCTCCTACTCCCAAGTGCAAACTGCAAGTTCCTGGCCCATTGGCAAGGCCCATACACAGCCCTTCGATTGGGTGGGCCCGGTAAACTACCACCTGCAGCAGCCTGGTAAGCACCCAGACACACAGATCTACCACATCAATCTGTTTTAAAAAAATGGATTGAGCCTGCCCTGGTGCTGCCTGCCACTGGCAGTCTGTCCACAGATTCCCCAGAGCGTGCCCTGGTTCAGAAGGGAGAAGAGCTGACACCTGCACAGCGGCAAGACTTGACTGAGCTAGTGGATCGGTTTGCTGACATCATCTCTATAGTCCCATGGATGCATCTGGTCCAGCATTAGATAAAAACCCCACTGGGAGTCATGGTATTACATTGGCCCTGAAGCCCACCATCTCGCTATCAAGGAGGAAAATAGCCTGATGCTATGAGACAACATCATTAAAGAATCTGCCAGCCCATGGTCCGGCCCCATTGTGGCACCCCCACTGCCTGTGTAATGACTTTCAGAATCTGAACCAGGTCTAGGACTTCGACGGCCACCCCCTCCCTTGGGTCAATGACCTGCTGAATGACCACTTGGGGAGAGCTCAGGGCATCTCCAACCTGGATCTCACCAAAGGCTACTGGCAAGTGGTCCTAACCCCAGAGGACAATCCAAAGACTGTGTTCAGCACCGCCAATGGCAATACCAGGTTCTCCCCTTCGGGATCCATGGAGCACCCATGACATCCCAACGCTTGACTGATCCTCTGCCCTCACCAACAGTTTGCAACAGTGTATCTGGAAGATGTCATCATCCACTCCACCGCATGGTCAGACCACTTACACTATCTGAGGGAGGTTCTGGAAGAGCTCTGGAAGGCTGGCCTGATGGCCAACCCATGGAAATGCCATATGGGGCTGACTGAGGTACACTGCATGGGGTACTGCATTGGCCGGGGATTGTTGAAAATGCAGGAGAAGATGATTACTGCAGTGAAAGGGTACCCCCATACCTCCACAAAGAAACAGGTTTGTGCCTTCTTGGGGTTGGTGGGGGTACTATCATTGATTTGTCCCTAACTTCTCTTTAGTCTGCCCCCTTCTCAGATCTCACCAGGAAAGGCCAACCAGACTGGATGCACTGGTCTGACAAAGCGGAGCAGGCATTTCAAGCCCTCAAGAAAATGCTCACCAGCATCCCTGTTCTCAGGAAACCAGTCTTTGACCTGCCATTCACAGTCTACACAGATGCATCCGAAACCGGGCTGGGTGCTGTGCTCTCGCAGATGGGGAGAAGGATCCTGCACTGTATGTGAGCAGGAAGATGCCACTGTTGAGAGAAAGGCCTGGCTATTACCTGACACTTCACCCTAGTCATGGACTACACTCCCCACCAGTGGATGGTCAAGGCAAAAGACACCAACACCCAGGTAACTTGATGGTTCTTTTCATTGCAGGACTTCTCTTTTCAGGTGCAACATTGGGCAGGGGTCCAACATGGCAATGCTGACAGTCTTTCTCAGTGACACAGCCTACAGGCACAACTTCCACCGACAGTAGGCTCGGAGCTGAGGGGTGGTACTGTGACTGTGAGTCTGCAGTCCTGCACTGAAGCCTCCGCATGCTCCTCACGTGACTGCCACCCCCCATTGTTGTGAATAGCGCAGGACCACATGGCCATGGGGAAGGGCGGCACAACTACACATGGCTGGTCTCCACTGATGGCAGCAGCAGTTCCACACCCACCTCGAGAAGCCAGCGGAGTATAAAAGGGTGCTGTGGACACAGCATGGTGAGCACATCTGATCTTCATGCAATTGCTGATCAATACCAGAGGCATGCATTGAGGATACACCCTGACAGCCAAAGGAACCCACGGGATTTGCCTTGATGTCACTCACCTCTGTTCACTGCATCCCAAGCTAGGATGACCCCAATGCCCCTGCTCCACTCCTCCACTCTCTGCACTTCTCACAATCACACCCTCACTGAACTAATTAAGAGCACCTATTTTCCACTACTCTGGCCTCTTCTGTGTTCAGCCCGCCACAGCCGCGAGTTGCTACAGTGTATGGGATTAGGGGAATTGTGGGTCAGAGCATCCTGCCAAGTGGGCTGTTCATCTCTGAAAAGAGAAACACAGCTGTTAATGTTTTGATTTAGCACAAGCTGAGGCGCCAACTGGTGACTTGCCAAACCTTTCCTACATTTGGTCTAACACCTCTGGGTGCAGAAAACACTCCCTTGGACATATGATAAATTCTATATTTTTTGTGTTATTCCCAAACAGTTTGCATTTTATTAATTTTAACAACCAGAGTGTCTTTGTTCCTCACTGGCACACAAATATGCTGAGAAACTTTTGCTGAGATAATTTAAAGCTAGTAAAAAAAAACAAAAACAAGCAGCATGATTAAAAAGATGAATGCACTGACCAGACTCACATGCTCATAGTTTTTATGGCAATATTGAGGCTAAACCTCATTCCACGCATGTGCATAACTTTGGATGTAAATAAAGATTTAGTTTCAGTTTAGAATATACACTTCAAAAGTTGCTATTGCAGCCTCTACTCATCAGGGGAATGTTTTCCACTAGAGTTTGGGACATGTTTGTGGGGATCTGTACCCATTCAGCCACAAGCAAATTAGTGAGGTTGGGCACTAATGTCAGGTGGGGAGGCCTGGCATGCAGTCAGCTTTCCAATTCATCCCAAAAGTGTTCTGTGGGGTTGAGGTCAGGCTGTCTGCAGGTCAGACAAGCTCTTCCACACCAGTCTTGGCAAACAATGTCTTCATGGACCTCACTTTGTGCACAGGTGCACTGTCATAATGGAAGAGGTTTGGGCTAGTAACATCCATTTTGGTGGTACACACAGGCAAAATTACAAAAATTGTCACTGCCCAAATAAATAAGGACCTGACTGTAAGTACACATATACTTGTTGGCACAAAGTTGGAAGCAAATAATTTGATCCAAAAAGATCCAAAATCTACAATCAACAATGAATGCAAATACAGAGGGTTTACAACAAGGTGCAAACCACTGGTAACATTCAAGAACAGGAAAGCCAGAGTAGACTTTGCCAGAAAATATCTAAAAAAGCCTCCCATGTTCTGGAATAAGATTCTTTGGACTGATGAAACCAAGATTAACTTGTACCTGAATGATAGTAAAAGAAAAGTATGGTGAAGGAAAGGAACAGCTCATGATCCAAAGTATACCACATCATTTATCAAAAATGGTGGAGTTAGTGTTATGGCATGAGCATGTATGACAGAAGGCAGCTGAAGGTGGCTGCAGTGAAGGCCTGGCAAAGCATCTCCAAGGAGGAAACTCAGAATCTGAGTTTTGAGAACATGGGCTCCATACTTCAGGCAGTCATTGACTGCAAAGGATTTTCATCCAAGTATTAAAATTATGGTTATATTTACAATTATGTCACTTTGTCCAAATACCTTTGAGCCCCTGAAAATGGAGGTACTTTGTTGAAAATGCCTGTAATTCCTAAATGGTAAATGCCATATTTTTGTGGAACCTCTTAAAATAAAGCTGAAAGTCTACACTTCGATCACATCTTGATTGTTTTTTTTTTCAAATCCATTGTGGTGGTGTTCCACGAGGAACACTTCCGGGGTTTACAGACATTTAAGCAGTGCGTTCACCACACTAGGATGCGAAGTATTGTTTTCAGGACATTACTAAGCCGTTTCTCTCTGCCATTGTTTATGTGTTTGCCTTTTTGTGTTTGACCCTGCTCACGTTCACGGATTACTGCATTTGCCTTGTGTTTTAGATTTGGTTATCTCGCTGCTTGACTTCCTGGTTTATCGGACTTTGCTCTTGTTTCTCGTTTACGATTTCTGGCTGCTGTTTTGGATTGCTTGTTATTAAACTGCTTATGGATCCTACACAACCCGCCTCCGGCCATCATTGCAGAATACTTCGCCTGACTTGGATCCAGCATAGCGCGCAAATTTTCAGGCGGTAGTGGCCTGCCAGGGAGCTATCATTCGCGCTTATCAGGAGCAACTCACGGCGCTGCAGGCCACCCACGAGCAGCTCCAGCAAACACCGGCGACTCCCACTACGGTAAACGCACCAGTGCACAGCGAATTGGCCCAGATGGCGCTCCCGGAGAAATTCAATGGCTCTGCGGAGCACTGCCAAGGTTTTCTGCGACAATGTGCGAATTTCTTCGCTTTTCAACTTCTGGCATAACATGAGGAAAACACTAAGTGTGCCTTCCTCTTGTCCCTGCTCACGGTGAGAGCACTGGACTGGGACTCGGCCGTCTGGGATACCCATCCCCAGGTAAAGACATCTTTTACTTATTTCTCTGAGCTGATCCGCGACGTTTTTGAATACCCGGCGGGGGGGCGCGACGTAGCGGCACAACTCTTGGAGTTACGTCAAGGCACCAAACTGGCTGCGGATTACGCTGTGAAATTTCGTACCCTAGCAGTCCAAAGTGGGTGGAATGACCCCGCTCTGCTAGTAGTGTTTAGGGAGGGACTACGCCCGGCTTTGCAGGCCGAGTTGGCCTGTCGCAGCACGGATGTCACATTGTCTGAGTATATCACCACAGCTATTTGACTGGATAACCTCCTCCACCAGCAACGACGCACGTCTCACCCTCACTATGAACCCCAGGTCTGGGAGGGCTACAGCGGACCACGGGAGGAAGGGCCGGAGCCTATGCAACTGGGCGGCACCAGAGTCTCGCTGGAGGAACGTCAACGTCAATCCTGCCGCAATCTATGCTTCTACTGCGGGGGCACTGACCACCAGGTTAGCAACTGTCACGAGAAGGCGTCTACCTCCAAGGTGAGAAACGATTTCATATTTTCCTGCATGACGTTGAGAGTGACTTTGCACCACACTGAGGGTACTATTGTGGTTCCAGCACTAGTGGACTCCGGGACGGCCGTCAATAACCGCCCCATCGGGGGAGGCCTCATCACCCATCAGACCCGTCCTCTCACCCTACAGGTTGGATTACTTCACTTTGAGGAAACAACGCTTTACATCATCCCCACTCCTTCGATCCCCATCATCCTGGGCTTCCCCTGGCTGCAACTTCATAACCCCGTCATGTCCTGGAAGGAGGGAGAACTGATTAGCTGGTCACCTCACTGCCAGATCCACTGCCTCTGCAGGGTCCAGTCACTGCCCTGTCTCTTGGCCTCCACTGAAAGTCCCGACACACCAGAGAACATCTCAATACCACACAAATACCAGGATCTTCGAGAGATGTTCAGTAAGGAGAAAGCCAGGCAGCTACCCCCCCACCGGCCGTGGGACTGTGCAATTGAGCTGCTGCCCAACGCCATGCCACCCAGGAGTAAGGTTTACCCTCTCTCTAGCTATAGGCTACATCCGACCCTCCACTTCTCCAGCAGCTGCAGGGTTCTTCTTCATTGAAAAGAAAGGTGGGGGTCAGCGGCCATGCATCGACTAGAGGGGACTGAACACACTGACAGTCCAATACCCATACCCTCTTCCACTGGTACCAGCAGCCTTAGAGCAACTCAGGGAAGCTCGGATATTCACTAAGCTGGACCTGCGCAGTGCATACAACTTAGTAAGGATCAAGGAGGGGGATGAGTGGAAGACAGCGTTTCACACCACCAGGGGGTACTACGAGTATCTAGTGATGCCTTATGGATTAACCAATGCCCCGGCAGTATTTCAGTCGTTCATCAATGAGATCTTCAGGGATGTACTCCACCGCTACGTCATCGCTACTCATCCACTTATGAGGAACATGTCCACCACGTCAGGGCGGTCCTCACCCGGCTGCTGAAACACCAGCTATACGTCAAGGCCGCTAAATGTGAATTCCACCAAGACTCCATTACCTTCCTGGGTTTCGTCATCTCTAAAAAGTGAGTGGAAATGGACGCCGGCAAAGTAAAGGCGGTCACGGACTGGCCCAAACCGACCACATTCAAAGAACTGCAGTGGTTCCTGGGGTTCGCAAACTTTTATCGGCGGTTCATAAGGAATTACAGCGGCATCGCCAACCCTATGACATCACTCCTGAGGGGAAAACCACGGCATCTACGTTGGACGGAACAGGCCCGATCCGCATTCACCCAGCTAAAGGCTAGCTTTACTACAGCACCGACCTTGAGGCACCCAGACCCCAGCCTGCCCTTCATCATCAAGGTGGATGCCTCCAGCTGCGGGATCGGGGCCATACTTTCTCAGCGTCAAGGAAACCCAGGGAAAGTTTATCCTTGTACTTACTTTTCCCGTAAGCTAACCCCAGCTGAAGCTAACTATGATGTCGGCAATCAGGAGCTCCTTTCTATCAAGGAAGCATTAGTAGAATGGCGGCATTGGTTGGTAGGAGCTTGTCACCTGTTCATAGTGCTAACTGACCATCATAACCTGGAATACCTGCGTAATGCTAAGAGACTGAACCCAAGACAAGCTCGATGAGCAGTGTTCTTTACTCGGTTCCGGTTCTCGACCAGGCACCAAGAATGGCAAGGCTGATGAACTATCTTGTCAACATGATCCCATAAATGCACCTAGCAGCCCGGAGCCGATACTACCGCCCACCATAGTACTCGCACCTATCAGATGGGACATCATGGAGGAGATCCAGCAGGCCCAGGCCAACGAACCTCCACCCCCAGCTTGTCCACCCACCAAACTCTTCGTGCCTGCCTCTCTTCGTCTTAGAATAATGTGGTGGGTGCACGAGATGCCCAGCTCCGGCCACCCTGGTATCCAGCGCTCCACAGCCCTAATCAGCAACCGGTTTTGATGGCCCACACTGGCACAGGATGTAGAAGAGTACGTGGGGAGCTGCAGCACCTGTGCTCAGTCTCGAACCAGCCGCCAGCTCCCCATGGGCCTGTTAGAACTGCTGCCCATTCCCAAGTGACCCTGGTCCCACATCGCTATAGACTTTGTTACCGACCTCCCGAGTTCTGCAGGATACACCACGATCCCAGCAGCCATTGACAGGTTCTCTAAGGCATGCCTCCTGGTCCCCCTCAAAGGCCTACCCACAGCCATGGAGACGGCGACCACACTGTTTCACCACGTTTTCCGTACCTACGGCCTTCCTGAGGACATCATCTCCAACCGAGGTCCGCAATTCACGTCCAGAGTCTGGACAGCTTTCTGCACCCACCTAGGGGTCAACGTAAGCCTCAGTTCAGGATACCACCCACAGTATAATGGACAGACCGAGCGCTTGAACCAAGAGATCGGCAGGTATCTCTGCTCCTACTGTAGCTGTGAACAGCAGCGCTGGAGTGAGTTTCTCCCATGGGCAGAGTATGCCCAGAACTCCCTCACCCACTCATCCACGGGACTCACACCATTCCAGTGCATTCTGGGGTATCAACCACCTCTGTTCCCCTGGTCAGGAGAACCTTCCGACATACTGGCTGTAGATGACTGGGCCCGCCACAGCCAGGAGGTCTGGGAAAGTGCCCACGTCCGCCTGCAACGGGCCATACTGCGTCAAAGAATACAGGCAGACCGTCACAGACGCCCACATCCCAGTTTCCAGGTGGGTCAGAGGGTCTGGTTATCCACGCAAAACCTAAGACTGAGGCTACCCTGCCGCAAACTGAGTCCGAGATTCATTGGCCCCTTCCGTATTGTCCGCCAAGTGAACCCGGTGACTTACCGACTGCAGCTCCCTGCCTTGTATCGGATCTCCCACACCTTCCACGTGTCCCTGCTCAAATCAGCATGCCCCCACTAGGATGACACTACCACGGGGAATGAACCACCGCCACCGCTCGACATTGGCAGGGCCCCAGCCTATAGGGTGAACTCACTCCTCAACTCTCGACGCCTTGGTAACCATTTACAGTATCTGGTGGACTGGGAGGGGTATGGCCCAGAGGAGCAATCCTGGGTGAATGCGGACGACATCCTTGACCCCTCCTTGGTGGAGGATTTCCATCGCCTCCACCCCAATCGCCTGGTCCTCAGTCCCGGGGCCGCCCACATCGTAGAACACCAGGAGGTGTTCCTAGAGGGGGGGCTCTGTAGCGTCACTGCCGGCTTCTGCCCGCAAGAGGGAGCCCTCGCCCGAGTTTTGACGCCACCCACAAGGAACACTTCCAGGGTTTACGGACATTTAAGCAGTGCGTTCACCACACTAGGACACAAAGTATTGTTTTCAGGACATTACCAAGCTGTTTCTCTCTGCCATTGTTTACGTGTCTGCCTTTTGTGTTTGACCCTGCTCAAGTTCACGGATTATTGCCTTTGCCTTGTGTTTTGGATTTGATTATCTCGCTGCCTGACTTCCTGGTTTATCGGACTTTGCTCTTGTTTCTCGGTTACGATTTATGCCTGCTGTTTTGGATTGTTTGTTATTAAACTGCTTATGGATCCTACACAACCCGCCTCCGTAGCATCGTTACAGGTGGTGTATAAAGGCAAAATCACAAAAACTCTGTCATTGTCCAGGACCTAACTGTATATATGCACACATTATTTGGATATTTCATCAAAGTTTTTGGGAAAAAAATATTTTACCACTGTGGCTTCCAGTAGGAGGTTTTATCTATTCATGAAGATTTTGCTGCACTTTTTGAAGACATGGATGATGGGAACACTTCAACTGATTTGATTTGATGTTTCAGAACTCCTGGAGTCCAGTTCGATGCAGCACAGCACTATACTTCACTGGACCTTTTTCAGCTGTATTTTCCAAAGACCCCTGTGCAGACACTTTTCAAAAATACCAACAAACAGGCAGCTAGAAATCTGGACTAGGACAAAAAGTACATATGGTCTGATGTCACTGTAGCAGAGTTTTACAGATTCATTGGTCTGGTCATCTACACATAAATGGCTCCTCTAAAACATATCCAGGATTATTGGAGAGAGAACCACATCTATTCTGTCTCATTTCCAGCAACAATTAACAAGGGATATCTATCTCCTGGAACATTCACATGAGTGACCCAGACAAAGATGTGGTGAACGACAGGAAGAAGGTGACACCAGGCCATGACAAGTTGTTTCACACAAGACCACTTCTCGATGAGATATGTGCAGCCTGCCAGGCATATTACCATTCAAGAAAGGAGCTTGCAGTAGATGAGAGAATTGTGGCAACAAAAGCTAAAACTGGCATATAGAGACAACCAGATAGGCTGACCCCAAAACAGGCAGAATGCCATGCACGAAAAATCCCTCAGGGGATCCATCAGATGGATCAGAAAGGACCCCCTATTTTTTGTGAAGTGGATGGACACAAAGGAGGTGTCCGTATGCTCCATAATTCATCAGGCCTTCTCAGGGAATACTATCCGAGGGATAGTCAAAACCATAGACAAGAACTGGACTGTGGAAAATTTACCATGCCCTGCTGCAGTTGTAGCAAATAACAGATATATACAGTGGAGATCAAAATTAGAGAACAATTTATGAACACTTGATTTTTTCAGGAATAATGTAATCTTCATTGCTCAACATTTGAAGGAATTTTTGTTGTGGCTATACCATGCTAATAGAACACTGTTTTACAAAATAACCAAGACACTTCAACAAAAAAACTTTATTTGGTAAAAAAAAATTAGAGAACAGCAATGACTGTAGCACGGAGAAAGATTACAACTAAAATTTCTGAAGTTTACAACAGTCAACAATTAGTAGGAAGTGTACAGGCCCTTGCTTTGAATGACTTCAGCACATCTGCGGCCACAGGACGTCACTAGTCTCTCATACTGCTCTGGTGTGATTTTGGTCACTCTTCCTCCAGTCCCTTCCACAGTTCAGTGACTTTAGTGGGTTTCTTGGCCATAACTTTGTCGCCAAGGATTTTCCAGAGGTTTTCTATTGGGTTTAGATAAGGACTCTGGGCTGGCCATTTCATTATTTCAATGTTTTCATCTTCAATGAACTGCTTTACCCGTTTTGCTGTGTGACAGGGGGCATTGTCATGCATAAAAATTGCTGGCTGATTGGGTGATGAACGCAGGGAAGGAACTGCATGTTGTCGAAGAAGAGTCTGATAAACATTTGCATTCACTCTGCCATGTAGCTCTTTAAGAGGCCCAACTCCTGCTGCAGAAAACATCCCCCAAACCATGACACTTCCCCCTCCACCTTTCACTGACTTCTTTACACACATTGGGTTCAGTCTTTCCCCAGTTTGAAAACGAACATAATGTTTCCCATAGGACCCAAATAAATTAAACTTGGACCAGTTCTCCTTTGTCCACACAACATGCTCTTCAGCAAAGGTTAGTCTAGCCTTTTGATTCTTTCTGCTAATGAGAGGTTTGGTCACTGCAGAGTGGGCTTTCAGTCCAAATTCTCTTAAACGTCGAGACACTGTATGACAAGACAGATCCTTACTCTGTTCAGCGCTGATCTGGCAAGCAATCCCAGCTACAGTGTTGAACCAATTTCCCATTGAAATTCTCCGCATTATCCTGTCCTCTCTTGCATTTGTCTTTCGTGGACAACCAGGCTTCTTGGGGGACTTGAATGAGTTTGTGACGTTGTAAAGATGCAATATTCTAGAAATCACAGATTTGGAATCACCAACTTCTCTTGCTATGGCTGAAAGGGTCATCCCTTCATCTGGACAATCTGCTGCCGGAGGGTTTCAGTCACTTTAGAACTGCTCACCATCTTGCAAAGTCAGTGAAAACTGGAAGGTTAGGCTGCCAGTTAAATAGGGTTTGTCAGATAATTAAAGCAATTAGCACCAGGTGCCTGATTAACACCAATAACTGGGAGGTATCTGAAAGTGTTCTCTAATTTTGATGTGTTCTTTTTCAAATCTCATTGAAGTTTTTTATTCTGTGCTTCAAATATAAGTAACTCATGAAATATGCTTAAAAAACTGCTCTTTTACTCCTGTTTAGATAATTTCAAATAGGACTAAGCAGTGACCTTGAAATGTAGGAAGTTGTAGGTTGTTCACTAATTTTGATCTCCACTGTAAGTGGAGTTGACTTGTCTGACCAACTGCTGCAGTATTATACCACACAACATAAGACATTTCACTAGTACCAGACACTCTTTTTTTTCACTTTCTGGACATTGCCACCACAAATGCCTACCTTCTGCACTGGGAGATCGCCCATGCAAGAGGTCAGAACCCCCTGACACACAAAGTGTTTATGAAGGAGCTCACTGCCAAGCTGTGTAGGACAGAGATTAGTGGGTGTCCCAGCAGAAATGTCAGGCAGACAGTGCAGCACCTGCCCATGCCTATTTCCAATCCCACTGACACAAGCATGAAGGCCACACAAAGATGAAGGACCTGTGAACTCTGCTGAAAGGTGGATAAAAAGAAAATGTGGACACCATTGAAGGCAAGGCCTGTGATGTGGCACTGTGCCTCATAGTGGACAGGAACTGCTTTGAAAAACGGCACAGCTAAAAGGACACAGACATTAGAGGACTGCCCAGAGTGGAAGAAAAATGCCTGTGGCTGAAACGTTGTACTTGTAAATAGTTTACTAGAGTTTCTTGTTTCCCATATTTAAAGTTTATATTTTGAATTTATGTTGGACTGGCCAGACTGACAAAATCCTGTGACTAATCTGTTTTATTTGTAAATAGTTCACTATTTACAGTTTTAAACAGAGTTATTTTTTTTCACCTCTAAAGTTCATATTTTGCATTTATAGTGTTGACAAAAAAAAATACTGAAAAAAGCATCTTTTCTTATTTTATAAAAAAAATGTAATTTTTTATAGACTTTTTTAAATTTGTGCATTGTGGAAGCACTTACGTCAATACAGTATCTTATATTAAAAAATATATATATTAAATATTCTTGAACATGAAGTTGTGCTGAAAATAATTATACGAAACACTTGAGTTAAAAACATTAGTAAAGTGGTTTAATACAGCAAAACCAAATCTACGGCAAAACATTTAAATTCTTTTTAAGACTTCAAAGGGTTAATCAGTCTGTCTCAGTGATTCCTATGCAAGCATGAGCTTAGGAATCTGCTAAGAATTTTCAAATTTAATAGCTAATGCTAAGGAGGAGTTTATTATGTTCAACAGAGGTTCAACTGCTTCTGGTATTATTTGTTTAAGAAAATGAATAGTTATCATATAATGTACAACTGTTGATTTATTTCGAGGACAAAATCAATTAAATTAATTCTGTCCATTGGATTGGATAAAGAATTCTACTGGCTCCACTGATGAGATTACACTGATCTCTACATAAATAGACAGCAAACTATCTGACTAGTTAATAATCCAAATTTTGTAATGTTTTAAATTTTAGCAGTGGTTCAAGCAGTGGTGGAACCTTACTGGAATTGTCAAGATTTTTCTTCTTCATTTTCTTTAGTACTTTTCTGCCCATCATTTTTGCTAATTTGCATAATATGCAAAACCTACTTTTGCGAACTAGTCCTAGGATTTTTGGCCTATCTTCACGAATTTGGTGTGAAACTACTCAGGAGAATGTGAACCTCAATAATTAACAACAACATGCTGACATTTCTAAACAATATGGTTGCCACATGTCAATCCATTCTAAGGAGGCGTAGCTTAATTTATTCAAACATCTGTAACTCAAGAATACATGTGGGCGTTTACACAAAACGTCAAAGGCATATACAAGACAAGATTCTGATGTCACCTGCAAATTCTTCTTTTTCATTTTATTCTGATTCTCTACTGAAATGAATAGTGCAATCCAAGTCCTACAGATGTGAAACTTGGTTAACAGGTAGTAATCTGTACCCGAACACATGCAAGAGGGATGGGCCCAATTTTCTTTTTTCAGCGATTCCTTGGGTTCTTCAAAACAAGTCTCAAGAACCATTTAGCTCTTCTTGACCTGTGCCGTGAACTGCAGCAGCGGTTCGAGGTGATCACCCAGTATCATGTCGAGAACCGACAGGTACTCCAGATGCCCCCCATGCCTCCAGCTGCAGCACCTCTCTCGGTCCACAGATGATCTGAAGGCCTTTGTGGAGCACTTCAAGTGGTCGGCCGTCTGTTCATCTTCGTGGAGCAGCTCAAAGACTGTCACTGGTGGATGCTGGCTGAGGAGTAGGATGCTGAAGAAATCCTCAAATTGGTTGTGCTGGAGGAGTTCATTGTGTGAGTTCTGGTAGGCACAACGGATTGGGTCGAATGCCACCGACCAGCTTCCCTGGGCGAAGCCGATCATCTGGTGAGCAATACACAATCAGCAGATGAACATCTGGCAGTGTCTGGCAGTGTCCACTATGAGGCACAGTGCCACATCACAGGCCTTGCCTTCAATGGTGTCCACATTTTCTTTTTATCCACCTTTCAACTATAACTATAGTATTTAAATTAATGTGGCTGAAATGTTTGTGGTAGAATAGCGTAGCTGTAATGTGGTTGTGTAAAATGCCAGAAACCTGGGTTCAAGCCTCAGCTCAGGTGAGAGTGTGGATTCAATGAGCTCTTTTTTCAGTGTAGAAAGTCGATTTGTGTGGGCATGTGTAAATATGAATGTTCTTCCTCAAAGTAGCGTTGAATGAATTCAATTTTCTCCATTCTTGCCAATAGAAACTTCTGTTCTTTTCTTAGATTTAAAGTTTCACTACTGAAAAAAAAATTGGTTTAAAGTGAACACAGATATCCACACACTGGAAAAAAGCTCATTGAATTTACTTAATTCAAAAGCATACACTGGTTCCATGTGGTTGAACTGAGTTACATCAATATAATTTGTTTTCGTACATCCATATGTAAACCATACGTAATATTTTTTCTTAATCTAAAATGACCACACACTTCATTTTTTTCAGTGTAATTCAAGTTTATTGTACAATATCTGTACTGCGCACATGCCGATAAAACATACAGTCAGGTCCGGGAATATCTAGACAATGTTTGAGTTTTTGCAATTTTGCCTTTATACACCACCACAATGGATAAATAAATAAAACAATCAAGATGTGATCGAAGATGTGATCGAAGTGTAGACTTTCAGTTTCATTTTAAGAGGTTCCACAAAAAGGTTCCACAAAAATATGGCATTTAATATTTAGGAATTACAGCCATTTTGAGCAAAGTACTTCCATTTTCAGGGGCTCAAAGGTATTTGGACAATTGACTGACAAGAAGTTAATTGACCAGGTGTGGTCCATTTCCTTGTTACTTCAAGACAAATGAAGCAGATAAAAGGTCTGATATCAGGTACTGACTTGGCATTTGGCAGCTGTTCGACTGGAACTGCCAATATGAAGTCTTATGAGATCTAATGCAAGTGAAGAAGGTCATCATTAGGCTGAAAAAAAACAACATAAATCGATAAGGGAGATAGCAAAAACTTTAGGTGTGGCCAAATCAACAGTTGGGTACATTCAAAAAGAAAAAAAGGAAGAAAGCACTGGTGAGCTCAACAACATCGAAAAGCCTGATAGACCATGGAAAACAACTAAAGTGAATGATCACAGAATCCTTTCCTTGGTGAAGAAAAACCACTTCACAACATCAACAGAAGTCAAGAATACTTTGGAGAAGGTAGGCGTATCATTGTCAAAATCTACAATCAAGAGATGCCTTCATGAATGTAAATATAAAGGGTTTACAACAAGGTGCAAACCACTGGTAACATTCAAGAACAGGAAAGCCAGAGTAGACTTTGCCAGAAAACATCTAAAAAAGCCTCCCATGTTCTGGAATAACATTCTTTAGACTGATGAAACCAAGATTAACTTGTACCAGAATGATGGGAAGAGAAAAGTATCCAAAGTATACCACATGATGTGTCAAACATGGTGGAAGAAGTGTTATGGCATGGGCATGTATGACTGCCAATGGAACGAGCTCACGGAGGTTATATACTCTATACTCTGCTCACATTCAAACTGATAGGACAGTTTTGCACTTCACAGTGCAGGTGGATAATGACCCTAAACATACTGCGAAAGCAACTCAAGACTTTTTGAAGGCAAAGAAATGGAATATTCTTCAATGGACAAGTCAGTCGCCTGATCTCAACCCAATAAAGCATGCTTTTCACTTACTGAAGACAAGACTGAAGGCAGAAAGACCCACAAACAAGTAGCAACGGAAGGTGGCTGCAGTGAAAGCCTGGTGAAGCATCTCCAGGGAGGAAACTCAGAATCTGAGTTTTGAGAACATGGGCTCCAGACTTCAGGCAGTCACTGACTGCAAAGGATTTTCATCCAAGTATTAAAATTATGGTTATATTTACAATTATGTCACTTTGTCCAAATACCTTTGAGCCCCTGAAAATGGAGGTATGGAGGTACTTTGTTGAAAATGTCTGTAATTCCTAAATGGTAAATGCCATATTTTTGTGGAACCTCCTGAAATAAAGCTGAAAGTCTACATTTCGATCATATCTTGATTGTTTTATTTCAAATCCATTGTGGTGGTGTATAAAGGCAAAATCCAAATACTTCCAGACCTGACTGTAAATAATTCAGTTATTAATAGTATTTTTACATGTTTGGCATGTGAATTTGATTTATATTACATAAATATGTGCATTACTCTAGCACTCAGTTTTATTTTGCCTTGCTTTATTGTGTCTAGACAGTTTTAGTCTTAATTTTCATCTTTTTCTGAAAATATTGTTTAAATTTAGTCAATATTTCATCATGCCATATTCATCAATTTTTGTCAATTTTAGTTCTCATTTTAGTTGATAACATTTTAGTAGACAGGAAAGTGCAAAATTAACCAAATATATTAAGTATTAACTCAAACCTGTGGCAACGTTTACCAAATGTTTTGTTACAGAAATAGCATATTCACAATATGATTTACACATCCTGGCTATCATGTATAGCTGTGAATTCATGTCATTTTTTGCAGATGCAAGTTGTAATATTGCATTTATGTTGTGTATGAATTTCTTTAATCTCTTATAGGATGTGTTTGGATAAGTTAATTAACTCACTAATAAAGTGCTTTAGTTTACTGGTTTTCATTCACTCAGCTCACGCAGCTCAAGCAGGTCATTCCTGCTGATACCTATATTACTTCTTTATTCTTTATGAGTGTAACGTGGGGTTTGGGTTTTGTTTGTTTCTTGTTCATTGTTCTCATGTCTTTTATTTTGGAGTTTAGTCATGGTTCCTATCTTGTCATGTGTTGCCCTTGTATTTGTGTCATGTTCTGATTGGTTCCTTGGTTTCATGTGTCTTGTTCTGATTGGTTGGTTTAGTCATGTGTCTTGTTCCTCACTGGTTAGATTGTGTCATGTTACCTTGATTATTGGGTATATATAGCCCTCATGTAGCCATTGTCTTTTGTCGTGTATTGATGTTGTAACCACATTTACAGCAACACCACACCCTGCTGGGTATCCCTGACCACAACCCCCCACTGCCTTCCTCAACTGGACCGACCACATCCTCTCACTTGACTGTGACGATCAACCAGGTGAGAAGACAGCTGGAGAGACTTGATCAAGGCAAGGCTGCAGGCCCTGATGGTATTAGTCCCAGGGTTCTTAAGTCCTGTGCTACTCAGCTGTCTGGTATCCTGAAGCACGTCTACAATCTAAGTCTGACGCAGGAAAAAGTACCGGTGCTATGGAAAACATCTTGTCTAGTACCGATACCTAAGAAAGCCACCCCATCTGACCTCAGTGACTTCAGACCGGTTGCCCTGATGTCACAAGTCATGAAAGTGGAGAGACTAATTTTAGCCCATCTGGTGCCACAAGTGAAACCTGCACTGGACCCACTCCAGTTTGCTTACCAGCCTCATGTGTTGCAAATGCTGCAGCATACTCACTCTTACCTGGATGCAAGTGGTGGTACTGTGAGGACCATGTTTTTTTAATTTTTCCAGTGCCTTCAACACCATCCAACCATTCATGCTGAGTGAGAAGCTGCTCAGAATGGGTGTCAGCACAACCACCATCTCCTGGATTGCTGTCTACCTGTCAGATAGGCTCCAGTTTGTGCAATTGGGGGCCTCTCTGTCTGACACAGTGGTCAGTAACAGCGGAGCACCTCAGGGGACTGTCCTGTCTCCATTTTTGTTTACTTTGTACACCTCAGACTTTCAGTACAACTGTATTAGGGATGGACAGGAGTCGGAGTACAGGGGACTACTGGATAACTTTGTGGACTGGTGCACTAAGAATGACCTACTCCTAAATGTGACAAAGACCAAGGAGATGGTGGTGGACTTTAAGAGGACAAAAACCTTGATTAAGCCCATAACCATCTTGGGTAAGGAAGTTAGAATTGTTAATAACTACAAGTATTTGGGTGTACACTTGAATGACAGACTGGACTGGAGGACCAACACTGATGCTGTGTACAAGAAGGGAATGAGCAGACTCTACTTTCTGAGGAAGCTCAGATCTTTCAATGTATGCAACAAGATGCTGGAGATCTTCTACCAGTCTGTGGTGGCGAGTGCCATTTACTGTGCTGGGGGGGGCAGCATCAGTGCCAGGGATACCAGCAGGATTAACAAGCTTATTCTTAAGGCTGGATCTATCATTGGACACAAACTGGAGATGTTTGAGTCAGTGAGGAACAGGAGGTCACTGAACAAACTGCTCTCCATCATGGACAATCCGTCTCACCCACTCTACAATACACTACAGAGTCAGCGGAGCTCATTCTCCAAAAGACTCAAATTCATTCAACATTCAAATTCGTTGTCACAGAGAACATTACAGGAGTTCATTCTTACCATTCGCAATAACATTGTACAACAGCTCACCTGTGTGTGACAGATGATAACACTTTCACACTACACTAATACAAGAAAGGTATCATTTAGAAAACTGTCATTATATTCTACATTCTCAAGGTTCTTCATATTCGTTATTCACTGCCAGTTTTCACAAGTGTACTTATGTAAATACTGATGTAAATCTGGTTAAATCTACAACTGTGTTTCATATCTGCACTAGTATATTTAATTTAACTTATTGTATTTTATATTTTATATTCTGTGTGTGTACGTGTTGTATCTTGCTACTGACCATGATGCTGTAACACAAGAATTTCCCTCATGGGATCAATAAAGTTTATCTATCTATCTATCTATCTATGTATCTAGTGTGCTGTTTGTACACTGCCTGACCCTTGCCTGTTTTGGATTACATTTTAAACCTTGTTTTGGATTTGTCTGCCTGCCTCTCTTAATAAATACACCCTTTTATTGCACTTGCATCCGCCTCCACTCGCATTACGTAACAGAATACTGCGCCTACAACAATGATGAAGCAGG
The DNA here is from genome assembly GCA_022985145.1 of Pangasius djambal. Lineage (NCBI taxonomy): Eukaryota > Metazoa > Chordata > Actinopteri > Siluriformes > Pangasiidae > Pangasius > Pangasius djambal. Next base: position 17,211,587 of record CM040980.1, read on the forward strand.
AAGGTGAGAGGGGAGCTACGCTGGAGTTCAATTCAGTCCACTTCCCCCAGTGGACTTTCATGTATCCCCCAGACCCCTTTGACAGCTCTGAAGACCTTTTTAAAGGATTCCTGCTGCAGAGCCAATTATAATTATAATTTGCCAGCCTGTTGAACCCCAAGCCCGAAGAGAAACAGTGGCTCATATTTTTGCAGGCCTGGTTCCCAGGCAGGACCTTTCAGCGGGCAGAGCTTCTGGTCGCCACAGGACCCATGGACCCAGGAAACATGGCTGAGTTAATTTGTTTAATGAGGGTGATTTATGGGAAGGGGGACTTTTGCTTTGATCGTGAAATTTTTTGGGGGAGGGCCAGCCTGTTGGATGAACCCATTTGGCCATTCACCAGCCACTATGAAGAGGAGAACATGGCGGCCTCACCTCCAGAGCTCCAGTCTGAGACCAACAAAGTGGTATCCCCTGATGAGGTCCACACACATGTAGTGTGTGCACCAATGGAACTCCGATGGTGCTGTATTTCTCAAGTGGAACTTCCAGCAGATCTCAATCCTGATGCCTTGGGAATGCAGTTTGCTGGTCATTTTGAGATGCATTTTAACCATGCAAATCTGGATTCCACTCTCCCAACTTCCCACCAGTTTGTTGACTGCACTACACAGGAAAACAGAACACTGGACCTTTTGCATGCAAATGTTAAAAAAAACATACAGAGCTACTACCCTACTCCTACTTGGTAGATCAGACCATAATCTTGTCTTGTTAACATCTTTATGTTCCTGCAGTTCAAATGCAGCCTGTCTCCACAAGGATTGTGAGGAGGTGTACCCAGGAGGTCAGTGTCACCCTGCAGGACTGCTTTCAAACATTTATCCATACAGATGTCAAGGCATCACTGGGGAAGTGGACAATAAGTAAAAATGACTTGTAGATAATGTAGGCTAGGCAGGCCTACAGAATGCGCAAATTGAGTAAATTCATCAACAAATGTGATGAACCAAAATTATTGTCATTAAAATGTAAAAGTGTTGTCCCTAACTCAAAAAAGCAACTTCATAAAGCATATTTTTGAGTAACTATGTTTACTGCACATAGACTTCTTTAAAATATGTACCTGCCCCAAATTACCAAATTTATGGTAAATGGTTAGGACAACTACTTTATAACTACTGCAATTCTAAGAATGACTGATAACTTGTTAATACATCAAATACAGTTTTACAAATTTATGTAATCTCATTATTATGAAGGTAATTTTAAAACGCATTGTTTTTTTTAATCCCATCTCATTATTATGAAGGTAATTTTAGTGCATTAAAAAAACTCACTTTTTTCACACAAGACAGTAAAATGGTTATGACAAATACTTGATAACTATTGCACTTGTACATTATGAACTGAGTAATACTCACTGAGTTGAGTAATTTTTAAATAATGTACACATTATGAATTCAGAATACATGTGAATAAAAAAAGAAAACTCAATGAGAGCTATGAACTTTAAAAATACAGTAAACCATACATACAATTTTCTTAAATGTAACTGACCACACGTTCCATTTTTTTCAGTGTACTGTGTGTGGAGCTACAGTATGTTGTTCCATGCGCCACCTGGTGGATATTGTGTGAAGCACATCAAATGAATTTAAATTCTAAGAGGCATGCCTGCAGGGTGCCCCATGATCACGCGTGATGAATTTGCGTGAAACCACGTGAAAAAAACTCGCATTCTTAAAGGCCACATCTGTATTGTATTCTGCCCCTGAGTCTCCATTCTTAGGAACTTTAGCTGCTGCAGGAAATTTTGTAGTTATAAAATATAAGCTACGAATGAACATAAGTGAACTTATAAGACTGACAATAACCCCATAGTTTAGGGTTATAAAAATAAAACAAAAAAAATAAATCCCTGCACCATTAGGAATTTCTTTCCCTCGAAGATAATGAAAGGAGAACCATACTGTACAGTATATTAACTTCAGTGGGCCATTCATTGTTTGCTGGGAGCTTACAGTGGGCATTTTCTTAGATTGTTTAGGTAAAATAACCTATTTAACTCTAACTGCCACTTGCAGAATTTGACGCATTCAGCTCCCGCCTGTGGAAATACTATGATTATAGTGCCACATAGCAGTTTATAGTAGCAAATGAAATATCACAGAGGCAACTGTCATGGCAGTAAGGCCATTCTGGATGAGTAACTACTGTATGATGATGATGATGATTATTATTGTGATTATCATCATCTTGAATACTTGAGTCCTACAATGAAAATTCTGTTTGCTGCTTATTCCTTGGATTCTCATGATAAAAAACCCCAAGAACCATTTAGCTCCACCCACTTTTTTTTTTGCTAATTTGCATAATATGCAAAACCTTCTTTTCAGAACTTGTCCTAGGATTTTTGTCCTATCTCCGCAACTACTCAGCAGAGTGTGAGACTCAATAATGATAAAAAATGTGTTGATATTTGTAAACAATATGGCTGCCACACGTCAATCAATTCTAAAGAGGTGGAGCATAATTTACTCAAACAGCTGTAACTCATGACTTTTTGACAGCTGTAACGCATGAATTTGCATGAAACATGAAACACAACTGATTCTTAAGACCCGCCATCAGCCACTCAGCTTTCAGCAGGCATTTGACAAGGTAAACACTGAGCTATTGTCATGAACCTTGAAATTATGTTCCCTCTAAGGACACCTTCTAAGGCACACCAAGGTATGGGGCATGGTCTGCATATGCATAATTTACTCAAAACTTTACTGACCCCCTCAATAATTATCAAAAACATTTTGACATCTGTACACTATATGGCCACTGCGTGTCAATCAATTTTAATGAGGTGCACCATAACTTACTCAAACAGGTCTAACATTTTTTGCATGGTTTTACACAAAACTTACACACAAGGTATATACTTATAAGAAATATACAGATATACTGTTAAGAAAAATATATACTTGACAAGATTTTGAGGTAATGTGCAAAGTTTGGTGCCTATTCATGCATAAAGGGCAGAGCTAAGGTCAGATAACTGTTTCTCAAGAACCTAAAACTTGGTATGGTAGACTAAGTATGGTCCATAAGTACCTAGGCTAAGTATAGTCCCTCTAAGGACCCCCAATAATTGATACAATCTTACTCAACTGGGCCTCTGGGACTTGCACTTAAAAACATACATATCTATTGTAAAATAATGGGTACAATGAAAGTTCCTTTTTCCCATGCTTTGTCTCCTTAGACCCTAAAAATGTTTTAGCTCTGTTCAAACAAATCTGGGGTGGAGCTAAGGTCAGAAAACTGTTTCTCAGGAACCGTAAGTCCAAATGAGCTAAAATTTGGTATGGTGCATCATTATGCTGTAATGACCTAACTACTTAAAAACATGGCCTCCAATTAGACTTCAGAAGGCATTTGACAGGGCTAACAGTGAGCTAGCACTCTTGTAAGTTTGTATGGACTCTGTGACAACTATCTGATGCAATTTCACTCAAATTGGCCATTGGGGGGCCCTATTCATTTTGCTTGCAAAAACAAGCATATCTCTTGGAAAATAGAGTCACAGTTAAATTTTTTCTTAGTGCTGATTCCTTGGCTCAAACCATATACAGTCAGGTCCGGAAGTATTTGGACAATAACAGAGTTTTCGTGATTTTGCCTTTATACACCACCACAATGGATTTGAAATAAAACAATCAAGATGTGATCGAAAGTGTAGACTTTCAGCTTTATTTTAAGAGGTTCCACAAAATATGGCATTTACCATTTAGGAATTACAGCGATTTTCAACAAAGTACCTCTCAACTGCTCCCTGGGCATCACAGCAAAAAAGGCTGCCCACTGCTCCGGATGTGTCTTCATGGTGTGTGTGTGTGTTCACTACTGTGTGTGCACACTTGGATGGGTTAAATGCAGAGCACAAATTCCGAGTATGGGTCACCATACTTGACTACAGGTCACTTCACTCACTCACTCACTCACTCCATTTTCAGGGGCTCAAAGGTATTTGGACAAAGTGACATAATTGTAAATATAACCATAATTTTAATACTTGGATGAAAATCCTTTGCAGTCATTGACTGCCTGAAGTCTGGAGCCCATGTTCGCAAAATTCAAATTTTGAGTTTCCTCCCTGGAGATGCTTTGCCAGGCCTTCACATCAGCCACCTTCAGTTGCTGCTTGTTTGTGGGTTTTTCTGCCTTCAGTCTTGTCTTTGGTAAGTGAAAAGCATGCTCTATTGGGTTGAGATCAGGGTTGGCCATTGAAGAATATTCCATTTCTTTGCCTTCAAAAAGTCTTTCGCAGTATGCTTAGTGTCATTATCCACCTGCACTGTGAAGCGGTGTCCTATCAGTTTTGTAGCATTTGGCTGAATGTGAGCAGAGAGTATAGCCCTATACACTTAAGAATTCATCTTGCTACTTCTGTCAGCAGTCACATCATCAGTAAACACCAGTGAGCCCATTCCATTGGCAGCTATATATGCCCATGCCATAACACTGCCTCCACCATGTTTGACACATGATGTGGTATACTTTGAATCATGAGCTGTTCCTTTCACCATACTTTTCTTTTCCCATCATTCTGGTACAAGTATAATCTTGGTTTCATCAGTCCAAAGAATCTTATTCCAGAACATGGGAGGCTTTTTTTGATGTTTTCTGGCAAAGTCTAATCTGGCTTTCCTGTTCTTGAATGTTACCACTGGTTTGCACCTTGCTGTAAACCCTCTGTATTTACATTCATGAAGGCATTTCTTGATTGTAGATTTTGACAATGATACGCCTACCTTTTCCAGAGTATTTTTGACTTCTGTTGATGTTGCGAAGGGGTTTTTCTTCACCAAGGAAAGGATTCTGCGATCATCCACTTTAGTTGTCTTCCATGGTCTTCCAGGCCTTTCAGCTGTTGATTTGGCCACACCTAAGATTTTTTCCTATCTCTCTTATAGATTTATGTTGTTTTTTCAGCCTAATGATGGCCTCCTTCACTTGAATTGAGATCTCCTTGGACTTCATATTGGTAGCTCCAATGTGTCATTGTCCAAATACTTCCAGACCTAACTGTAAATTTGCCATTTGAATCATTTAGCCCCACCCACTCCAATTTACAATAATTTGCATAATATGCCAAACCTAATGTGCTGTCCTCAACTTCAAGCTCCTTGCATAAGTTGAAAGGCAGCTAAATTCTTCTCCAATAACCACATTGACAAGTACATTCCAGTATATCTATTGACTGAAAGTATTTGGAGTAGGATAAAACAACAATGCCATCTAAAGCTAATTTGTTGAAGATGTTTAAAGATAAAACAGAGAAAAGATAACCATGATTCCACTAGCACCTGCATATATAGTAATATAAATAGCAAAAGGACTCAAATTACTTAAAATTGCATATAGAACGTTGTCGGTAGGTGGCACCAATGTACAAGTACAGAATACCAAAACACAAAATCTATAGAACAATACACTCCCTATCTGGTATTCAGAGGATACCACTGTCCACATTTGGAAATCTGCTTATACACTAATCACTTACTAGTCTTTTGAGAGAACATGCAAGACTACCTCATTGACCGGTCTGAGAAATAGTTTCTGTCCATCCCTTTCACTGACTCTCACTTGCACCTTAAGAACTCTCCCATATTTGCTGGTATATACAGTGATAATCCCTAAAGTCCAGTCATTCCTCTTAATCTGTGAATCCTTCACGAGCACAACACTTCCTAGAACAAATCTGGGTTGGCTAAACTGCCACTTATTAGGAGAGCACAGATTACATATGTATTCTTATCAAAGTAGATAAGTATTGTTTGTGCTACCTGTCCCAGAAGGTGCTGGTAAGACTCTGTACTGAGTGAGCTTGGGAGAACCCATTTGCTGGAGCATAGAATTCAGGATTCTTCATGTCATGCCTATCATTATTTCCCAGACTCCTCCCAAGAGTGGAAAGAGTTGAATGTCCATGTACATCCATGTTCCATGTGAAAGTTGTCTAAAGCTTTTCCATGAGCATTAGTAGGAATTCCCAAGTTTTTGCAGGCTCCAATAAAATTTGTACCTCTATCAGAGCGGATGTGCTTGACTGGTCCCCTGACAGCCAGGAATCTCTTCAAAGCATCTATGAAGATAGAAGAGTCCATGGATTCTATGACTTCAATGTGGATGGCCCTCATGTTATAACAGGTAAAAAGGACAGCCCACCTCTTACTTGCAGCATGGTCTCTGCTGGTTCAACATGCAGATAGAGACATACACATCTAAGCCCACATAAGTAAATGGGGGAACCATGTTGAGCCTGTCAGGAGGCAGATCTGCCATCTTTTGCACTTCACATGGCCCTCTAAGCTTACAAGATATCACACACTTGAAAATGAGAATGGTTACACACCACTTGACACCAGTTATTCAATATCCAGTAGACTGTACAGCACCCTCTGTAAAGTGGCAAGCCTGATGTTGTGTCTGCTCATGAAAGTAATCTGCTATGATGGCATCCAGGTAAGATGACAGGATTTTCTCATCATGTCCTAGATATGCCTGTTTCAGGTGACCTTTGACTCTCAAAAGGCCATTTTGGTCAATGAAGGGGTCTGGAGTCCATAATGAACTGCTCTTTGAGAGTCTGGTATTGGACCCTATGAGGAACCCTATGTCATCAGCATAGATGTCCTGCTGGACTGTGTAGATAAAACTGCTATACTCTGAGTGAGCACGTCTATAGCCAGAAGTGAACTGCAATGGTGCCATTCCTTACATTGCTCTGAGGTGTCATTTTGAGTTTTCTTGGAACACAGAATGATATGGCTCAAAATTGCAACAGCTCTAGTGAGAGATCTCCAGCTTGAGAAACTTTTGGAACTGGGATCCCAGGTGCACAGAGACCACTGTAGACAGTGTTGTCCTCTGTGGCTGAATCTTTGAATCTTGTACTGGTTCCACAAGTTCAAACATCTCCTTAACCGAAGGCTCAACTTCTAGCTGAGACAGAAACTTTCCTTCAACCAGATATGGACTGTGGATATAGGCTGAGTCGCAATTTCTGTAGGATTATGCTCACATAACGCCACTGCTCTGGGAGTGTTGTTCTTCTGATCCTCTGAAGGTGATTATTAATATAGACATAAAACCTCCTTTTCTTACTGTAAATTCATCCAAGTACAACTTTACTGTCAGTATAGAAGGTGACTGCATCAAAGTTGATATCTGTATTTCAGAGGTGATTATTTCAACCACGTTTACTGCCATAACTGGAGCACAAAGTTCTAGGTGGGGTATGGTGTCTTCTGGACATTGAAGTAACCTTGCTTTGCCTGAGAAATCATGTGTGGCAGTTTCCATCTGTGTCCACAATCTTAAGATATGCAACAGCAGCTACTGCCTTTTCCAAAGCATCAGAGAAAACACAGAGATCTATGAACTTAGCTTCTGTTAGTGATACAGGAGAGTAAGATCTTGGAATCTGTAGGTGTTGTAATTCTTGTAGAGAATCTCTCCATGTTTGTCACAACTGCTCCTTTTCAGGGGGTATTGGAACATCCCAGTCAGAGGAATCTACGTTGATTTCTCTGAGAAGTGCCTTTCCCTGGATTGTCACAGGGACTATCAAACAAGTGGATCATACAGACTGTTCACAGTTGACAGCACTTCACATCCAGTGAATGGCCTTTTTTCACTTGCACATGAAAGGTGAAGCAGTCTGAATATAAATCCCACAGTATGCCAAGGCTGCTCTGTACTGGAATGGGTTCAGAACCTAGGTCTAAATCACTGGTTTGATCAGGTGGGAAAGCCTTCATGATCTCTTTGTTTTGTTCGAGGCTAGTTTGTGTAGCTTGAGGTTAGAGTAAGCAAATGAGTCCTGGGATGGTGTTCAGTTGAGTGTGTGTTGTCAGTCCAGGTTCTGAGTATTGAGTATCTGGCCATGATGGCCTGAATGCTTCGGGAACCTTTTGCCAGACGGCAGGAGGGTGAAGAGTTTGTGCGAGGGCATGTGGTGTAAATGTCTATAATGGAGGGAAGAGAGGCCCTGATGATCTTCTCAGCTGCCCTCCCTATTCGCTGCAGGGTCTCCGAGCTGATGCAATTTCCAAACTAGGTAGTGATGCAGCTGCTCAGGATGCTCTTGGTTGACCCTCTGTAGAATATGGTGAGGATAGGGAGTGGAAGATGGGCTTTTCTCAGCCTTCACAAAAAAGATGCTACTGGGCTTTCTCGGTTATGGAGCTGGTGTTGAGGGACCAGGTGGGGTTTTCCCTAGGGTGAACACCAAGGAATCTGGTGCTCTTAATGGTCTCCACAGAGGAGCCATCAATGTTCAGCGGAGAGTGGTCACTCCATGCTCTCCTTAAATCAACAACCATCTCTTTAGTTTCGTCCACATTCAGAGACAGGTTGTTGGCTCTGCACCAGTCTGTTAGCTGCTGCACCTCATCTCTGTATGCTGACTTGCTGTTCTTGCTGATGAGACCCACCATGGTCGTATCATCTGCGAACTTGATGATGCAATTCGAGATGTGCATTGCTGCACAGTCATGAGTCAGCAGAGTGAACAGCAGTGGACTGAGCACACAGCCCTGGAGGACCCAGTGCTCAGTGTGGAGGTGTTGGAGATGCTGCTGCCAATCCAGACAGACTGAGGCCTCCCAGTCAGGAAGTCCAGGATCCAGATGCAGAGGGAGGTGTTCAGGCCCAGTAGGCTCAGCTTTCCAATCAGGCACTGAGGAATGATTGTGTTGAACTGAAGTCTATGAACAGATACACTATATTACCAAAAGTATTCGGTCACCCATCCAAATGATCAGAATCAGGTGTCCTAATCACTTGGCCTGACCACAGGTGTATAAAATCAAGCACTTAGGCATGCAGACTGTTTTTACAAACATTTATGAAAGAATGGGCCGCTCTCAGGAGCTCAGTGAATTCCAGCGTGGAACTGTCATAGGATGCCACCTGTGCAACAAATCCAGTCGTGAAATTTCCTCGCTCCTAAATATTCCACAGTCAACTGTCAGCTTTATCATAACAAAAT
>CM040980.1:17225709-17245826 GCA_022985145.1 Pangasius djambal
CTGTGGGGCATTGTAAGAGAAAGCTCTACCCCCAGCTGTAGCACGCACTATTCGAGGTACCAATAAATAGCCTGCACCTTTTGATCTAAGTAGGCGTGGCGGATCATAAAAGACCAAAAGTTCGCTCAGGTACTGTGGCGCGAGACCATTCAGTGCTTTATAGGTCAATAGTAGTATTTTATAATCAATACGAAATTTGGACTAGACAATATCGTCTACATAAAATTGGACAGGCGGACAGGAAAGTTGCTGAGAGCGGTAGGAAGAAAGTAGGGGGCCTGGTGGTGTTTTTAAACGAAAAGTGGTGCAACCCAGCGCACATCAGTGTTAAGGAACAACGCTGCACCAAGGACATTGAGTTACTCGCTGTCAGCATTCAGGGAGTTTTCACACGTCATCACAATAAATGTGTATGTACCTCCTTCAGCCAATGCCACCACTGCATGTGAACATTTACACAGTGTTATAACTCAGTTACAGACCCGGCACCTGCAGTCTCTCCTTCTCATCTCTGGTGACTTCAACCATGCCTGTCTATCTTCCACTTTTCCCACAATCACACAATACGTTCAGTGCCACACCAGCGACAATAAAACACTAGACCTGCTGTATGCAAATGTAAAGGACACATACAGCTCCTTCCCCCTACCCCCGCTGGGCTATTCGAATCACAACCTCATCCATCTGCTTCCTGAGTACATACCCAGGGTGAAGAGAGAACCACCACAGAAAAAGTCTGTGAAGATCTGGTCTGAGGAGGCCAGTGAGAGACTGAGAGACTGTTTCGATACTACAGACTGGGAGACACTCTGCAGATCTCATGGCGAGGACATTGATGGTCTCACCCACTGCATTACAGATTATATAAATTTCTGTGTGGAGAATACTATACCATCCAGGAGGGTATGGTGTTTCTCCAATAACAAATCCTGGGTGACCCCTGAGCTCAAAGACCTGCTAAACGAGAAGAAGAGGGCTTTTACTTCAGGGGATAAAGAGGAGCTTAAGAGAGTTCAGAAGGAACTGAAATACAAGATGAGACGGTGCAAGGACAGCTACAAGAGGAAGCTGGAGGAGCGGTTAATGCAAAAACAAAGCTGCCCCGAGCACAGTGGAAGTGAAAGCAGATGACAAACATTTAACATTGGTTTGAGCAGCCTGTTGTAGGACAACAAGCACGCAGGCAACTTTCAAATATTGTCTAGTCTTTGAACTGAGTTTATGCTGTTGTGGTTCCTGGACAGGCCTACCTTGCCACACTATGCCCTTATATCTGGACCTCATGGTGGAAGGAGCAGATATCTACACAGACTACCTGGTGGTCATGGCAGACATTAACATCATAGAAATGGTGAATTGAAGGCAAAGATTTGACTGTCAGCTCACATGGTACATTTTCACAGTCACAGTGTTTCATAGTGTTTTCATGCCTGTCTTTGCCCTTGGAGCATTTTCTGGTTCTGAATGTACTTCACTTCCATATCCAGGCCACAATGGTAATGTTGGAGACTCGACCATCCCTGCTTGCTATTTAGAAAGGTGACAAATTGGTAGGAGATTTCAATGATAATTTTCTGCCATCCAATATAACTGTGAAAGTGATTCACAGCCCATATAGTAGCAAACAGTGCCTTCTCATAGTCAGAGTAATAGTAGTTCGACACTACTCAATGGCTTGCTTGCATATGCCACTCACTTGTCTTTATCATACTTCTGAGAAAGTGCAGCACTGAGGCAAAGCAGTAAGAAGTTATCCTCTAGATAGAACTTATTCTTGTCAGGGTAGATGAGGTAGGGAGCTGTGCACAGGCATTGCTTCAGCTCATTACAAGCACTTTCTTCTGTGCAGTGTAGAAGAATTGAGTAGTTTTAACCTTGACAAATTCTTGGTCAAGGTGAATCATTGGCCAGCAGGAGAGCAGAACTTGTTTGTTCTGATCATTTGTTAAGCACCATATTCCTGATGTCTTCAATACTTGCCACAAGAGGGAGTTGTGTGTTGAATTACATTGATGAATGATTTTCCCTCTCTAGCAGTGAGTCCAAAATTTTTTGGATCGACTCATAAGCAGTGAGAGGGATTTTGTACTGGTGGACAAAGGTGGTGCATTCCGATCAGTAGAAATGCATGCCACATGAAGATCTGTCACAACACAATCATATGAATCCTGAGAAATGATATGCTCAAAATGTTCAGTTCAAGTAGTAGTGTCCCATATGTAGTTAGGTTTAGCTCAAGAAAGCATTAAGTAGCCGGAAGAAGGCTTCTGAGTATTTGATTGTAGAACCCTGTGGGTAAGAAAGAGGAAGACTTGGGAGGCAGGCGGAATTTGCGATTAGATGCTGCTGGGCTTGCTCCTCATGAGAGGAAGGTCCATAGGCACGAAAGCAGGTGCTTGTATTATGGGAAGACTGGCCATTTGATATTCACATTGTCCCCAGATGACACCACCCAAACCTCAAGGATCTTTTTTTTTTTGTTAAGAAAAAAGAGGGGGACCTGCTGCCCTGCATTAACTACCGTGGGCTTAACATCGACATAGAGAAGGATAGGGACCCCCTTACTTTGATGAGCTCCACATTTGAATGCCTGCAGTGATTTTCTTTTTTTTTTTTCAAAATTGGATTTATGCAGTGCATACGATTTGATTTGCATCAGAGCAGGTGATGAGTGGAGGTCTGCATACATCACGCCATCAGGGAACTACAAATATTTGGTGTTGCCCTTTGACCTGATGAACTCCCCCTGTGGTCTTCCAGCGGTGGTCTTTCATCAATGAGTTCCTCAGGGGGACCCTAAACCATTACCCCTTCGTCTATTTAGATGACACTTGGATTTTTGACAGCTTGCTAGAGGAACATATTGTTCATGTGCACCAAGTGTTTTAGCTCCTCTTCCAGAACCACCTCTACATCAAGCTTAAGAAATTGCAATTCCACGTCACAACAATTTCTTTCTTGGGCTTTGTTGTGTCCTGAGAGAGTCTCAGTATGGAGTTGGCCAAGATAAAGGCAGTTATGGAGTGGCCACAACCTCCCTCAGTCCAACTGGTACAGCACTTCCTGGGATTCACCAATTTCTTCTTCTATTTCTTATTCATTTGGAACTTTAGGGCCCTGGTGCTTCCCTCAGTGCACTGACGAAAAACACCCCACGTGGGATGAGGAAAGTGCAGAAGGTGTTTGAAACCTTGAAGGGAAGCTTGACAGTAGCACTGGTCCTATATACCTGATCCTGAGACTCAATTCATATTGGAGGTTGATGCCTCGGATATAGGAGCTGGCACTGTCCTCTCCCAGTGTTAAGGGCCACAGTTAACCTATCCTTAGTTTTCATAATGAATATAATGGCCAAACTGAGAGAGTCAAACAAGATTTGTAGCACTCCCTCAGATGTTTCCTCCAACCCCTCCTCATGGGCGTAACAAGTGATGTGGGTGGAGTATGCTCACAATACCTTGTTGGCAAACTTTACTGGGCATTTTGCCATTTGAGTGCCAGTTTGGCTATCCTCCACCCATGTTCACAGAGGTGGAAGGCATCTGAGCCAAACCTTCTGGCCAGGTCAGTGTGTATAGCTAGCAACCAGGAATCTTCCATTGTGCCTGGAGTCCAAGAAATTGGCCCCACAATACTGTATAAAGAATGTTTTACGATCCTCAGAAGGATCAATCCAGTGGTGTACCGCCTAGCACTTCCCTGTAATAAGATCAATCCCACCTTCTATGTCTCATGGTTAAAACCTCCACTCTCCCATCCCCTCCTCCACCTAATATTATTGATGGAGCCTTTACAGTGAGACGTATCCTAGACTCACACCACTTTCACAGTAGCACTCAGTGCTTGGTGGACTGGGAGGGTTATGGCCCAGAGGAACGCTCTTGGGTCCTGGCTCGGGACAGGCTGGACCCAGAGGTCATTATGGAATTTCATCAATGCATGCAGCTGTTCTGGGAATGTTGGGAACCATTCCTAGAGGGGGAGGTGCTGTAACGCTGTGATTGTCTTCTCGGGCACATCTACAGCCACCTACACTGGTCTTTATCACAGACCCAACGCCAGATGCTACTTGACTCCATTGTGCAGGTAATCAGCCTAAATGCATTGCACTTGGCGATGCCTCTTTATAATTCCTCTTAATGCTTCACTCTGTGAGTGGACATAGATCTTTTGCCATGTAACAGAGCAGCTTCACTCTACTCTGATCTCTGATTTAAAGAAAGAAATGAAGCTCAGCTTTAAGGAGAAAATACATTAAGGAAAAAGAAAAGGAGCGCAGAATTAAAGATAAAATAGATTAAGGAAAAGAAAGAAAAGGAACATAAAATTAAAGAGAAGGATAGAAAGAGAATTTTTGAATTTGGGATAAAGATTTGCGAAGAGCCTGTCAGGTATTTCCCCCTGCACTGAAGCACGCACTTCTGCATTGTCATGTCTTTGTTTGCAATGCCATGTGTGTTTTTGTTTTGATTCAAGTCCTGTCTCCTCCCCTGTATTGCTATTGGTTGTCTCCTGTGTCATGATTAGTCCCACATGTTTCCATTTACCCTTTAATTAGTTTGTGTATTTACACCAACCTCATGTTTCTTTGTTGCTCACGACTTTGCAGAGCCATTTGTTCTGTGTTCCGATTTCCTGGTTCTTGATATTGTTTTCTCGTTTACACTCTTGCATTAACCTAGTTTACTCTGTTTGCGCATTGCCTGACCTTCGCCTTTTTTTTATGCTGACCCTAATTCACATTTTGGATATATCTGCCTGCCTCTCTAATAAAACACTTTTTACTGCAATTGCATCTGTCTCCACTTCCATTACATGATCGGAAGGGTTTGGATGTGATCAAAAAGGTTTGAAATTATAATAGTTTACTGTATAAGTAAATCTAATCATTAATTGCATGTGAATAATTCTGTTATCCTTATATATGTATATAAAATTTCAAAGCAGTGCAAGTTTTCACTGCTAAATTCTGCTAAATTGAACGAATGTAGGCGATTTCAACAGTGCAACTTGTTGAGGGTGAAGAGCTTGTGTGAATGGTGTGTGTGGTCATCCACAATGCTGTCCTCACTATCTGCTGCAGGGTCTTGCAATCCGAGATGGTGCAATTTCCAAACTAGGCAGTGATGCAGCTGCTCAGGATGCTCTTCATAGTCCCTCTGTAGAATATGTTGAGGATGTGGGGTGGGAGATGGGCTTTTCTCAGCATTCATAGAAAGTAGAGAACCTGCTGGGCTTTCTTGGCTATGGAGCTGGATTTGAGGGACCAGGTGAGGTTCTCCAGCAGGTGAACACCAAGGAATTTGGTGCTCTTGACAATCTCCACAGAGGACCTGTTGATGTGAGAGTTGTTGTTCTGTGCTCTCCTGAAGTTAACATTGCTTTTGTTTTGCCTATGTTCAGAGACAGGTTGTTGACTCTGCACCAGTCCATTAGCTGCTGCACCTCCTCTTTGTATGCTGACTCATTGTTCTTGTTGATGAGACCCACCACAGTCATGTCATTGGCAAACTTGATGATGTGATTCGAGCTGTGCATCCCTGCACAGTCATGAGTCAGTAGAGTGAACAGCAGTGGACTAAGGACACAGCCCTGGGGGGCCCCGGTGCTCAGTGTGGTGGTGTTTTGGGTTGCTGCTCCTGATCCGGACTGGCTGAGGTCTCCCAGTCAGGAAGTTCAGGATCTAGTTGTAGAGGGAGGTGTTCAGGCCCAGCTGGCTCAGTTTTCCAATCAGGTGCTGAGGAATGATTGTTTTGAATGCTGAGCTTAGGTCTGTGAACAGCATTCGAACATATGTGTCCTTTTTATCCAAGTGAGTGGCGGCGATGGTGTCCTTTGTTGAGTGGTTGGGATGATACACAAACTGCAGAGGGTCCAGTGAGGGGGGCGGCATGGTTTTGATATCCCTCATGCCGAGCCTTTTGAATCACTTCATGATGATGGGTGTGATTGCAACGGGATGGTAGTTGTTGAGGCAGGACACTGAAGAATTCGGCATGGGGAAGATGGTGGTGGCCTTGAAGCATGCTGGAACTTAATAATTATTATTAATTATTCCATCACCATAAACCAAGTATTATAATGTAATTATTAATTATGAATAATAATGGTGACTTAAAATTTTATTTGAAGGTTTGAAGTTCTTCAATAGTAGCTTGGCTTCAGTTTTGATATGAGGCAGTTTTTAGACACAAATCAGCAAACACAAATTACAGGCAATGCTTAATAGAAATGGTAGTTGACGTTTTGATTGAGTGGATATTTTGGGGTGTGTGTGTTTAAATTTAAATTTATATGTAGATTTCTGTAAAGCTGCTTTGTGACAATGTCCATTGTTAAAAGTGCTATATAAATAAAATTGAATAGAACTGTTTGTTGTTATGTGAGTGTGCACAATGCATTGGTATCTGAGCATGCTCCAACAAAGGGTTCACTCACATTTGGAGAATGGATGGGAGCATTCCAATGCCTGCTTGTCATCGAGTGAAACAAAAGTTTCCTTGCCATGTGGTCATTAGGAATGGACCTTTAAATGACTGATATGGATTTATAAGGAGCTCTAGAGAAAACAGAAAACTCAAAACACGTTGCAAGGTTATGCAATAATTCACAATGTCATCATCCAGAGCCATCATCATCAACCTGTTCTGGGGAAGATTGATAAGCATATGTCAAGCACCCTGTCAAGACATTATTTGGTGATAATCTGCCCTCACATATACTGTACATCAACATGAGTGGAGGAGCTTATATCCAGGAAGGTCCTATTTCAGCCATGATTTTAGTCAAGTTGGTCTTAGGGTGTTTTCACACTTGAGTCATCTTTAAAAGAACTGAACTCAGACCCCTTGAAGTGGACCAAGAGGTGAACCAAGTGAAAAAGGACACAGTTCTCTTTATATTCACACTATCCCTGTCCCTGAAAGAGGACTTGGATCCTTTTTTTGGTCCATTTAAGCAGTGATGGGCTCGCAGATCTCTTTGCGTTCATACTGTTGCTTTCTTGCTCTTGCAATGCTGTACATTGTGGGTGTAGCAATATTGTGTAAGATGGCTGACCCTAAACATGTACTAATTTTCCTGTACTACATGTTTTTAAAATCACAAAAAATCACAGCACTATTTAAAAAAATGCAAGAAATCAAAGCAGAACACAGCAAAAGAATGCAGAGGATAAGGACAAGAAAAAATATGGTGAAGAAACTCCTGCTGAAGGAGCTTTGTTTATCTCTAGGGCTTCTCTTACATTTCTGATCATTTTTTGCAATGTGTCCAGATCATTGTTTTTATGGCTATTGCGGTTAAGCAGCCGCTCTTCCTGAATCCATGGTTAATCTAGCTGCATGTCAATTTTAGGGGCTTGGTAATAGTATTTAGAGGTGATAGCGCCGAAAGTGGAAAGAGAGTGTCCGCGAGCTGCTACACAACCAAAGCGACTTAACTTTCTACAAAATGATAATTTTAAATAAATAAGTAACAAAATCAACACAACAACAATTAACCCTAACCCTCTTCCAGCAGAAGCAGCCATGTTGATTAGGTCGATTTGTATGGAGGCCTGTATGAAAATCCCTCTGTATCAGAGAAAGGTTTGTGTTCACAGTGCACATTTTTAGCGAACCGTACCGTAAGCTGAAATGGAACTGTACACAGACCACCTCCCAAGATGGTCTTGGTTTTGTTCACTTTAAAAGGGTCTGAGATCATTTGGAGTGTTCACACATGGGCCAAAATCCAGCGAACCATGTTCAGACCCTTGAAAAGGACTAAGTGTGAAAACACCCTTAATCTTTTAATTTGCCCTTACTACTGCACCACCACTCACAGGATCATAGATGCAGTGCATCCTTAAATCAATTCATATGCTCTCTGAAAGACTTTCAGTTACACTATTTACAAAATGAGTGTCACTGTTCAACGGAGATCTCCAACTGGGGATGATTTATCTCATTAATGCTGTCATTATTGAAAATACAGCAGCACTTCTGAAAATTCTCGACCCACTTTGAAAACATGTTGATTATCACAAGACGATATTTGTAGCCTTGGCTTGGCACCAACTCCATAAAGTACATCATCAGATTTTCAGAAGCCCTCTCCAGTTTTGTATCAGACAACCATGGCTGTTATCACAAGAACAAGGGGACCCAGAAACAAAACACAGACTCAAGTACTGAAGTTTAAATGGGGTTTATGGGGATTTAGGGTAGGTAAGAGTGTATGGGGAAGGGAGTGTGGTCAAGGCCCGGATTCGGAAGGCTGTTGTGGGAAGGCTCAAGTTGGGATATGTGGATGGATGGATGCGCCATGTTTTAGGGAGCTTGAGTCTGACCACAGAGGCATTAATGATGCTCTCAATGATAAATTGGCCTAAATAGTGAGTTTCTTGGAGTTATTCTTGAGGGGGATGTCTTTGGATGAGAGTCTTAATAGATGGTGTGCAGGAGTCCAACAGCAGTCAGCCAGGTTCCAGTTATGGTCAGCGGAGCGGAGCAGGGAGGAATGGGATTATCCCCATATGGGGGCAGTCGTGGCCTAATGGTAAGAGTGTCAGACCTGTAACCCGAAGGCGAATCTGAAGGGCATGGGTTCGAGTCTCAGGTCCGGCAGGGATTGTAGATGGGGTGAGTGAATGACCAGTGCTCTCTTCCAACCTCAATACCATGACTGAGATGAGACCCTTGAGCAAGGCACTGAACCCCGGGTGCTGCAGCAAAAAAGGCTGCCCACTTCTCAGAGGTGTGTGTGTTAGTTAAATGCAGAGTACAGATTCAAAGTATGGGTCACCATGGCTACACGTCACTTACTCCATATCTTGCAGCATCGATGGAAGACATGCTTGACCATGAGGGCTGCACTTTCTGCTGTGGGAAGAGCTACAAAATTACCTTGACAAAGTCCAAGCCGGGAGACAGGCAGGGGCTGTAGCAGACAGGCGATGTGATTCTTAACTTCTAGCACACAAAGGCCTGTGTGTCAGCATCCATAGTCAGCCACCAAAAGTGTCGGATCAGCGGGCCCAGTGAGCCCACTGAAGTACCTGGGAATGCACAGAGTCAGGAACAAACAGGGGGCACTTAGCTGTCTGTATGTGGGCCAGATTTTTCTGGTCAGTACAGACAATGAACGGCTACTTAGCCCCCTCGAGCCAGTGCCTCCACTCCTCCAGGACTAACTCTACTGTCTACTGTCAGCAACTCCAGATTCCCCACATAATAGTTGCGTTCAGCAGGGGACAGATGATGAGAGGAGAAAACGTGTAAAATTTCTGATTTGGCAACATAATGAGCAGAAAAGCATCTCAGCATGAAGGAAACATCACAACTTGAAGATCACATCAGGCTCCACTCCTGTCAATCAAGAACAAGAATCTGAACAGTTGAAGATTTATATGTATACTGTATATTTACAGTTAATACTTATATTCATATATAAAAGCCCCTGTGCTCATGGCTGCAGTTGTATTTGGAGCTCAGAAGCAATGGAATCCATAGCACCCACAGGCAACACATACAGACTCTGGGAGACAATGCAAACTCCACATAGAACTCAGGACCAATCCCAGCCATTAAGTACGAGTAATACCTCATGTTTGGTGACAAAAAGTGACTTTATACAAAGAAAAGCACCCAAAGCAGTTCACATGCTCTGTATGAAGGATTGGCTAAAGATCATCCTACAAGTTTCTCCAAACTTCATTACAGGAAGAGGTTCAATGCTGTTATTGTCTCCAAACTTCACCAAGAATTAATTGCTGGTGCACTTTTGAAACAAGCATTTTTCAGAACTAAATGTATGTTATAGTTTTGCGTTATAAATTTAAATTTATGTTGAAAAATAATAAATCCTGTTACAGCTGGTAAGCAGAAGTGGATGCAGTTGCAAGGAGGGTTTACTAAACAGTTCACAGGCAATGTGCAAACAGTGCAATTAGAGCACATACAGACATACAGACACATATAGGAGGACACTGAGCATAATTTTGCAATGAGAGAGTGAGACTGAAGTCCTTAAATACTGTGGGTGGTGATTGTGTACAGGTGTATGTGATTAGAAGTCAGATGAGTGTGAACATGCCAAAGTCTGTGTGTGTTGGGAATTGTAGTGTTCGTTGGCCATGTTAGTAGGCTGAGGTGTGTCCTGGGAAACTGAGTTCTCTGTGGGTGTAGGGATTGACCTGACAAAAGCCAATATGTTTAAGCTCAAAATATTACATGGTACATGATTTATTCAAGTTTTGACATTTAATTACATTTATTTTTTATTTAATTAAAAACACAATGTCTGTGTTGGTTAGTAAGAATTAGCTTTTATATTAACTTCACAGGCAAAAAGGAGGAGGTGTGGATCATTGATGATCTCATCATTGATGGCCACTCTTTGAACAATTTTCCAATTCTATCAGAGAGTTTTGAAAGTGGGCCTCAGGAGTCGAACTGGCTGTTCTACCCAGGGGGCAACATTGACCGCTACTGTCTTTACCAGAAAGCAAGGCTGTGAGTATCCCAGTAGATAGTGTCAAATTTTTACAATTTTGGAAAATAAAATGTACAATTTTGTTTCTAGTTTAGCAATAACTGTTCACTCTATGTACAGGGAGGATGACTCAGCCATGGTATTTATGTCTAGTGAACTGGGAGAACATTCCATCACCACTAGAGATATTGATGTCAACGAGAACACAATTATCCAGTTTGAGGTATAATTAACATATTAAGCTTTACAAGCATGAAACATTTACAAATGGATTATTTCTTAATTATTATCATACTAATTAACTCTTATTACCACATAAGGTATTTTGCAGTCTCCCAGTATTTGTTAAATATTATGAATGGGCATATTATGATCAACAGATAAACGTGGGCTGTACAGCAGTAAGCTCTTCATTACATTCTGTGCGTCTGGAGTTCTCCCGTGACTTTGGGGCCACATGGCACCTTGTAGTTCCTTTGTGCACAGGTGGCCCAATACCCAATGCTCTTTGTTCAATTGAACTCCACCCAGCCAGCATCTACTACCCTGGCACCTTTCGGGGCTGGAGGAGGGAGGTGATTCACTTTGGAAAACTGCATCTATGTGGGTGAGTAAAACAAACTAGAGAACAGTCTCCTATTTGTATGCTACAACAGGGTCTAGCAGTGTACTAACTATCTTGCAGATCAGTGCGGTTTCGTTGGTACCAGGGGTTCTATTTGGTTGGAATGGCACCTTCAACCTGGGCCCTGGACAATGTTTACATTGGTCTTCAGTGTCAAGATATGTGCAGTGGCCATGGCACATGTGTGAAGGGCACCCGCTGTAAGTGTGACTCTGGTTACTCTGGCCCAGACTGCTCTATTCTAGATGTGCCAAATCCAGACTTCCTGAAAGAAGACTTTGAAGGTAGAGGAGAGTGCACATGTTTGCACAAAATGTCATGCATTGTGCCGGTGCAACTCAGAAACAATGAGACACTTTTAGTTCTAGTGTGATTGTATGGATTGCTGATAAGATGATAAGCATCATGATTAGCATTATTGTTGAATTCAGGACATTTTTACTTAGTAAAGTAGCATAAGGTAAACTGTTCCCAAACATTTGACTGTGACAGATGAGTGTTTGAATAGAATTGCTCTGGTTAAATTAAAAACTTCCTTTAGAAAATTATTACAGTGGGCAGTATTGCACTATGGAGTAGTTTGACCATTCTTCTTTATTGTCAAAGATGATACTTCAGAAGCTGAGAATTTCAAAGTGGTGAGTGGTGGAAAGCCCTCTAGGAAATGTGGCATCATGGCCAGCGGAAACCACCTGTTCTTCAACGAGGATGGATTACGCATGTTGGAATCTATAGACATGGATTTGTCTAATGCCAGGTAACTAGTGCTAAGACATGTATTCACTACCAGAAGAGAAGTGAATACTATGCATCCAGAGATAGGGGGCACATGTTACTATTAATGTACCTTTATAGCAACCGGAAGTATGTAAGATGAGTATATCCATCAAAAGGACTTCACCAGCCTTTCTTTGCTCTCTCTGGGTCCAACAGGCAACCAATATGGACCGTAAAAGAGAAAAACTCTGTCTCCTATGTTTATTGCCATGCACAATTTGGCTGAAAAGAGGAGGCCTACTTTTCTCTCATCTTAGATCATAATGAGAAAAATGCTCACCTCTCCCTTTCTCTTTATTGGAAGACAAGATGGTACATGTGACATGTGACAAATACTAAATACTCATGTTACAGTGAGGGAGATAGGAAGAGGCTGTACAAACTGTGTATGTAAGGTTACATACAAAAATCAAGTTCTAGATATAAAATTTTTTTCATGCAAATCGCACCTGGTGTTATTAAAAAAGGAGCTTCTTAAAGTTTCTCTCAGGGACAACACTCAAATGGAAAAAAAAGATACAGAGCAAAAATAACTTTTTGCAGTATATGGCTCTGTATATTTTTATATTTGACGGTAGTCTGAATACTTTTTGCATTTTATGTTTTTTAAACATTTGTTTATGCTTATGAATGGATACCTTTTTTGTTCATAGTTATAGTGAATAGATACCTTTTTTGTTCATATTTATACTTATTTCTTCTCGCTGTATATACAGCTTACATTGTCAGTTTTAATGAGTCAGAGAAGGTTCTTGAACTGTTTTCACCTGATTTGTACACAGGTTTGTACAGTTCTTTTTGCGTCTGGGTTGTGGAAAAGCTTCTCCTGACCCACGTTCCCAGCCTGTGCTTCTCCAGTTCTCAGTGAATGGAGGGTTATCCTGGAACCTGCTACAGAAATTCTTCTACACTAATAGCAGTAATCAGGCTGAGCTTGTCGCCCTAGAGATCCCACTGCAAGCCCACACCACTGCAACTCGCCTACGTTGGTGGCAGCCATCTGAAAATGGATACTTCCACAGTCCCTGGGTCATTGATAAGGTAAAGTGATTTCAACCTAATACAAAGCACTTGTCTATTAAGCTCTACATTTATTTTTGGGGCATCAAGTAAATTACATTGTCTTTTGGCTAAAGTGCCTACATAAAGTGTATACATTGTAGCACTGTGAGGTTGCAAGGGGCAGAACACAGACAACAGGAGGCAGAAGTGGGGAAAAGTGGGAAAGACTGGTGTGAAGGTGAGGGTGGCTGGTGTAGAAAGGTGAGCCCGCAGTTATCCCGGAAGTGGATGTGGCGAACACAGGGCAGTAACATTATGGTGAGACCCAGGAGGCACAGAGGTCGGTGAGTGTCGGGATGCAGGGGTCCAGGCTGTTCGTCCTCGCTTACATCGGCTTCTAGCACAGAGAGAGAGAGAGATTGTGCTTTTGTAAAATAAAGTAAATATACAGGGTGTGCTTTCAGCCGTCTCAGTCTCTGCGCACATCTGTTTGAAACGCGTCACTAAAATGAACCAAAACTCAGCGAATACTTGACACAGAGATGAGAAATATATCTATGGAAAGCTTGAGCTGTCTACTTTTAAATGAAGCGAGTCTGTTAGGGTTTTGCTGGGAATCGAACGCGGGTTGCCGGCGTAGTAATCCAGCAAACCCCCACTAGGCCACCAGGGGAACGACTCAAGTGCAGAGGAGTGAGGCGAGAGTAGAGTTAAAGGAAACAATTTATTAAAAAGATCCAAGATCCAAGGCAATAAAAAATAAAAAAAGTATAATCCAAACGCTCAGAAGATATAAGGGAAAAAAAAAGAATCCAAAAGTGCAAAGTCCAAGAAACCAAAAAATCAGAAAAGAAGAGGCAAAAATCCAAACGCTCAGAAGATCCAAAAACAGCAAATACAAAGTCCAAAAAGTTCATAAGAAAGCAAAATACCAAAACACAAAGACATAGGTAAGGAACACGGAACAGAGGTTACTAGTCTTAAACGTAACAGTACAAAGACTCCGTGACTAGAGGCCAAACTGAGGGGGTATAAATACACAAACAAATCAAGGGGCAAACTGAAAACAGGTGTAAGTAATGAGGACTAGGCGGGGCACAAGGCACATGGAAAAACAAAAGCACATGGCTGTCAAAACAAAACACAACACACAGAAGCAATAGCGGCCTCTAGAGGCCAAGATAGTCCAAGTCCTAACAGGACCCCCCCCTCAAGGAGCGTCTCCTGACGTTCCCAGGGCGCTCAGGATGGGCCAAATGGAAGTCCCGACAAAGATCTTTGTCTAAAATGTCCCGGGCAGGGACCCAACAGCGCTCCTCAGGGCCATAGCCCTCCCAGTCCACCAGATATTGAAGCCCGCCACGGACCCGGCGGGAGTCCAGCAGGCGGCGCACAGTGAACACAGTCTGACCCTGGAGGATGTGGGGAGGCGGGGGATTCCTAAGGACAGGGGCATAAGAGGACGTCAGTACGGGCCGCAACAGGGATACATGGAATGTGGGGTTGATCCATAGAGTCCGGGGCAACTGGAGCCGGTAGGCGACAGGGTTCACCCTGCGCACCACCTTGAAGGGGCCAACGTAGCGAGGGGCAAGCTTGCGGTTCTCCACCCGCAGAGGAAGGTCCTTGGCGGACAGCCAAACCCGCTGCCCAGGACGGAAACTGTGGGCAGGCCTTCTGTGGCGGTTGGCCTGAGTCTGGTTGGCCCTGGAAGTCCTCCTAACCTTGTTCCAGGTCTTGCGACACCGTCTCACGTACTGGCTGACGGAGGGCACCCCAGCGTCCTCCTCCTGTTCCGGAAACAGAGGTGGCTGGAACCCGAACTGGCACTGGAACGGCGACAACCTGGTGGCCGATGACTGCAGAGTGTTGTGGGCGTACTCTGCCCATGGGTGCCAGGTGCTCCATGATGTCGGGTTATCCATCGCCAGGCCTCGCAGGGTGGTCTCCAGGTCCTGGTTGAGCCTCTCCATCTGGCCATTGGACTGGGGGTGGAACCCAGAGGAGAGGCTGGCAGTGGCCCCGATGAGTTTGCAGAACCCCCGCCACATTCGGGAGGAGAACTGGGGCCCCCGGTCTGAGACGATGTCCTGTGGGAGACCAAAGACTCGGAAGACATGAGTAAACATTAGTTTGGCTGTTTCAAGAGCAGAAGGGAGTTTGCACAGCGGTATGAAGCGGCAGGCCTTAGAGAATCTGTCGACTATGACCAAAATGACAGTGTTACCTTGTGAGTTAGGGAGGCCTGTGATGAAGTCGACTGCCACATGGGACCAGGGACACCGGGGAATGGGCAGAGGATGCAGGAGGCCCTGGGGACGCTGTCATGGGTTCTTGCTTCTGGTGCACACATCACAAGATAGGACAAATGACCCCACGTCCTTCTCCATGCTTGGCCATCAGAAGCGTCTCTTCAAGAAGTCCAGTGTCCTCCGAGCTCCTGGGTGGGCGGTGAGAGGGGATGA
This sequence comes from Pangasius djambal, assembly GCA_022985145.1. Classification (NCBI taxonomy): domain Eukaryota; kingdom Metazoa; phylum Chordata; class Actinopteri; order Siluriformes; family Pangasiidae; genus Pangasius; species Pangasius djambal. Next base: position 17,241,055 of record CM040980.1, read on the forward strand.
GTGACCCCACTGGAGAACCTTGGCCCGGGCTTGACGAGGGACGTACAAGAGGCCCGGTGGCCCCGTCCCAGGACCGGGGTCCTGGCGTTGAGCTTGTCGGACGGTCTCCTCAACACCCCAGCGGACAGGGGCCACAATCCGGGGCATAGGGATAATAGGCCCAACTTCACTCTCCCTGTTGGTGGACGAGAATAGCCTGGAAAGTGCGTCCGGCTTGGTGTTCTTAGAGCCAGTGCGGTACGATAGGGTGAAGTTGAATCGACTAAAAAACAGGGCCCACCTAGCCTGTCGTGGATTCAGTCTCTTGGCTTGCTGGAGGTACTCCAGGTTCTTGTGGTCCGTCCAAACCAGGAATGGATGTTGTGCTCCCTCCAGCCAGTGCCTCCACTCCTCAAGGGCCAGTTTAACTGCGAGCAGTTCCCGGAGGGAACGCAGAACTTGGTGACGCCCTCTAATCCTGTTATCAAGACGAATGGCATGCGAGATCAGAGTTTCGAGGTCGCTTGGGCATCCTATAGAGGCCAGACCATCTTTGATGGGGTCAGACAGACCATGGTGGAAGGCTGAGACCTGGGCAGTCTCATTCCATCCGCTGACTGCTGCGAGCGTCCGGAACGAGATGGCATAGTCTGCAACACTTCCTCCTTGCCGGATGGACATGAGCTTCCTGGCTGCATCTTTACTGATGTCCACCTGATCGAAGACCCGAAGCATCTCCTCCGTAAACAGCTTGAAATCAGAACACTCGGGTCCCTGTCTCTGCCAGATGGCTGTAGCCCAAGCTCGTGCCTTATCAGCTAACAGTTATCACAAATGCAATCTTGTGGCGATCCGTAGTGTAGGTGGTAGGCTGGAGCTCAAAGGTGAGTTGGCACTGGGTAAGGAACTCCCGGCACTCACCGCGCTTGCCGTCATACCTCTGTGGTGCAGGAAGACAGGGTTCGCGAGGTGAAGGAGGCAGCATGGCATGAAGCACTGAAGCAGGAGCAGATGGTGGGGCAGGAGTAGGATCAGGAGGAGGAGATGAAGGCAGAGGAGTCAGCTGTGCCAGGGCTTTCCAAATTTGTTGGAGCAGTTCCTCGTGGCGGGCAAGGGCCTCACGCTGGCTTGCACGTGTTCGTCCACGAGTGTCCATGGTAGTTCCGAAGCGTGTTAAAGCGGCCATAATTCCCTGAAGGTTAGCCGGGTAGACAGTTGAAGAAGCCTCTGCTGAGTCGGTCATGACGGAGTCTTTCTGTTAAGGTTTTGCTGGGAATCGAACGCGGGTTGCCGGCGTAGTAATCCAGCAAACCCCCACTAGGCCACCAGGGGAACGACTCAAGTGCAGAGGAGTGAGGCGAGAGTAGAGTTAAAGGAAACAGTTTATTAAAAAGATCCAAGATCCAAGGCAATAAAAAATAAAAAAAGTATAATCCAAACGCTCAGAAGATATAAGGGGAAAAAAAAGAATCCAAAAGTGCAAAGTCCAAGAAACCAAAAAATCAGAAAAGAAGAGGCAAAAATCCAAACGCTCAGAAGATCCAAAAACAGCAAATACAAAGTCCAAAAAGTTCATAAGAAAGCAAAATACCAAAACAACACAAAGACATAGGTAAGGAACACGGAACAGAGGTTACTAGTCTTAAACATAACAGTACAAAGACTCCGTGACTAGAGGCCAAACTGAGGGGTTATAAATACACAAACAAATCAAGGGGCAAACTGAAAACAGGTGTAAGTAATGAGGACTAGGCGGGGCACAAGGCACATGGAAAAACAAAAGCACATGGCTGTCAAAACAAAACACAACACACAGAAGCAATAGCGGCCTCTAGAGGCCAAGATAGTCCAAGTCCTAACAGAGTCAAATCGAAAACAAATATTCTCAGTTTATGTAATCCATATGAAACCAAGGAGAGGTACAGTCTTTCCGTCTCACTTCATTATCTGATAATGACCTGAGGCGGGACACACCCACGCGCTATTCACAGGGAAAATAGTTCGATGATTCCCGTACGAGGCACACACCCCCCTGCATAATGCCATCAAAACATCATTCCACATAGTTTATTTCTTTGACTTTCCTACGTGTTTGGAAGATGGCACGCTATTCAGGCGAGGAAGCTCTTCAGATTATTTTGGACAATGAGGAAGATTTACCTGTTCCTCAGAAGAAGATTGCGACTCAGACGACGAACGGTTGCATTTTGAAGAGCGAATTGATCCAGCTGAGGATTTTCCTGCAAGTTGTTATGATGAGTAAGTCCTATATAATTCCTATTCTGATAATATAAAGATAATATCTCTAATAATCTTATCCTAAGATAATAATATAAAAGAGAAAACATTTTTCAGACTTTGTTTTGCCTAGTTTTGGCCAGCTTTTGGCAGCCGACGTGAAACATTGTATCTTCTGTACCACTACATGTTTCATGTGTAAATTCAAGTGTATGTCTTAAGCTTTATGTAAAGTGCATTTATAAGACAACTCTTTCAGTATGTTTGCTATGTGTATGTTTATATACACTCCTGTGTTGTTTTTTTGTTTGTTTCTAAAAAAACAAACAAATAAACTGTTTGCATGCACTCACAAGTGAATCTCGAGTTATTTTGACTGACAGTTAAATATATTCTAAAAAAAACTACATTTCTTTTGTCCTCACATTCTTTCTTGTAGCACTTCCCTCTCAGTCACATACCTGACTGAAAGGCTCATTATGCAGCTCATTAGGCGGGTCTTTGTCTTCTCAGGTGTGAATCACTGCATTATGCATGATCATTCACGCCTCCTCGCATATGGACTTTCTATACAAAAAGTGTCTTAGAAAATTTAAATCAATATATTGTTTTCTCTGAATGAGTGAGCAGGATGATTTTCACGTCATTTTCAAGCAAAAACTTTAGGCTACAAGATCCAGTTCTCAAAAGTCTTGGGGACAAATGTTTTGAATGAGTTTTATGGCCTTATTTCAGTAACTTTCTTTTGTTGTTTTTTCAATAACCATGCATAACTGTTATTTTCTCCAAATTACAAACTTGTACATATATGCTACTCACATATTATTGTAGCCCAGTTTGTGCTGATTACAGTGTAATCAGAATTTACCCATTTATATTTTTATAAGCAAATGAAAAATGCACAAATGTCAGGGAATGTCAAAACATCTCCAGGGCCTCAAAACACTTTCAGACCTCAGAGGGTTAACTGGCAATGTCCATTCAGCACCATGGCGGCTGTCATGTGAGGAGCACTGTGTGTCTTCTGTGTGCGGGCTGACTGCCCACCATCACAAAATAAACTGCTAAAGTGCATGCATAAAGTGCTTCATCTTTTTTTCTCATAACATCTAATATTATCTCATTACATATGTTATGTTGAACAAGAAATAACAGATTATAAATTAAATACATTATAATTAACATTAATGGAAGCACTATGATTGAAATTAACTGCAGTGAAAATACTTGAACATATCTTACATTTGTAATTGTTTTGGTGTTTTAAGGTGGTGATTGGTGGCAGTGCAAGTGGCTGGGGCCCTCTGGAGGATAACTTCTCCACCACAGATGAACGTTTGTGGCTTCTTCATCCTGGTGGCACACGTATGCCTGTGTGTGGCTCTGATGGCAATGCATTTGCTTTCATTGAAAAGTCTAACACTCGCTATGCTGTCACCACTGATATCAGTGTAGTGCAGGATGCCTTGATCCAGTTTGACTTCTCTGCTTCCTGCTCTGTCACCTCCTCCTGCTATGGTAAGCCAGCCAGTCAGGATTTATATATTATTCATATCATTTTGAGCCATCTGTTTACTAAAATGCATGCATGCTTGTTTGTGCACAGCGGTGGAATTGGACTACTCTCTTGACCTTGGACTTACTTGGCAACCTCTCTTAAGAGACTGTTTACCCACAAGTCCAGACTGTTCCTCCTACACCCTTCAAAGGATGTTAGTGTCAGACACCTACAACAAATGGGGCAGAATTACCTTACCCATCCCAGCCTATGCCAGGTAAAGTTATTTCGTACTACACTTCATCCACTCAATTCAATTCAATTCAATTCAATTCAGTTTTATTTGTATAGCACTTTTAACAATGGACATTGTCACAAAGCAGCTTTACAGAAATAAATGGATTAACAAAAAATATATTATAAATATTTGAATTTATCACTGTGAATTTATCCCTAATGAGCAAACCAGTGGCGACGGTGGCAAGGAAAAACTCCCTGAGATGATATGAGGAAGAAACCTTGAGAGGAACCAGGCTCAAAAGGGAACCCATCCTCATCTGGGTGCAACAGATGGTGCGATTAAATAAATAAATCCCTTCTATTATTGTGCGCTATAAGGACAAGTAGTGCAACTGTGCAACCAATAAATTCAGCACAGTTTCCGCAAGAAGTCCGGTTGGTTAAAATCTATCCACTGTCCACTGATGGAGTCCTGAGTACGAAGCTGCTCGTGGCAACCGCAGCCCCAAAGCCACTACAGCAATCGCAGTCCCAAGCCATTACAGTACAGCTCCCCATATGTGGTCCCCAAAGCATCTCCACAGCCCCCAGGTGGCACCATCCCCAGCAAGCCAAACAGTTCTTCAGGCCGTCCATATGGGCCCCAGCAGCAGCGAGCGAACTCAACCGATGAGAACTCCAACCAGAAGTAGGGCATCAGGATGGGTCAAGCAGCGAGGAGGAGCAGAAGGGGCATCAGGATGGGTCAGACAGCGAGGAGGAGCAGAAGGGGTCAGGATCACTGGCAACTCAGAAGTAGCATGTGTAGCTCGACAGA
>CM040980.1:17275969-17302704 GCA_022985145.1 Pangasius djambal
GCAGGAAACTCGTGGCAAAGACTCAAAAACCAAGTGAGGAAAAAAGGGGAAAAAACACCACTAAAATACCCTAGGGAAAACAAGGCACAGGTGACCTAAATAAAGCTAACAAGGACACACGAGGAAGAACTAAGGCAGAGGGGAACACAGGGGGCCTCTAGAGGCACGGAGACCAACTACAGGAGGTAGGAAGCTGACACTTTGTGGTTTTGTGTGCCTAGTACTCTGTTTATCCTAACTGCTGATCAGAGGCGTATTCCATGAAATAACTTAAAAAGTCAGGCTTATTTCAACAACCTGGCTAATTTCCAACCATTTTAGTTCCACAAAGGTAGCTAACTAGTAACTTACTATGGCAACATTTTGTATGCATTTGGATAAACCTTCTCTGTGATAGGATATAAGTATATAACTGCAGTGTAATGACTATATATAGCATCTTTACTAAGACTAACACACACATGCAGAGGGACAACCTTGGCAGAGCTAGGTGGCAGACCTTAGTGGAGCCTGCCCATGTGCAGGGTTGGGGACACACTGTTGTTGAGATCATGCAGGGCTGGAGATGGTATGGCATTGGCACCATGCATGGCTGGAGCTGCTTCAGTGCTGGCCTTGAGCATGATAGCCACCTCAAAATATTCCCCTTAGCTTTAGGAAATTCTCCTTTTAGGAGAGTAGAGAACTCCTTGATAGTTATTAGTCCCCATTGTCCTGTTGTCTTGTTGTTAAGGGCAAGGCAAAAATCATCATTGCAATCCACAGCAGAAGTCAGGCAGATAGCATCAGAAAAGAATAATCCATGTTCATACATGATAAACAGGCATGAGATCTAGGATGCTTGGAACTGAAATAAAGAAAAGACAGAAAAGATATATATATATATATATATATATATATATATGGCCAAAAGTACGTGGACACCATGACTTTGTATGCATTATTTCTTTTTACTGGAACTAACAGGGCTTGCTCAAACCTGTTTCAACATGACAATGACACCTTCTTCACAAAGCAGGGCCCATAAAGACTACATTCTGATTAACCCCTACTGAATCTAGAATGGACATAACCAGTGTTCTCAGAGGGTCTTCTGGGTTATCAAAATGAATGTTAAAGTCTCCCACAATTAATGCTTTGTCTATAGAAATGTCTCCAGGTTACGCATGTAACCATGGTTCCCCAAAGGGAACGAGACGCTGCGTCGAAACACTATGGGAACGCCTTCAGCGTGACCGCGCTCTGAATCATATGTGTAATCTGTCTAATTGATGGCGAGAAGTCACGGGCGGGGTGACGTAACAACTCGGAAGCATAAAAGCCCGAGCAGCATGCGCCGCGCTAGCTTTCAAAAAATGAGGCAAGCGCGGCAGGGATGCCGGAAGTGTGGCAGGGAGACGCAGCGTCTCGTTCCCTTCGGGGAACCATGGTTACATGCGTAACCTGGAGACGTTCCCCTTCAGGAACTCGAGCTGCGTCGAAACGATATGGGAACGAGTATGCCAACGCCGCCAGACTTACAAATCCCTGCCTAGTGTGGAAAAGGCACAACTAAGGCACAAGGACAGAAGAGCCAGGAGTGGATCGCATATCCAGGCCATAGAACCTGGCAAAAATGAGGGGCGTGGACCAACCCGCCGCGTCGCAGATGTCCTGCATGGACACACCCACCAAAAAGGCCTTGGAGGCCGCCACACCTCGGGTCGAATGAGCCTTGACCCCCAGGGACGAGGGGAGACCAGAGGACTCGTAGGCCAGGGACGTGGCTTCCACGATCCACCGGCTGAGGGTCTGCTTAGTAGCAGGAGGACCCCTCTTAGGGGGACCAAAGCATACAAACAATTGGTCCGCCTTCCTCCACAGGGCAGTTCTGTGGACATACGCATCCAGTGCTCGCACTGGACACGTACAGTTGAGCTTCCGATGGAGGGCAGAAGGCCTGCAGCACGACCGGCCGTGGCGCCGAGGAGGGGACTTTCGGTACGTACCCCGCTCGGGGTACGTACAAGAACGCTTTGGCCAAACCGGGCGCAAAGTCTAGATAGGAAGGGGCCACAGAGAGGGCCTGAAGATCCCCCACTCTCCTCAGAGAGGAAATAGCCAGCAGAAAGGCAGTTTTTAACATCAAGAGACGGTCCGAAATCTCCTCTATAGGCTCAAAGGGGGGTTTACAGAGAGCCTTTAAAACCACGGCCAGGTCCCACGGAGAGACCCGAGATTGCACTGGAGGCCTAAGCCTCAGCGCACCGCGGAGGAAACATGTAACCAGGGGGTGTCTGCCCACTGACTGACCACCGAGAGGGGCGTGGTAGGCCGCAATGGCCGCCACGTACACCTTCAGGGTGGATTGGGTCAGCCCCGCGGAGAGGCGGGACTGCAAGAACTCCAGCACTGTACCAACTGGGCAGTGAACAGGGTCGAGCCGGCGGTCTCCGCACCAGGAAGTGAAAAGTTTCCACTTCAGGGCATACAGTTTCCTCGTCGAGGGAGCTCTGGATTGGAGGATGGTCTCAACAACCTCGGCTGAGAGACCGGAAGCTCTGAGTTGCGCCCCCTCAGAGGCCACACCCACAGCTTCCACAGCTCCGGGCGGGGGTGAAGAATGTCGAAAAGCGTACAGACACAGCCTCGGCCACGTCTGTACCACAGCATCCAGCCCCAGAGTAGCTGGAGGAGTTAGAGAGAACCAAAGGGGGCAATGTGACGTCTCCTGCGTCGCAAACAGGTCGACCTGAGCTTGACCGAACACCCGCCATATCTGCTCCACCACCTCGGGGTGGAGTCTCCATTCCCCGGGCATCGGCCCCTGCCACGACAGGGCGTCTGCTCCCATATTGAGACGACCAGGGATATAAGCTGCTCTCAGCGAGAGGAGCTTCCCCTGGGACCACACAAGGACTTGGAGCACCAACCTGTAAAGGGGGCATGAACGCAGGCCTCCCTGGTGGTTGATGTAGTAGGCCACTGCCGTGTTGTCGGTGCGCACCAACACGTGACGACCTCGTAGGTCCGGGAGGAAGTGTTTCAGTGCTAGAAACACGGCCAGCATCTCCAGGCAGTTGATGTGCCAAGTGAGATGGCGGCCACTCCACAGACCGCGGGCTGAGCGACCACTCATGACCGCTCCCCAACCGGTGAGAGACGCATCCGTCACTAGCATTACGCGGCGACCAGGAGCTCCCAGCACCGGGCCCTGAGACAAGAAGCCAGGCTACCTCCACATGTCTAGAGCACGCAGGCACCGCCTCGTGACTCTGATCATTCGGAGCAGGTTTCCCCTCAGGGAGAACCCCCTGGCCTTGAGCCACCACTGTATGGGCCTCATATATAACAGGCCAAAGGGTATTATGACGGACGACGCCGCCATCAACCCTAGCAGTTTCTGGAACTGCTTGACAGTGAGTGACCGGCCTTCCCTCACTCTCGCGACTGCCGTGCGGATCGACTCTCCATAGACCGGCCGATAGCACGGGCGGTCTCCTGGTGGCGCGGAGAGACAAATCAGCGGCCCGCCTGAGCTCCTCCAGGTGCTCAGACGGCATCTCTCAGACGGCATCTTTGAGCAGGTCGGCCTGTTACGCCTGCAACACCCCCATGGTGTGCAGACACGCACCGGCCTGGCCCGCCGCCGTGTACGCTTTGCCCATGAGCGCCGAGGTGGTACGCAGCGACTTAGTGGGCAGCACCGGAGCCTTCAGGGACGATGCCGCATCAGGGGACAGATAGCATGTTAGCGTCTGTTCAACCCTGGGCATCGTCCTATAACCAGCCACGTCTAGCCCCGCCACGTTAGCATAATGAGAAGAGGCGGGAGTAAACAGACGGGCGGAAAAGGGCCTGTTCCACGACCTCGACACCTCAGTGTGGAGGTCCGGAAAGAAAGGCAGGCTCCAGGGTGGAGGTGGCGGTCTGCTGCGCAAAAAGCGCTCATCGAGTTTGGACCTCAGCGGCGAAACTCGCGTCTCAGCAGGCCAGTCGATACTCAATTTAGCGACGGCCCGCGAAACCACCTCAAGCAGCTCCTCATATTGGGGAGACTGCGGCTCAGGGTCGGTGCCCTCCACGTCAACCTCCTCGAAGGAAGACAGGCGGATCGCCGGGCCCGCACCCCGGGGGGAAGAAACCGCAGAGCGGGCTTCCGAACCCAGGGAGCGGACGGTAGATCTGGAGGGTGAGGAAGGAGAAAGGGACTCGCCCATCTCCATTCCCTCCGCCAGATCCAGCTGCGAGCCTCACGAATGCAGAAGGCTCGCGAGTGAAGGCTCCCTCCTTGAAGAGAGCCTTCCGCGAGCGGAGCACACGTAGCGGCAAACGCTCGCAATGCGAGCAGCCGGCTCCCTCGCTCCCAAACAGACAACGCAAAGGCTGTGTGTATCCCCGCGCGTAATATAACGCGGGCAGGGAGGAACACACAGCCCAAAACGCTGTCCGGAAATCTCGCCCTTTCTGTGCTTCGATTTGTCTTTGGCTTTAGACATGCCGCAGACACACAAAAAGACAAACAATCAGACAAACAATATACATAGAGTGCTTGCTGAATGACAGAAAGCTAGCGCGGCACATGCCGCTCGGGCTTTTATGCTTCCGGGTCGTTACGTCACCCCGCCCGTGACGTCTCGCCATCAATTAGACAGATTACACATATGATTCAGAGCACGGTCACGCTGAAGGCGTTCCCATAGCGTTTCGACGCAGCTCGAGTTCCTGAAGGGGAACAAACAGGTTAGAGATGAAATCCGCAAATTCACAAAGGAATTCAGAATATGGCCCTGGGGGTCTGTAAATAATAATTAGTGGAATCGTCTTGATAGATTTATTTTTTGTGTCTTAGTATGTTTTGTTACTATAAAGAACTTCAAACGCATTGAAGTTATGACTAGGTTTTTGTGTGACACCTAGATTATCACTACAAATATCTCCGACACCTCCTCCTCTGCCAGTTAGACAGGGCTGATGTATGTAACTGTATCCGGGAGGACTAGCTTCAAGTAATGCTACACATCCATGTTTCTGTTAAACACAGTATATTAAACTTCTGATCAGTAATAGTTTTTTTTTTTTAACAATAAGCACTTTAGATGTAAGAGATCTAATATTTAACAGTTCTAGCTTCAGATCAAAGGTGCTGGCTGTGCATTCAGTTTGATTTAATTTTATGTTAATTAAGTTACTAAAACAACTTTCTGAGTATTTCTACATTTTTGTTTAGCTCAGGGAACAGACACAGTCTCAATATGTTGGAACCTGAGTGTCGACTCAGTGCAGCTAGCAGACGGTCTGTTTAGCCTGCTTGTCTTCTCCTTGGCTTTGGCTCTGGCTTTTCACCGGTTAGCTAGGCCTGTTCTGAGACTAGGTGCTAAGCTTCAAGAAATGAGATCAGCACCTTCTTGAGTGGGATGGATACCATCCTGCCCTAACAGGCCAGCCTTGCCCTCGGAAATGATCCAATTATCTATAAAGCCCACATTGTTTTCGGAGCACCACCTGGACATCCAGCAGTTTAGCGACCATAACCTGTTGTAAGCTACATCGCCACGCTGCATTGGGATGGGACCAGACATATTAAGGAATCGGACATCGCCTTTACTAATTTACACACCTCTACAATGTTACTCTGATGAAGGCATACCTCATTAGCTCCTACATGAAAAACTATCTTTGAAAACCTATTCTTGCTAAGACCCTAAGATTACCTACCTCTGGTGCCCTAGCTTTTTTATGATGATCTAATTAATTCAATCAGCCAATTTAAGTGGGCATTTGACATAGTTATCATTGAAAATATGTTGAGATTTGCAAAAGGAGGCATGGATGATTTGCTCAAAAAGCTGTAATGCATGATTGGTCTCAGTGAATTGAACCAAACCTGAGAAACATGTTCAGTCCACATTTCTAAGGAAGTCTGCAAAACTTAGGGTGTTGACATCGACTGGGGGTGGAGTTAAGTCCAAATAGCTGTTTCTCAGAAACCAGAATTTAAACTGAGCTGAAATTTTATGTACTGCATTGTCCTGCTAATCTGTGACTGGATATTCAATCATCACTGAATTGTTTGAAAAACATGGCCATCTTCAGCCTATCAGTTTCAAAAAGCATTTCACATGATTACCATTGTGCTATCATCATAAAACTTGACAAAAAATTTTAGTCTGTGGCCTCTTTATTGGTCTGTGTAACCTAGCAAGAACTGGCTACTGGGGACACTAATTGGAAAGATTGATTGGACCCAGCAGATCACCACTTGTGGCTATATTTATTATTATAACCCTTCCACATAGGAGTCTACTGAGGGACATAGAATGCTTCTACCTTCACAGCAATTTTGTATATGCCAAGCATACAAGTATGCCACTCAACACTTTTGAGAAGTGGATTCAGGAGCTGTATAGTGCATATCATATTCAGGTGTCTCTGCTGAAGATGTAATAATAAAACAAAGAAATTACATTTCTCTTTATTCCCTGGAATGTGCCAAGTGGTGTTGTAATGATTTTATGATTTGCCAAACAGAAAGTTAGCCATTTTTAATTTTAACAAAAACCTTTTCACTTCTTCTCCCACAAATTTTATCCAACACCTATGAACACCCAAATGCAAAATTTGATGGCAAAGTCACCAAATGGGAACAGAGGGCATATCTTGGCAACAGTGTGATATATTTAGACCAAATTTTGTAGGGAAGTAAAGGAACTTGTATTAAGGGACTGAAAGAAGTTTTAGTTAAATCCCATCTAGAGAGTGCTATAATTCACATAGCAGTAAAACTGCTCATAACTTTTTAAATGCTCAGGATACAGTCATAATTCTTCTTTCACTTGAGGGTAGATTTTGGCCGCTGCTCTTAATGGTTGCCAGACGAGCTGCATTAAGCTGCTCCGCCTCGCGGCCACGTGCACTCCAGCTGTCCAAAACAATGGGGGTCCTGAAGCGGCGTTGTCCTTTCAGCACCCTGCCGGTAGTTGTGTGAGGATCAGCGGAAAAATTATGTGCGTGGGCCGCAGGCCCACTGTCACACCTGCAAACAAATTTGACAGCTAAGTAACAAAACAGGAAGTGAGGGAATTTTTCAGCAAGGCTTTAATGTATTGACACCAAACTTGTCACATATATTTACCAACATGACCTAAAATTAGGTCATTCTTCTGATGGTGCCATGCTAGCGGCAGCTTGTTGCAGCTCTCTAATTTCCCCTGGGGATCAATAAATTGTTATCTTATCTATCTTATTGACAAAACTTCAAGGTTTGAGTTCATTTGCAACTTGGGAGGGCTACTGAAAACAGAACATGAGGCAATATCTTAGAAACAGCTTGATGTCTTTTCTTCCAATTTAGTATACCTCACTGGGTACATGTGTTGATGATACCATAAGCTTCCAGTCTTCTTTGCTAAGTGGTTGGACCAGATAGTGCTTGCCCCCTTTAATCTTTGCTTGCAGCTAAATTTTGATAATGTTTTTGTAATTGATTTTCTTTGTTTTATTATTATACCCTCAGCAGAGGCATTCAAATATGATATGCACTCTACTGCTCCTGAATCCACCACTCACAAGCAAATACTTTTTATTGGAGTGCAAACTTAAGCAGTAGTTCTAAGTCACCATCAGTTCACGCAGATGAATTATGGTGTGTATCATCTTTGGTAGGTATTTGGTAAGACCATGTAGGTATTTTCTGCATGTCACCTTCAATACAGCTCAGTACACATGCACTTAAAATTATACTTGAGAGTTTACATAACAGTTTATAACATACCATCACCACTTATTTGGCCAGAGTGCTCATCTCAGCGGTTTTAAAATGTTTTTGCCTTTCTGTGTGGACAAAGGTATTTCCACTGTTCCTCTGAATGGAATTTTTTATACAGATGGGTAAAAATTATGTTTTCAAAAATATTCTTATATATGTGGACTGGACGTTTTGGATGTGAAATGAATAGGCGATGCGCACACAATTCATTCACAAGGCATAACAGATTTCATATATTTTATGTGTACTCTCTGGAAATTGTGTTTGTGTTCTTACACGAACACAATTTGCACTAAGACTCTCAAGAGTTTTAGTGATGCATATTACATGTTATATCTGTTTATACTGTTTCATGAATTTTTTACATGCAATTTGAATAACTATTGAAAACTTTTTTTAAACTGCTTTCACAGTAAGTGACCACTGGCTCTTCTCAGAGGATTGCTCTGTACAACAGTTCTGCCTCTCACCAGATGAGGTAATGGTATGTGGCAAAGCAGATGGCCAAGAGGTGTATGCTGTTACACGTGACATCATCCCAAACAAAGGCTGGGTCATGCAGTTTAAGGTCAGTGTATGCCTTTTATTCATCTTCACTGCTATCATCATTATCATCATCACTATATTGATTTCACATCTGGTTCAATTTCCAAGTTTAGTTAGGTGTAGTGGTAGTTGGTGTGATTAGCTTATAAAAGTTCAACCTTTATTTCATAATATTTGATAATATTCGGAAGTCAGTTTTTAGTCACTACTATAGAAATATAGCAAGCCAGCCAACATCCACAACTCAGGAACAGTTTGAGTCTGCATGTAGGTATTTTTTGGTATTTTCATGAATATAATCACAGGTTGAAAATGTGGAACACAGTCCTCTCACATTCCTTTTAAAACGGTAAGTGTGCACAGTGCAGAACAGTGGCTTTTCCTAATAATGTATGCTTAGATTTCACTTATAGAATTCACATTTATATTTTAATGATTAACAAAAACCTACAATAAATGTTTTCTGTTTACTGTCACATAGATTTTACAGCATTTTTACTATTATTTACAAAAATGTAAAGACTTACAAAGTGTGTATGGTTTTATTTTGAAAGTGAACAGTTCACAATCCACACTTAAATGAAAAAAAAAAGACAGGTTAAAGTTCAGGGTTGCAGCTGTTGCAGTTACAACTTACTTCATAAAAATGTAATCATTTACATAACCCAAGTATCACAATATGAAAGCAATGTAATCTGAGTAGTTTTGGATTACTTCAAGGTCACATATGTAAATAAAGTCAAGAGAAAAGCAATGTGAACAACATGAGCAACATCACAAAAGCATTTCAGAGAACAACTTTAGAGTTTCAGCTAAACTTATGATGGAAATGAGAAGTGACAGTGGAGTACATATCTGCAAGTGTATTGACCAATCGAAAATATGAAGACTGAAAATATTATTAATTTGCATAATTTTGCAACATGATCTTAGAAGCTTTGTTATAGAGTATGTCCTTACTAAACACGTTATTATTTGTTTAAAAGTTTGATTCAGCAAAAAATCCAGTTTTACAGTTTTTACATTCTTTGTACATTTTGTTTTTATACATTCAAATTCCATTAACTAATGTTAACAAGTAGAAGGAAATAACATCATTACCATCAAACACAGCATTAAAAAAGTCTATACCATCTACATGTACATTAGGCTATTTAAAAAAATATGCTGATCAAGGCCGTGATCTTTTTTCATTTCACCGATCGACCTTGGGGGGTTGGCGGGAATTCCCCTTACTGGCTTTGACAGCTAGGCATCCTGTGTACCAGGAATGGATGGAGTCGTGATCATAGGGGGAATCATGTTAATTTCTACCAAAATACAGGACTTTCCCAGGTAATTCAGCACAGCTGGCAGCGTTACCTACAACTGTGATCATACAAATCAGCAAATTTCAAAGCAGTAACTAACATTAATAATTTCAACTAACCTAGCTTACGTGATTTCTATGCTTAAATGGTTCTTTAAATTAGATATCGAGTCCTTCAATAAAGACAGTGTCTTCACAGCTGGAAGGTATAGGTTGCACTGTACTGTGATGTTGTTGTATCCATTTACTCCTTTATAGACAAAATAATTTTGAAATTTCGATGACTGTAATACATTTTTTCCAGTGAGCATCATCTTGTTAAACAGCTATTTCAATGTGCCTCTAGAGCAGAATGATAAGAAACAGATGTTATTTGTGAATGTGGCAAAGGTGGTTCGCGTGAGTCACGACTGGCAAGAAAGAACCAGAACTATTATCAAGCAGCTGTCTATATTGCAAAGGTGGAAACGAGAAAATGGACAGAAGATGAATAAGGAACATGGAATTTACAATTTCCTATAAATAGCACATCCATGTTACTGACATAATTATATGACCATTCAATTCAAATTAGTAGATATTTAAGCATGTAATTATAATAATGATTGTACATAACATCAATAACATGATTTGACTGTAAACGATTAGAATATACTGGTTTGCCTTGTTGGTGTAATAAGTATTTGAATATGTATGTGCATGGTACCCTGAAATGGAGTGTCATTCCATTCAGGGTGTATTCCTGTCTCACATCCTGTGTTCCAGGGATAAGCTCCAGATCCAATTCAATTCACTTCAATTCAATTCAATTTATTTATGTAGCACTTTTAACAATGGACACTGTCACAAAGCAGCATTATAGAAATAAATGCATTCAAGAGATACGTTTTAAGTGTAGAATTTATCTCCCTGAGATGATATGATGAAGAAACCTTGAGAGGAACCAGACTCAAAAGGTTTAATGAAATCATAAATAAATCCCTTCTATAACTGTGTACTACATGGTCAAATAGTACAATTGTGTAACCAGGAAATTCATTACACGAGGTCAGTTTGTTGAACTTATCCACTGTTCACTGATGGAGACTTGAGTGCAAAACTGTTTATGGCAATCGCAGTCCTAACGATATCATAGCAATTGTAGTCCTAAGCCATCATAGCATAACTGTTCATATGAATTATGGTCCAATGGCATCATCATGGTTTTTAAGTGGTAGCATCCTCAGTAATCTCAATGATCTTTAGGCGGTACATGTGGGGACGATCTCAGCAGATTTCCAATTGATGAGAACTCCAACCAGAAGTTGGAGTGGATGGATCAGGATGGATCAAGCGGGTCCAGAGAGCAGATGGGGTCAGGATCACTGGTAACTCAGGAGTAGCATGTGTAGCTCAACACAGAGAGAGAGAGAGAGGGAGAAATTATTCGGTATGCTTACTGTCCCACAATGGTTAAGGACAATGTACTTTGCGTGCAGAGTGCAAGCAGGGACTCTGGCAAGACTAGCTATGACAGCATAACTAAAAGGGAGAGCCAGAAGGTAACACAGACATGAGGGCACCCTGGGATATAAAGCCACCCACTCCCCATCAACAAACCTGAGTGATGCGTGAGAGTGGAGGGGCAACAGCATCCAAACATCCCAGGCCTGTGAACCATCCAGATCTGCTCCTTTACCTAAGGAAAAACTATTCACAGAAGGCTTGTCTAAAAAATATGTTTCTGGCCTAAATACTAAGACTGTGTCTGATGCCAAACACTACTTGGAAGGTTGGTCCATAACTGTGGGGGTTTGTAAGAGAAATCTCTATCCCCTGCTGTAGCCTTCACTATTGGAGGTACCAACAAATAGCCTGCACCTTTTGATCGAAGTAGAAGTGGCAGACCAAAAGTAAAAAGATCAAAAGTTCACTCAGGTCGAGACCATTCAATGCTTTATAGGTAAAAAGTAGTATTTTATAATCAATGTGAAATTTGATTGGGAGCCAATGCAGTGTGGACAAGATTGGGGTGATGTGGTCATATCTTCTGGTTCTAGTAAGGACTCTCACTGCTGTATTATATATATGTATAATACAGCAGTGAGAGTCCTTACTAGCCTGTTTATTCACCTACTGGAACATCCAAACAGCAAAGCATTACAATGCTTGCAAACCTTTAATGTTGCAATCTTCTCCATCAGAGAGCTAACTAATATACGCTTAGCACAAATAGAGCTATTACTAATGACGGAGGAAGAATGACTAAACATCCTGCACTCTACACAATGAACAAGCTGAATGTTTGCCATGTTGAGTATTTAACGTACCTTAGTCGAAGAGTTGTTGCGATTATGTTAGATGGGTCCAGCATGGATTGCCTCTGCTTGCTTCCTTTAGAAAAAAAAAAGTTCTTCATAAAAAAACAAAAAGGCAAAGTGAAAAATACAACAGATGCAAATGCAAAATACAAAATTATTGATGAAAAAGAAAAACATGGTCTAAATTAAATGTTGACACAGGCAAGAAACTCCCAGCAAAACAGGGACCACACAAACACCACTAGTTCAACAGCATGGATCCACCATGACTCTGGCCCAGAAAATGCAGTTACTGAAGTTACTGAACAATGAATAAATATCTCAGGAATCTGGTTGTGTTTTGACACACTGTTGCATTGTTTATTAAGTTGAGGATTAAAATTAAGTGGTTTGAAATGCTTATTAAAATTAAATTTGGGACTAACACCTCTTCAGAAAATTTTGATGTGAAGTTGTCCTTAGTAGCTGCAACTGAAAATTTAGTTCTTTTTTGTTAAAATAACAGAAACTAATAAAAGATAAAATAATTAAATTAATTGTATTTAATTACTACTTAGCTAAAGTATTTTTAGACTGAATGAGGGCAACCTTAATATTTGTAAGAAATGGGAAAGGACTTTTACGTGTGCATTTGAACTCCTCTTGGCATTGCTTTTACACTTGGGACAAACAAGCAAAATCCGAATGCATTGGTGTAATAGCACCTGAGACAACAGTTAAAATAGCAGTTGAGGGTTAGGGTTAGGGTTAGGGTTAGGGTTAGGGTTAGTTGTCTGGTTTACACAACAGACTAGTAGCAATATTCCAGTGATAAACAGCAAAGTATCATCTCTGGCTCAAGAGACAGTAATACAAATAAAATCTGACTGTACTGTTAGATTTTAAATAATGCACCCTGTTTTGTGCTGTTCCACTCACATAATTGGAGGGGCTTTTTTTCTGATCACAAAAATAGCAACTGTAAATTTTCAACTAGTAAAAATTGGATTAAACTCAAATAGCAATATTCCTGTGCTAACCACCAAATTATGCTCCTGCTAGTACAAATATGTAATGCCTGCTAGGCAATAGAATTGTTGTTCTAATCTATGGGTATTAATGGCCAATGACTAATCAACAATTCAATAAGTGAAATGTGATAAGTTGAAATTAATGTATTTATTAATTAGTAAAATTTAAGGCAGTAATTATAAACACAAGACACTTGCCTTTAAAATCCGACGACACTTTATTAAACTATTCTAAAACACAGAAACTAATCTAACAAACACACACATGCAGACACACACAAAGGTTAATGAAGAAAGGTTTTGAACAGAGAATGAATGAAATCCTGAGTTTCTAGCACTGTATGCTGTTTCTCAGACCATGACCTGAATGAACCATCAACTTATCAATTTAACCTTCTTTCCTTTCTTTAGAAGTGCTTTAAACTTTGTATTAAAAGCACCAGTTCAGCAAGAATCTGGCGGTATTGTACTTGTGTTTGAGTTGTCTCTTTGAATGGGGATTCCCTCGTTGCATCATTGCCTGGGGTTTCCTGACAATGTGGATTCACCAGTCTGGTCAGCTCTTGAGTGGAGTCTCAGGAGAGCATTCAGGATGGTGAATGGTGTGAGGAGCGCACCCAGCAGACTCTCATAGGCGGTCTGCAAAAGAGCATTGATGAGTGAAACGGTGGTGCAAAGGCCGGAGTTGGAGGCTTTACAGGAGCCAGTTTTGATACGAAGTCTCAGAGTGAACGTGATCTCCTCGTGATGTTGAGGGGCGAAAACTTTAAAATCAGGGCTCTAGGTGCTCTTGGTGATTCTTAATGGATGACTCAACTCCTCTCAACTCTGCTCGACTCAACAGTGAAACATTGTCTTAGGGCAGGGTGTAAGACATATTCTCCACCTATGATGTTAATCAGTCTATTGTTTCTGCAGTCATGTGCTTTCACAGTTTTTCATGAACTGTAGATCAAACTTTACATCCCAAATACTAACACATGCATATAATGACATTCTACCTAAATTTCCTTGCTCTTATCTTTCAGGAAATCATTCAATGAAAAAACACTTACCAAACAAGACATATATTGGTTGTTATAAACACCCTGATCAACCATAATAATGCATGCTAAATAAGCAAATCAATAAGAGCAACCTTGTGACTATAAGCTTGATAAGTACAAAACAAAACATGGAAGAATATAGGCAGTTGCACTTGTTAATGTATAATTTTCACTGTCATTGTAGACTATATGGAGTGTACTGTTGCAGTCTGTGGAATGCAAGGGGTCAAGAAAGAACTTTCCTGGGTGCGTCATCCCCCTTTTGGCCTTAGGTTATCAGATTTATGGCTGAGGGTCCTTGGGTTTTATCCTGTGGACCAGCCATCTGGTTTTGGTCAATGGCCTAAATCAATAGGTTCAGCAGGGTTCCTCTTGACTGAGAGGATTCATCCTCTGGTCAGGGATGTTCTAATGTTTTATAGTTCCTGTGGCAAATAAGTGGAGCTCATGTGTAATGTTTGGCCCAGGTTTCTGTGCTTTTGTTGCTGCCTCTTCATTTAGAATCCTATAAGCATTTGGATAAATAAATATAGAATCTAGATGTTTGCTGTAGAGGACAGTGGTAGCTCAGTGGTTAGGACATTGAACTACTGATTGGAAGGTCAGGAGTTCGATCCCCAGCACCGCCAAGTTGCCACTGCTGGGCCCTTGAGCAAGGCCCTTAACCTGCTCAGTTGTATAAATAAGATAAATGTAAGTCGCTCTGGATAAGGGCATCTGCCAAATGCTGTAAATGTATGTAAATGCTGTACATGCACAGTATCCAAAGACTCATTGTAATTCACTGTATTATAGCATGGATGTTCAAGTCCCTATGAAGTCTTGTATAGTCATACCATCTAGGTTAGGAGAGATTTTCCCAATCCTTTGGGACAGGTGTCATTCTCCTTTCTAGGAATCTTGAATCCCTGCAACATGAAAACACATTGATCTATGTAGTCACAGCTACAAATCACCCATCCTCCAGCCACTGTGCTTCATGAATGTGTTCTCCAGGGTACTTACATGGTGAGCCCACACCCAGAGGTGAATGAAATGCCTGAGTGCCTAGCTCATTCTAGGGGCCAGAGTGTGTGACTGCCCCTTTCTAGGGATAGTGTATATGGGCAATCTGGGCCCAGTTTGTGGTGACCTAAAAGTTCTGCATGGCCATCTTTTCTAGGGACTTTTTGAGAGCTGGTCCAAAGATCACTAGAACTACCACTAGAATTTAACAAAATTGATTTACAATGTCCAGCAATTTAGACTGTACTAACCACACTTCGTGCGTAAACCAGGCTGGTGGAGATCCACCCCATATCTTGTGGAGTGATTTGTCTTGCAAAGGGATCAATGTCTGCAGACTGGAGTGTTTGTTTCAAAGCTAGTGAGAGGAATGGCTAATGTACTGCTGGTGCATGCCACACACAATGCAATATTACAAGCTCCCACTAGCATGTTTAGCCTCATTCAGTGCTTAGGAAGCATATCTGGGAATAGAGCTTTGCTGGTGAGGCCACCAGAGGCTAGATGCACATATCAATGGTAGGCATATGGCCCAGTGTAGAGAGATGTAAAGAATTTATGTTGTAGTGAGTGCAATCTGCTGTGTGGGGTTTGGAGGATGGGGAATTGGTGGCATTGTGAGGAGTTCAGTAAATTGATTGCCAAGGTGAAGATGATGCTTCGCAGCTTGCTGGTACAGCAGCTGAGGCTCCTGTAGCACTTCCCAGATGCAACAGGAACTGGATTGTCTCAGGGTGTTTTTCCTTTCCACATCACCTCTGGTGGTCTATGGTTGGGATTGAAAATGTCCTTCAGGATACATTTCATTGTCCATAGACAGTGTTTGATGGATGTCTGCAATGAACAGTAGCTTGATACCATTGATGTGTTGGACATTTTCACCACCCAGTGGAGGGCCTTATAAACTGCTGTACCACACTATTCATTTCAGTTCAATTTTATTTGTATCGCCCTTTTAACAATGTCATAAAGCAGCTTTACAGGAATACATAAATTCCAGATATAAATTTTAAATTTATAAATGTATCCCTAATAAGAAAGTCAAATGTGATGGTGGCAAGGAAAAACTCCCTGAGACAATATGAGAAAGAAACCTTAAGAGGAACCAGGAACCAGGACCCATCTTCATCTTCACCTTCATCTGGTGATTGTAAATAATTTCTCTTGTATAACTGTATACTATATAGTCAAATAGTGCAAATGTGTAATTAGGAACTTATGAGCTTATGAATTACCTCATATTAGAATAGTTTTTAATCTATTTTGTTCTTGTGTGCATACTCTTTCTGTACTGTACCCCTGCTGTTGCTAAATGCAATTTCCCCACTGCAGGACAAATAAAGGAATATCTTACTCTTACTCTTACTTAACTGATGAATATAAGTTGGGCCACACTAAGATGTCAATTTGCTCTTGATGGAACAATGATTGAAGCTCACTATTATCTACTGAGCTGTCCTCACTATCTGCTGCAGGGTCTTGCGATCCAAGACAGTGCAATTTCCAATCCATTTCCAAATGCCTGGAGTGGTGTGGATTAGCAATGAAAGAGAATTGGGGTATAATCTATCTGTACCACCCCACTAGCCCAAGGAAAGACCCCACTTGTTTTTTGGTTCATGATCTAGGACTGGTATGAATGACTTCCATTTTATCCACATGTAACATGTCTAATTTCTTGCCCATGTGCATTTGCGCAGATTCAATGTTAACCCTGCTCATGTATCCTATAAACGATAACATTATCTAGGTAGGCTGCACAATAAGCTTCATAACCTTATACTAATACTCCCTGGTCTTCACTTCCAGTGGAACCTACTACCCTTTACAATGGTTTAAGGTGATAAGGTAATGTACAGTTAGGTCCGGAAGTATTTGGACAATGACAGAGTTCTTGTGATTTTGCCTTTATACACAACCACAATGGATTTGAAATAAAACAATCAAGATGTGATCAACGTGTAAACTTTCAGCTTTATTTTAAGAGGTTCCACAAAAATATGGCATTTACCATTTAGAATTACAGCCATTTTCAGAAAAGTACTTACATTTTCAGGGGCTCAAAGGTATTTGGACAATTGACTGACAAGAAAGAAAGGAACAGCTCATGATTCAAAGTATACCACATCATGTGTCAAACATGATTAAACAATAAACTGGATTACATCCGAGTCCAGCAAACTACGCGGCGTGAGTTTAGAGACTGCTGCGTCTTTGTTTTCACGGAGACGTGGCTCAGTGACAGAGTTCCGGATGCTGCCATTCAGCTAGACGGGCTAGCCTCGTTTCGTGCCGACAGAAACACAGCTCTGTGCGGTAAGGCTCGCGGCGGTGGCCTGTGTGTTTACATCAACACGGAATGGTGCAAGAACTCTGTGCTAGTTTCTAGTTACTGCTCATCGCTGGTGGAGTTTGTGACTGTTAGATGTAGACCTTTTTATCTACCATGGGAATTCACCACTGTCCTCATAATCGGTGTATACATTCCCCCCAGCGCTAATGCTAAGGAGGCGCTCTGTGTACTGTATGGGGCTATTAGCGAGCTGCAGAATTCAAACCCTGACGGACTGTTTATTGTTGCCGGAGATTTCAACCATGCAAATCTCAAGTCAGTGCTCCCTAAATTCCATCAGCATGTGGGCTTTGCAACAAGAGGGAAGAACGAGCTGGACCATGTTTACACAAACATCCCCAGCGCATACCAGGCGGAGCCCCGCCCCCACCTCGGCTACTCAGACCACATCTCTGTTATGCTAATCCCAGCATACAGACCGCTAGTCAGACGCTCCAAACCGGTTCTGAAGCAGGCCATCTCTGCTCTTCAGGACTGTTTTGAACACACTGACTGGCACACGTTCAGGGAAGCGGCAACTGACGGCGACTTCACCGACTTGGAGGAATACGCGACATCAGTGACCAGCTATATCAGCAAGTGCATTGATGATGTCACCATCTCCAAGACCATCACCTCATGCTCCAACCAGAAGCCGTGGATGACTGCAGAGGTGCGTGCGCTACTGAGGACCCGAGACTCTGCCTTCAGAGCAGGCGACAATGTGGCCCTAAGAACAGTGAGAATCCACAACTCAGAGAATCCACAACCACTTCAAGGCCAGCAGAGACATGCGGCGCATGTGGCAGGGCATCCAGAAAATCACAAACTACAGGACACCACCATCTGCCTGTGACAGTGATGCCTCCCTCCCAGATGCGCTGAACGACTTCTACGCTTGGTTCGAGGCACAGAACGGTGTGACAGCGGGGAAGACCACCCGTTCTCCCAATGACCAGGTGCTGTGTCTAACCACGGCCGACGTGAGGAAGACTCTACACAGAGTCAACCCACGGAAGGCTGCTGGACCAGACAACATTCCTGGCAGGGTGCTCAGGGGATGTGCAGACCAGTTGGCAGATGTTTTCACAGACATCTTCAACACCTCCCTGTGCAGCACCGTTGTTCCAACCTGCTTCAAGGCCACCACCATCGTCCCCGTGCCAAAGAAGTCTTCAGTGTCCTGCCTCAATGACTACTGTCCTGTGGCACTTACACCCATCATCATGAAGTGCTTCGGGAGGCTCGTCATGAGGCACATCAAGACCCTGCTGCCTCCCTCACTGGACCCCCTGCAACTCGCTTACCGCCCCAACCGCTCAACAGATGACGCCATCACCGCCACCCTCCATCTGGCCCTCACCCACCTGGACAATAAAGACACATAAGTTTGATTGCTGTTCATAGACTTCAGTTCAGCATTCAATACAATCATTCCTCAGCACCTGATTGGAAAGCTGAACCTGCTGGGCCTGAACACCTCCCTCTGTAACTGGATCCTGGACTTCCTGACTGGGAGACCTCAGTCAGACCGGATCGGGAACAGCATCTCCAACACCACCACACTGAGCACTGGAGCCCCACAGGGCTGTGTGCTCAGTCCAATGCTGTTCACTCTGCTGACTCACTACTGTGTAGCAATGCACAGCTCAAATCACATCATCAAGTTCGCCGATGACACGACCATGGTGGGTCTCATCAGCAAGAACGACGAGTCAGCATACAGAGAGGAGGTGCAGCAGCTAACGGACTGGTGCAGAGCCAACAACCTGTCTCTGAATGTGGACAAAACTAAAGAGATGGTTGTTGAAAAGCACAGAAGAGCACAGAGTGACCACTCTCCGCTGAACATCGGCGGCTCCTCCGTGGAGATCGTCAAGAGCACCAAGTTTCTTGGTGTTCACCTGGCGGAGAACCTCACCTAGTCGCTCAACACCAGCTCCATAACAAAGAAAGCCCAGCAGCACCTGTACTTTCTGCGAAGGCACATCTCCCACCCTCCATCCTCACCATGTTCTACAGAGGGACTATCGAGAGCATCCTGTGCAGGTGCATCACTGCCTGGTTTGGGAATTGCACTGTTTCAGATCGCAAGACCCTGCAGCGGATAGTGAGGACAGCTGAGAAGATCATCGGGGTCTCTCTTCCCTCCATCACGGACATTTACACATCACGCTGCATCCGCAAAGCCACCAGCATTGTGAATGACCCCACACACCCCTCTCACACACTTTTTACCCTCCTGCCGTCTGGTAAACGGTACCGGAGCATTCGGGCCCTCACAAGCAGACTGTGCAATAGTTTCTTCCCTCATGCCATCAGACTCCTCAATACCTAGAACTGGACTGAAGGAACACACACACACATACATATATACACACACACAACTCAGCATCCTCCATTCTCTATGCACATGTTTTACACATGTTTTGCACATGTTTTATACTGCTGCTGCTACTATTATGTTTACACATAACATAATACTGTTATGTTTACACTACTTTCAGCTATTTATATCAAACTCTGTATTATTTGCACTATTGTCACTAGGTCACTTTCAAACAGAACTGCGTACTGGTCGGCGTTGTAGTCATTGTACTGTCTTGTTCTGTCTTGTGCATCTGCACATGTTTGCACTTGTGCATTTTATGTTTAATTTATGTAGTTCCTGTAGTTCTGTGTTGTTCTGTGTTTGTCTTATGTAGCACCTTGGTCCTGGAGAAACATTGTTTCGTTTCACTATGTACTTGTATATGGCTGAAATGACAATAAACTCCACTTGACTTGACTTGACTTGACTTGGTGGAGGGAGTGTTATGGCATGGACATGAATGGCTGCCAATGGAACGGGCTCACTGGTGTTTATTGATGATGTGACTGCTGACAGAAGTAGCAAGATGAATTCTGAGGTGTATAGGGCTATACTATCTGCTCACATTCAGCCAAATACGACAAAACTGATAGGATGCCGCTTCACAGTGCATGTGGATAATGACCTTAATCATAGTGTGAAAGCAACTCAAGACTTTTTGAAGGCAAAGAAATGGAATATTCTTCAATGGCAAAGTCAGTCACTTGATCTCAACCCAACAGAGCAGGCTTTTCACTTACTGAAGACAAGACTGAAAGCAGAAAGACCCACAAACAAGCAGCAATTGAAGGTGGCTGCAGTGAAGGCCTGGCAAGGCATCTCCAGGGAGTAAACTCAGTGGAAACTCTGTGATGTCCATGGGCTCCAGACTTCAGGCAGTCATTGACTGCAAAGGATTTTTTCCAATTATTAAAATGATGGCTGTATTTACAATTATGTCACTTTGTCCAAATACCTTTGAGCCCCTGAAAATTGAGGTACTTTGTTTAAAATGGCTGTAATTCCTAAATGCCATATTTTTGTGGAGCCTCTTAAAATAAAGCTGAAAGTCTACACTTCGATCATATCTTGATTGTTTTATTTCAAATCCATTGTGGTGGTGTATAAAGGCAAAATCAGAAAAACTCTGTCATTGTCCAAATACTTCCAGACCTAACGGTATAAATATAAATATATATATATATATATATATATATATATATATATATATATATATATAGTGTGTAAAATTTACAAGGAACACTGTGAAATTCTGTATTAACATGCAACAAAGTTACTTAAGCAGCAAGCTAATGTCTCCACCTTAGTTAGTTCCATAAACAACTTATTTGTCAAATATGCTGCTCAAAGGCACACCATGTACCTGTGTCCCCACACAGAGACGTGTAATCCTATGCCAGTTGGATGGCAAGTCTGGTTTGTTGTCCTGGACCCATGCTCACTATGTTCCTCTGGTGATAGTTAGGCATGGCTTGCCACATTGCTGTATAATCCAGCTGGTTCTTAGGTGGCAGGCTACGGGCAGCCAACTGGGATTCTCCTGTCAGAAGGGCTTCAAAACTCAGCCCCCAGTTTCTCCTTGCCCACCCATCTGGCTTGATCATCCACAATTTGGTGAGGATCCCCTGCTGCTATAGACTCATAAGAGCCTGACGCTGTTGCTCCTGCATCTATGCTAATGATGGGACAATCTGGTCGAGGGGACTGGTTCTCTATTCCCCTGGTTTCAGAACCAGTGTGATAAATGACAGCTGTTCACAATTGAAGAACACAGAGGACTTGGAGTGTGGTTGCATGTGGGCTTTCATTTTTTCAAAGCACAAATGGGAAAAATAAAATATGGAAGTGGAGGCTTGACTGCTTTTAAACCATTCTATTTGTTCAGTTTACATTCTGACACACAAACACACTGGCCCAGTTTACTAAGAGAGAGAAAAATAAGCAACAGGAGTGAAAAACTTCGATAGTGTATGAGAGAGACTTTGATAATGTGTAGAGAGAGAGTTTCACAGTTCACAGTTTCTGATTGGCTTAGAGCCTCCGGCACTGGTTTTCCCCCTTCAGTGATCTCTCCCCCAATTTTCAGAGTGATACAGTATGTTGTTATGTTGTGTTGTTATATGCATATATCTTCAGTTCCCATTATGCCTTATGGAATGAATGACCAGGATGTAGTAGTAGCACCTGAAATCAAGTATGAGTAAAGTATAATCAAAATAAAAACCCACATCAACTTTGTTTTGATTGAGACTAAAAGCATAACATGGTGTCAGAAGTTGGTGTGAGGATGTAGCAGTGAGTGTACCCGTTCACTGAAAGTTATCTGTTATAGCTAAGGTCAAGTGATATTGGTGAAGTGGAGATAGTAAGCGTAATTCTGGGAAACATTGTTCCCACAATTCAGCATCCACTGTATTCAGCATGTGGGATTCCAACATCAAGAGCTCTCGTCATTAATAAGTTAAGTCCTCCAGCACCTATGCAGTTTGCTGGCAATCTATCAGATAACTGGAAACACCTTTTACAGCAATTCAGTATCTACAGTGGGGTCCAAAAGTCTGAGATCACTAGTGAAAATGCTTCTATTTTGCATTCTTTCCTAGTTTCAAGCTTGTGCAACACACATCTGAACACATGTTTCAGTTGAAGAGATTAGGCATGCTGAAAATTTGACCTTTTGTACAAATCAGTTTACTTTGTCAATGAATTTACTAACATTAAATTTGCTAACATTTAAATAGGGACATAGAAATAGTGCAGAATCTTGAATATTAAATATTCAAGATGTTGAACATTTACGTTCTTTGTTTTAAATATTTCAAAATTCTAACCAAACTTTCTATTTATTTCCAATTTTAAAGAAAAAAATATCCCAGTTCCCCTTCAGGAATTCGAGCTGCGACGAAACACTATGGGAACGCCTTCAGTGTGACCGCGCTTTGAATCACATGTGTAATCAGTCCAAGGGATGGGCGAGACGTCACGGGCGGGGTGACGTAGCGACCCGGAAGCATAAAAGCCCGAGCGGCAAACGCTGCGCTAGCTTTCTGTCATTCAGCAAGCGCTCTATGTCATATTGTTTGTCCATTGTTTGTCTATTTTGTGTTGTCTAAGGCATGCCTAAGGCCAATGACAAAACTAAGCATAAAAAGGGCGAGAGCGGACAGCGTTTTAGGCTGTGTGTTCCTCCCTGCCCACGTTATATTACGGGCGGGGATACACACAGTCTTTGCGTTGTCTGTTTGGGAGCGGAGCACGCAGAGTCGGCTCTCGAGGGAGCCGGCTGCTCGCATTGCGGGCGTTTGCCGCTGCGCGCTTTGCTCCCAAAAGGCTCTCTTTGAGGAGGGAGCCTTCACTCACGTGCCTCGCGGTGCCGGCCCCGCTTCTGCGGAGGCAGAGCGGCGGTTGCACTCGTGGGGCTCGCAGATGGATCTGGCGGAGGGAATGGAGACGGGCGAGTCCCTTTCTCCTTCCTCACCCTCCAGATCCACTGTCCGCTCTCTGGGTTCGGAAGCCCGCTCTGCGGTTTCTTCCCCCCGGGGAGTGCTTTTGCCTTAGCTGTGCCTTTTCCACATTAGGCAGGGATTTGTAAGTCTGGCGGCGTGGGCATACTCGTTCCCATAGCGTTTCGACGCAGCTCGAGTTCCTGAAGGGGAACATCTCCAGGTTACGCATGTAACCATGGTTCCCCGAGGGAACGAGACGCTGCGTCTCAGTGCCACACTTCCGGCATCCCTGCCGCGCTTGCCTCATTCTCAGAAGCTAGCGCAGCGCTTGCCGCTCGGGCTTTTATGCTTCCTGGTCGCTACGTCACCCCGCCCGTGACGTCTCGCCCGTCCATTGGACTGATTACATGTGATTCAGAGCGCGGTCACGCTGAAGGCGTTCCCATAGCGTTTCGACGCAGCGTCTCGTTCCCTCGGGGAACCATGGTTACAAGCATAACCTGGAGACGATTTTCAATGTGGTCTTACACTTTTGGACACCACTAACTGCTAATGGAACAGGAGGGAATGATGAAAAGAGCCCTTTTCTGCACGTCATTGTTGACGCCCTGTATATAAAGTTGCCTCTGAAAGTATTAGAAGGGCAAGGCCAATTCTTCTGTTTTTGCCATACAATGAAGTCATTTCAGTTTGAGATCAAAAGATGAATTTGAGGTGAAAGAACAGAATTTCAACTTTCTTTTCCTATTATTTACATCTAGTTGTTTTAAACTTAGAACATCTTTTCTTTGAACCCACCCATTTTTAAGTGATCAAAAATATTAGAATATGTGATTGACAGGTGTTTTTGTTGCACAGGTGTGCTCTGTTAATTTGATTGTTTAAGCAATTAATAGCTCAGAATGTCTACTCTTGGTTTGCACTCTTAGTTCTCTCCTGAGAAGGCTGCATTTGTTTTTAAAAAAAAGGATAAACCAACATGAAGACCAGGGAGCTGTCTATGAGAGAAAAGCAAGCCATTTTGAAGCTGAGAAAAAAAAAAAGACAGAACAGGTCAGCCAGGGAAAACAAAATCAGTTGAGGAAATACCACAAGATGCAAACCATTCATGAGCAGTAAGTAACAGAAGGCCAGATTTGAATTCATAAAGAGATACAGAGATGAGCCACAAAAGTTCTGGAACCAAGATTAATCTCTACCAAAATGATGAAAAGGCCAAATTGTGGAGAAAGAAAGGATCTGCTCATGATCCAAAATATACGAGCTCATCGGTCAAGCATGTTGGAGGTAATGTCATGGCTTGGGCTTGCATGACTGCTTCTGGAATGGGCTCACTAATCTTTATTGATGATGTAACTCACGATGGTAGCAGAATGAATTCAAAAGTCTACAGAAACATTCTGTCTGCCAATTTACAGATATATGCATCCATTCTAATTGGGAGGAACTCCATCATGCAGCAAGATAATGATCCATCTCACACTGCCAATACAACACAGAACTTCATCAAGTGGAAGATTTTAGACTGGCTAAGTTAATTACCAGACCTTAACCTGGCCGGCTTAATGCAGTTATTACAAGCAAGGGATATGCAATCAAATATTAAGTGTTATTTACTTTATTACTTGCTTCAATACTTTTGCTCACCTAAAACCTGGGTGGTCTGCCATGAAAGGTGCCATGTTCTAAGTTGTTTAACACATCCAGATATAAACATCAGGAAATGAATGCCGAAATTCTGATCTATCATCTCTTATTCATCTTTTGATCTCAAATCTAAATGTCAATGTATATGTAATGTTCAAGGTATAGCAAAAAAAAAATAGCCTTGCAGTTCATATACTTTCAGAGGGGCTGTATATAATAGCTTTCGAATTGAGGAGGCAGCTTTGACGTTAGATATTTTAATGACAAAATTTGAAGAATATTTTTTCCCTAGCAAGAATGTCACTTTTTAAGATATGTTTTTTTTACTTGTGACCAGAAACAGGTTGTTGGCTTTGATCAATACTTGGCTGAACTATACACACTGTGCAAGTCATGTGAATTTGAAGAAATTAAGAGACTCTCTGGTCTGAGATAGAATAGTTTGTGAGATTCCAGACAATGGTCTCAAATAACAACTGCTGCACGAAAAATATCTGACACTGGAAAAGGCAGTCAACGTGTGCAGAGCAGCAGAGATGACTATAGACATAAGCCGAGGAGCTGAAAAATGTAGATATTATGGTGCATGCAGTGAAATTGGGGCAATACACTAGATGTGTTTCAAGACCACGGCAAAGCAAATAGAAAATTGCAGAAAATAAATGCAATAAATGTAGTTCTACTCATAAGCTTAGGATATGTCCAGCCTATGGGAAATCCTGCAAAAATTGTGGAAAGAAGAACCACTTTGTAAAGTGTTTCAAAGCAGGTGCAGTAATGAAAAGGGTGCACATGTTTGACAAAGAAATGGACAAATATTTTGTGGACTCCATACAAGTTACCACTGCTGATAAACTAGAATGGACAGTTCCAGTTAATTAGATTAGATTAGATTCAACTTTATTGTCATTGTGCACAGTACAATACAGAGCCATTGAAATGCAGTTAGCATCTAACCAGAAGTGCAAATAGCAGTATCATTCTTCATTACTGCTCCTGCTTTGAAACACTTTACAAAGTGGAATGCTGTATCCACTGCAATGTTTGTGTAACAAAGTTTTTTCGGCTGTATAAAGTGATTGCAAGGTTGTGATGAACAACCAAGCTTAATATAACTAGAATAAACAGAGCTAATTTGTAAAATCTGGAGAGATGCTGAGCCTTGTATTGTGCACGCCCCACCATCCTGGTCTATGTGAGACAATAATTGCATTCAAGCTTGATATGGGAGCAGATGTCTTTGAAGGACTTGGTTGCTTGCAACTTGTGCACAAAATTCACATAGATTAGATAGTGACCCCAGTTGTACTAGCACGCAGAAAAGTACCATTTGCACTCAGGGAGAAACCCAAATGCACTACGCACTTTTAAAACACCAGATGGGAGATATAATTTTCTTTGGTTCCCATATGGAATTCTGTCAGCCTAAGAGTTTTACCGTCAAACCATTTACATGATCTTTGGACACATACCTGGTGTGGCAAGCATGATGGCATACCAAGTTTATTCCCCAGTTTTCTATTGTGTTAGCACTCAGATTATTATTTTATTATTAGGACTCCTGCGATTGGGGGGGGGGTTCAACTAAGTTCAGTTGCTGATATTCCGTCAGGTCGCCTCGGAGCCGAGCCTCACGCCGCCGCTCGATGATGTCAAGTGTCGTCTCCAATATCCAAGGCTTTTTTGGGGATGATTGTGAGGATCCAAGGACATTATGAGCTGACTGGATGAGACTTTCCTTGAAGGTCTGCCAGTCGGTCACTTTGTCAGTAGCCAAGGCATCGAGGGTGCGGCGGATGGAGCAACTGAAATTTGTGGCGATGTTGGGATCACTGAGTAGGGAGGAGTCCAGGCGAGGCTGAGTCTTGGTGTGCTGGTTGGCTCGCAGCTTTAGCTTAAGCTGAGCCACCAGCAGACGATGGTCGGTGTTGCCAAGCTCTGCTCCTCTGTACACACGGCAGTTGGTGACAAGCGAC
>CM040980.1:17302804-17319291 GCA_022985145.1 Pangasius djambal
GCATCACCAGGGATGAAACCCAGCGTCTGGTGATGTCTATGCGTTCCAGACTTCAGGCTGTAATTGACTGCAAAGGATTTGCAACCAAGTATTAAAAAAGTGAAAGTTTGATTTATGATTATTATTCTGTCACATTACTTTTGGTCCCTTAACAAGTGGGAGGCACATATGCAAACTGTTGTAATTCCTACACCGTTCAACTGATTTGGATGTAAATACCCTCAAATTAAAGCTGACAGTCTGCAGTTAAAGCACATCTTGTTCGTTTCATTTGAAATCCATTGTGGTGGTGTATAGAGCCAAAAATGTTAGAATCGTGTCGATGTCCCAATATTTATGGACCTGACTGTAAATACACCTGTGACCTGTAATTGCTCAAAACCCAAACTCCTTACTGCTGATTGCCACAAAATACTAAAATAAATACACATGTAAATTGTAATTGCCCCAAACAAAAATATAAATTTTCCCTACTTAAACTTTAAACTATGGCCATCTAAATCTTCTGAAGCAAACCATGTCATCAGCTAGCGATTGTGTGAATATATTTTTGTATTTTGAGTATGTGTTTGCACGGTCATTATAGCACGCTTCCTGCTTCTGATTTCTGGCAATATAGATGGACAAAAGGGACAAATTAGTTCTTTTTCCCACACCGGTGATATAGAAAGAGGAAAGAGACAAAACAATTCTTTTTATCAAACCGGTGATGCAGATGGGGAAAAGGACATTAGTTCTTTTGTCTCATACAGGAAATATGTATGGTGAAAAAGGATAAATTAGCCCAGGGTTAAAAGTAAAATTATGTAAAATGTAATAAGTATAGAATTATGTCGTGTGTGTGATGCTGAAGATTTGCCATCATGACACACTTGCAGTAGCTGCAGGAACTGCACTATCTAGATATTATTATTATTATTATTAATATTATTATTATTATTATTATTATTACACCTTTTCTGTGCCTATCTCTTCATACAATTTTCAAGATATCAACAATAAACCAACTCTATCATGTCTGGTCTGATCCAGAGAAGTGTGCTTGTATAAAGCTTTTGGAAATTTTCATTCATTCTTCTGCTACACTTTTTTTTCATCCCATTTTTCCCCATTCACTTGAATGGGATTTTTAAACTGCTTTAATTTTAGCAGTGTCAATTCACAACCTAGATCCACCAAAATTCAGATAGTCAAATCCACCTGGGTACACCAGGACCTGTTATGTCAAATTACAGACAGATTTCACTCATCTGCCTTTTTCTATCTATCTTTCTTTCTTTCCCTATTTATTCTAATGGAGAACAGCTAGAGTTGGTGATATCTGAATTCACTTTTTCAACACAGCATTTTCATCTAAAATCCTTATACTTTTACCTAGAAACTCCATTTAAGCTTTAAATGGTAGATATATTCCCCCTTTCAAAACCCCCTAAATATCTAATTGCCCCAAAAGCATAAAAATTTGTAAATTCTAAAAGCCCCAAACCTCAATATAAAACCGCAAACACAAATAATAAAAATATAAGTGAATGATTATGACATGTCTTTGTCTGTGTGTGTATAACAATTTCAAAGTTGAAGATTTTCACTGCAAGACACTCACAATTTCTGCAGGAACTTCACTATCTAGTTATTTTACTTCCACAATGGGAGTCTATGGCAGCCCATAGAATGCCCAAATTTAGCACCGTGATAGAAGACAATGTCTGTTATCTTCACAGCAGTTTTGATGTATGCCATTCATGCCAACTAGTGCCACTAATAGGGCAAATTTGAACACGTTTACATTAATTACTCTGCAAACAGAATTTTTCTTAAAAGTCCCACAGTTATGGAGCATCCTTACAATTGGTGTTTCGAACTCAAGCATAGTGTCAGTCTGCCTGGTACATCCTGATACTCTACTCCTGCTTGGAGCCTCCTTCACCTGAGAATCAATGCTAAGGATATCCACGAATGGTGTGAAGGATTTTTAACCAAACCTAGATGATGAGTAAATGACCTTGTCCTAAGGGACCCCAAATATTCCCATCACACTCTAATTCACAAAATAGTAACATTGCTCATAAGTTTTGAATCCATCAACCTGCAATAGTTTACCCCCTACAAATTTTGTCCAATCATGACTAAATTTCACAGCATCATCAAACCAGTCAAAAACAAACTCCTTCCTTGGATTTTTTATGTTTGAAATGTTTTGGTCATACCCTGCAAACTAATTTGATAGCTAAACTTCCAAAAAGGACATGAGGGCATATATTTGCAACACTTTTATGTATTGACATCAATCTTGACACATATGCAGTCCCCTCCAAAAGTATTGAAACGGCAAGGTAAATTCTTGTTTTTGCTATAATAATAATAATAATAATAATAATAATAATAATAATGCATTTTATTTAATGGTGCCTTTCAAAACACCCAAGGTCACCTCACAAGCAGGCAAAAATAAAAATATAAATACAAATCACCACACAAGACAAAGGCACACAACAAACACTCAGCATATACAAATAAAATACAGTTGTCACGATTCCCAGCTGGAGTGCCCATGAACTCCACTAGAGGGCACTCCACCTTGGACTCTTGCTATTGTTCCTGGACTCTATTTCCCATGTGTTCCTTGCCCCTCATGTGATCTGGTCATGTGTTACCCTTGTCTTTGTGTCATGTTCTGATTGGTTCCTTGGTTTCATGTGTCTTGTTCTTATTGGTTGGTTTAGTCATGTGTCTTGTCCCTCACTGGTTGTATTGTGTCATGTTACCTTGATTGTTTGGTTAATATAGCCCTCATGTAGCCATTGTCTGGTGTCGTGTATTGATGATGTTGTAACCTGCAGTCTGTTCGTGTCAAGCTTGTTCATGCCAAGTCAAGTCTGTCCATGTCAAGGCAAGTCTTTGTTTGTAATTTTGGTTCTCACTTTGTAAATAAAAGCTGCACTTGGGTTCTTCACTACGCTCGCCTCAGTGGACTGCTGTTACAGAATACACGAGCGCTACCATGAACCCAGCAGCTTCTCGCCTCCTCTGCCTTCGTCAAGGCGACAGGGCCATAGAGGATTATGTTGAGGACTTTTGTGGATTGTGCCATTTAGTGGATTTTAATGACGTTGCCCTCAAAAACATTTTCCGTTTTGGCCTCACGGAAGAAATCTCTTTGTTAATGCCAAGTCACACGCCTCACTGGACTCTGGCTACATATATTGACTTTGCACTCCAGTTGAGTGGTTCCTCGTTCACTGTGGGGATTGCGGATGAGGAGGCCTGCTATTTTCCGGTACCCACCACACCGGAGCATTGTCAGGTCCAGACCGTCATGCCTGCCTCTCCAGGGCCTGCTCACGTCATGCCTGCCTCTCCAGGGCCTGCTCACGTCATGCCTGCCTCTCCAGGGCCTGCTCACGTCATGCCTGCCTCTCCAGGGCCTGCTCACGTCATGCCTGCGACGCCCGAGTCTCACCACGGTACGGCCGTCACGTCTGAACCCCGCCATGCCATGGATGCCATGCAAGATTCCCGTAAGAATTTTTTGGGGAGGGGGTATAGTACTGCATCTGCCGGAGCTTGGGCCAGGACTGATGAGACTGATTGCCAGTGTGATGGATCCACCTTTGATGTCAGTGCGAGCGGCTGGCATCCCAGAGGCCTCCCCTGTCTGCGAGTCTGTCCCCGAGGCGGCGACGTCCGCTGCAGGACCTCCCGAGGCGGCGGCATCCGCTGCAGGACCTCCCGAGGCGGAGGCCGTCTCCGAGCCCCTCGCCTGCCCTGTCACGGCCACGGAGGCTGTCTCCGAGCCCCTCGCCTGCCCTGTCACGGCCACGGAGGCCATCTCCGAGCCCCTCGCCTGCCCTGTCACGGCCATGGAGGCCGTCTATGAACTCTCAGCCTGTCCTGTCACGGCCACGGAGGCCGCCTATGAACTCTCAGCCTGCCCTGTCACGGCCACGGAGGCCGTCTATGAACTCTCAACCTGCCCTGTCACGGCCACGGAGGCCGTCTCCGAGCCCCTCGCCTGCCCTGTCACGGCCACGGAGGCCGTCTCCGAGCCCCTCGCCTGCCCTGTCACGGCCATGGAGGCCGTCTATGAACTCTCAGCCTGTCCTGTCACGGCCACGGAGGCTGTCTATGAACTCTCAGCCTGTCCTGTCACGGCCATGGAGGCTGTCTATGAACTCTCAGCCTGTCCTGTCACGGCCACGGAGACCGTCTATGAACTCTCAGCCTGTCCTGTCACAGCCACGGAGGCCGTCTATGAACTCTCAGCCTGTCCTGTCTCAACCACGGAGGCCGATATTAACCTCTCTGTGCCAGTCCCGCCTGATCCACCTTGGTGTGCACCTGCCTCGTTAGCACTACGTTGGTGGACATTTGCTCTGCTGTGGGGATCTTTGCTCCCC
Source organism: Pangasius djambal (assembly GCA_022985145.1). NCBI lineage: Eukaryota > Metazoa > Chordata > Actinopteri > Siluriformes > Pangasiidae > Pangasius > Pangasius djambal. The sequence continues at coordinate 17,307,202 of CM040980.1, forward strand.
TCTGCTCTGCTGTGGTGGTCTTCTGCTTAGCCGTGGGGATCTTCGGCTCTGCCTGCTCCGCCCTCGTGCCCGTCGGCTCCGTCTGCTCCGCCGTCGTGCCCTTCAGCTCCTCCCTGGTGCTCTTGGCTTCCTGCTTTGCCTGCTCCTCCATGGCTCCATGCTCCTCTGGATCTGACCTGGTGGTCCCCTGGGCTTCCACTGTTCCACAGTCTGCCACTACTCCACGTCCCAGGTCCTCCACTGTTCCACAGTCTGCCACTACTTCACGGCCCTGGTCCTCCATTGCTCCACAGTCTACCACTGCTTCATGACCCATGCTCTTGCCCATTGTCCCACGGTCCATGTCATTTTCCAGATCATGTTCCCCTTCACGGGCCTGGCCCTCCATCCCTCCCCCTGTTCCACCTCCACTCCACCTCCCTCCTGGACTCAGGTCTACTTCTGTTGAGGAGCGTCTGGGAGCCGCTCCTTAGGGAGGGGGCTATGTCACAATTCCCAGCTGGAGTGCCCACGAACTCCACTAGAGGGCACTCCACCTTGGACTCTTGCTATTGTTCCTGGACTCTATTTCCCATGTGTTCCTTGCCCCTCATGTGATCTGGTCATGTGTTACCCTTGTCTTTGTGTCATGTTCTGATTGGTTCCTTGGTTTCATGTGTCTTGTTCTTATTGGTTGTTTTAGTCATGTGTCTTGTCCCTCACTGGTTGTATTGTGTCATGTTACCTTGATTGTTTGGTTAATATAGCCCTCATGTAGCCATTGTCTGGTGTCGTGTATTGATGATGTTGTAACCTGCAGTCTGTTCGTGGCAAGCTTGTTCATGCCAAATCAAGTCTGTCCATGTCAAGGCAAGTCTTTGTTTGTAATTTTGGTTCTCACTTTGTAAATAAAAGCTGCACTTGGGTTCTTCACTACGCTCGCCTCAGTGGACTGCTGTTACAACAGTAAAGACTCAGTAAAACATATTATAAAAAAGCCTGAATAAAAAGATATGTCTTAAGATGTTTTTTAAAAGTCTGCAGGAAATCACTGTTACGAATATCAAGGGGAAGGGAGTTCCATAGGCGAGGGGCAGCATAACTAAAAGATCTGGCACCCATAGTAGTTAGTCAAACCCGAGGTACCACAAGAAAAATTGAAGATGAGGATCTGAGAGCAGGTGGAGGGGTGTAAACATGAAGAAATTGAGTAAGGTATTGGGGTGCAAGATTATGAAGTGCCTTGTAAGTAAACAGGATCTTGTATTCAACTCAATACCTTACTGGAATCCAATGCAACTGCTGAAGACCTGGAGAAATGTGCTCAGTAGAAGGTGTTCTAGAAAGAACACGTGCTACAGAATTCTGAACCAACTGAAGCTTATATAGCAATTTAGATGGAACACCAGTGAGAAGGGCATTACAATAGTCTATACGTGATATGACAATGCATGAACAAGAACTGCTGTATTATTGATTGAGAGAAAAGAACGGAGACGGTTAATATTACGCAGGTGGAAATATGCAGTCCGCGTGATATTACTAATTTGAGTTTCAAAAGATAGTGTACTATCCAAGATAACACCCAAACTTTTAACCTGTGAAGAAAAACAGATTGCATTATTGTCAATATGCAAGGAAAAACAATTAGATTTAGACAAAACAGATCAAAACAGTGCCAACAAGTAGGGCCTCAGTTTTGTTTCCATTTAGCTTCAGGAAGTTAGCTGAAAGCCAATCTTTACTTTCAGCTAAACAACTGGATAAAGATGGTGGAGGAAAAGAACCAGTGGGTTTGGCAGACAGGTAAAGTTAGGTGTCATCTGCATAACAATGAAAATGAATACCATGCTTCCTCAAAATGTAACCAAGAGGGAGTAAAAAAATAATGAACAGAAGTGGGCCCAGAACAGAACCCTGGGGAACACCAGTGGTGACTGTAGATGTTCTTGATCTGAAACTTTTTAATTGAATACCCTGAGTGCGACCAGAAAGATAGGACCTAACCAAGACAGAGGAGTGCCAGTAATCCCAATAAAAGCTAACCTGTCAAGGAGTATCTTATATGAGACAGTATCAAAGGCCGTGCTCAAATCAAGAAGAACAAGTATGGTTAATAGCCCAGAATCAGCTGCCAGCAGATGATCATTAGTTATTCTAACAAGAGCCGTCTCGGTGCTATGGTGGGGATGAAAACCAGATTGAAATTGTTCAAACAAATTATTATTGGAGAGATGTTGATGAATTTGAACTAGAATACACTTTTCCACGATCTTAGAGATAAACGGTAAATTTGAAATCGGACGAAAATTATCAAAGTTAAATGGATCAGCCCCTGGTTTCTTAAGTATGGGAGTAATAATAGCAGATTTAAGAGATGGAGGTACAGAACCAGAAACAAGTGAGGCGTGAACAATTTTAGTAATCAATGGCAACAGGGCTCGTAAACAAGCTTTCACTAAAGGAGTTGGTAAAGGGTCTAGCTGACAAATCGAAGATTTAGATTTACTTATCAGACTCAATATCTCTGAAGTAGTTGGTAATGTAAAAGTAGAAAAAGCAGATTGAGGAGGCACGTGAGAGATAGATTGACAGAAGCCATGGTGAAAAGTACTAATAAGTAATTGCTGATGAACATTTTTAACCTTAGACTCAAAAAAAAGTCATAAAACGACCACATAAGTCAGTGGAATACATATCAGATGACAAAAAATCAGGAGGTCGCAAAATGTTGTTAACCACTGAGAAAAGAAACCTGGAGTTCCCATTGCTGACTCCAATTATGTTGGAATAATAATCAGATTTAGTTTTGGACAGTGCATTTTTGCAGTATTGAATATGTTCAGCATACATTTCTTTATGAACAGTAAGGCCAGACCTGACATACAAATGCTCTAATCTACGGCCTTTAGGTTTAAGTTCATGCAATTCAGGTGTAAACCATGGAGCTGTATGTACAAATGAAACAGTTCGAGTTTTCACAGGTGCAAGAAAAAAAAGTCTAAAATCATGCATAATCCATCATCGTAATATGAAACCAGTTCATCAACAGTAGAGAAATCAGATTTGCTGGAAAAGATGGCAAGTTCATCAGCAAGAGTAGACACATCAATGTTCTTAATATTCCGAAATGTGATCAGGCGACACGAGTTTACCTTAAAAACTGCCAGTTGGGCACAAAAAGACACCAGCAGATGATCTGATATGGACAGGTCAGAAACAGTACAATTATCAGGTGTTATACCAGAACAGCAAACAAGATCAAGAATATGCCCCTTGGAATGAGTGGGCAATGTGTTAAATTGCTTCATACCAAAACAATCCAAGCATGATAAAAATTCACTTGTAAATGCATTACTGACATTGTCTATATGTATGTTAAAATCACCCAGCATAATAACTTTTGGAGATGTAGAGCATAGATAAGTCAAGAATTCAGAAAGTTCAGTTAAAAAGGCATTATTGCTCTTAGGAGGGTGGTAAATAGTTGTGAGGATGGTGGGAATTGCCCCATTAATTTTTAAGGCAATTGATTCAAAAGAAGAATATACAGGCAAAGTTAACTGAGATATTTTCAGTTTCTCTTTATTGCTAGCACGGGATTTACAAACGTAACCATATCCTGGAGGAACAGATTGGTTCAGATGAAAAAAGTCAAAAAAGTGGAAAGTGATCGTATATTAAGTAATCCAAAGGAGAAATTGTTATTACCAGAATCGTTACCAACCGATCTGGCCAAATTGGTTAATACACCGTGATCAACAGTCCGTGTGAGCCTCCTCGCCGAGCGTGTTTAGATGACCAAAAGGACCGTATTTGACATGAGCCATCGATGTTATAACTCCGCCGAAACCCGCGATGTATATATTTCCGACGTGGTATGTACACAATATCTGAGGGAAGATGTAGAGCTGTCAGAAGATTAAAAGGACGCGAGCGGAGCTGAATAAGTTCCGCCACCGAGTACTGGAGCATCATCCATACCGCAGAGTAGTATACAGCAGAAAGGACGACCCAGATGTAGTTCATCCGCACCAGTAGCTCCATCATCTTCATAATTGATCCCCGTGCCAAAAGTACCACGAAGAAACAGGTCAGTAACCTATACACTGAAGACATATGGTTTTGAGATCAAAATATAAATATGAGACAACAGATCAGAATTTCATCTTTCATGTCATGATTTCTTCTAGATGTGTTAACCAAATTAGAACATGGAACCCTTGGTGGCAATTTTTTGGTGAGCAAAAGTATAGGAACAGATAGTCTTAAAGTAAATTAAAGCAAATAACACTTAATATTTGGTTGCATATCCCTTGCTTGCATCAGGCCAGCGATCCACTGACATCACCAAACTATTGCATTCTTCTTTTGTGATGCTTTTCCAGGTTTGTACTGGAGCTTCTTTCAGTTGTTTTTTGTTTTGTGGTGTTTCTCCCTTCTGTCTCCTCTTCAGGAGGTGAAATGTATGCTCAGTTGGCTTAAGGTTTGGTGATTGACTTGGCCAGTCTAAAACCTTCAACTTTTGTCCCCTGATGAAGTCTTTTGTTGTGTTGGGAGTGGGTTTTGGTCACTGTCTTGCTGCTTGATGAACTTACTTTCCAGTTAGATTTGATGCATTTCTCTGTAATTTGGCAAATGTTTCTGCAGACTTCTGACTTCATTATGCTGCTATCATCATGATTTACATTATCAATAATGATTAGTGAGCTCATTCCAGAAGCAGCCATGCAAGCCCAAGCCATGACTACCTCCACCGTTCTTGACCGATGTTTTGGATCATAAGCAGATCATTTCTTTCTCCACACTTTGGACTTTCCAGTGGTTTGGTAGAGATTAATCTTGGTTCCAGAACTTTTGTGGCTCATCTCTCCATCTCAAATTCCTATCTGGCCTTCCAATTCTTACTGCTGATGAGTGATGTGTGCTTGTGCTTGTGTTATGGCCTCTATATTTCTGCTCTCAAAATCTTCTTTGAACGGTGGGTTAGGATAACTTTGCACCTGCCCTGTGTTGGTGATGTCACTGACGGTTGTTTTTGGGGTTTTATTCACAACACTCACAATGATTCTGTCAACTGCTCTTGGTTTCCTTGGCTGATATATTCAGTGTCTGGTTGCTATACCAATACCAGTGGTTTCCTTCTTTTTCAGGACATTCCAAATTGTTGTATTGGCTATGCCCAATGCTTGTGCAATGGACCTGATCAATTTTCCCTCTATTCTCAGCTCTAAAATGGCTTGCTATTCTCCCATAGACAGCACTCTGTTCTTCATGTTGGTTTATCCTTTTTAACAACAAATCCAGTATTCACAGGCAAAACCCAGGGCTTGAACCAAGAGTAGACATTCAGAGCTATTACTTGATTAAACAATCAATCTTGCAAGGCACACCTTCCCATGCTATTATTTAAAGAATAGCTCTATAATTTTCAAATTTGAAAAATGCTCTTTTGCTTATAAAAGTATGTTCAAAACAAAACAACTGGAAAATAGACAGTATGTCTTATTTTATATCACTAGTAGCCATGAACTAATCACTAATATTTAACCATTAAAAGATAACTGTTGTCACTATACAGTCATCTTAGTTGCTTATTCAGCCTTATATAAGGAAGGATTTTTATGTAACTGGCCCTTGACAAATTTTAAGTGAATATTCCTTCGCTAGTGGGCAAAATAAAGCAATAAATTCCATAATCTCCACTGTAGACAAAATGTGCTAATGATGTTATTCTTGATTAGCAAGTTAAAAACGCTGAAACAATGTCTCTTGCCAAATAGGGGTTTCAGAGCAACAGGAGCAGATATTAATATAATCCCAACTTTTTTTTATTTATTAATTTTATTTTATTTATTTTTTCTTTTTTATTTAAATTTTTTTTTTTAGTTTTTATTTGTAAGCAATTTTGCATTTTCTAAGGACATTTAAGAGGAATTGTTGATGCATTTGTCTGCTGAACTTTTTGGTCTGGTTCACTTGATGATTGGACTAAGTGTAATGTGGTCCTTTAGCTAAAATAGTTTTTTTTTTTTTTGTGAACAATTATTTTATTGAGTAGTCAGTTCAGTATAGCACAAAGTACAACACAGTAATTTAGACTGTAGACATACCCCCCACCCACCAACCCACCAGGTAGACTTATACTGTGCTGAGGAAAATGCAAGACATTGCAGTGGAGAAAAGTACAAAGTGTAATACTTAATCACAAGAAAAATAAAAAATATACATAAATACCAAATAGATTGTACATCAAAACGAAGAAACAAAAGATTTAACAATATCAAAAGTAGCACTCCAGGTCTTCAAGGTTTTTGTCTTTGCTCCATTAATGCGAGCTGTAGATAGTTCCATAGAAACAATGTCGAACAAAGATAAGCCCCATACACGTCTGGTCAAATGGGGAGGAACCCAGCGACTGACTAACATTTTCTTTGCAGCAGTGAGAGCAGCTAAAAGCATGTTTCTCTGTTGCAGAGACAGAGCCAATTTCAAAAAGTTATTTAAGAAGAAAAGATCTGGAGTCAAAACCACATCCTTTTCTAATAGGAATGATATGTCATGAGCAAGCTGCGACCAGAAAAGAGAAAATGCAAAGCATTCCCAAAAAAAATGTAAATATGTACCGAGTGCCCTCTGCGGACATAAATTGCAGTTTGGGGAAGGTGACACATGCATATAGAAGCATTTTAAAGGGGGACAGATAGAGTCTACTGTATGTAGTAATTTCCAATGGATCATCTGATGATTTGGGTTTTTTGATGATGATGTAATTGTCTCCCAAATTTGATCAGAAAATAAAGTTTGTATATCACCACTGATATCCTTAGACCAGATAGTTGTTATGGATAATGGTTTGTATGAGTTTTTGTGGAGAAAAGAGTAAATAACTGAAGCAGAAATAATAGAATTAAGGAGTGGGGAGAATTACTTTTCGCAAGAGATGTACAGGCAATTGTGCATTCCAGAGAACTCCATATGCGTGACGCGCTGACCTAATGCAAAGATACATGAAAAAGGAGGTTCCTGGTAGATTAAAAAGAGCCTTAATATCTTGAAATGATTTCAGGCCTTTGTCATCATAAATGTCACCAAAGGAATTTACTTTACATTTAATCCATTGTGGACAGTAAAATGGGTTTTTACCTGATAGAAAATTATTATTGTGGAACAAACGTGAATGACGATGCCGCCTCAAGTTTGGCTCTAGCTTTCTGGACACTGTTCTCCACGTAGAAATGAAATGTGTTATGATAGGTTGACACATTTGGTTTAAACCAGGCTGACAGTGCTGACAGGCTGACAGGCTGACAGTGCACGGAGAGTAAAGGAGTCAGCGTATAATTAAAAATTTGGAAAGAACCAGCCCCCATCTGATCTACTACGCTGTAAAGTAGATAAATTAATTCGGGGGCGTTTACCATTCCAAATATAATGAGAGATTACTGAATCGATTTTTTTCCAATAGCCAGCAGGTGGGGGTAAAGGAATCATAAAGGAATAGAAATTAACGTGAGGAAGGATGTTCATTTTAACAACAGATATTCTTGCATGGAAAGAAGTAGGAAGATGTGTCCAATTTGCCAGATCTGAGGTGACTCTAGCCAAGTTTTTATTAAAATTTTTTGAGACAATATCCTGCAGGGACGGATAGATATCTACCCCTAAGTATGTGAAGGAATGCACCACTGGAATAAAACCAGAAAATGTTGCAGACCCAACACAAAAATTGAGAAGGTGCAGATATGACTTTGTCCAATTAATTTTGTACCCTGATAGATTACTAAACTGATTAAATAAATTTAAAACGTGGGGGACTGATAGAACTGGATTGTCTAAAAATAGCAATATGTCATCTGCAAATAAAGATATGTGATGTGAAGTGTTCCTAACCGATATAGGAAGTATAAGTTCTGACTGACGTATAGCTTGAGCAAGAGGTTCTAGAGACAAAGCAAACAGTAAAGGTGAAAGAGGACAACCCTGGTGGGAGGCTGAGGGATTAGCATAGAGGATTTTAATCATATTTGAGTTATGTGTTTAGTTAGAGCTAAAACCTAGGTGATCTAGCACTGCCCACAAATAGTTCCACTCCAAATGGTCGAATGCTTTCATTGCATCTAAAGAGAGTATAGCAGAGGGAGAAATCAATTGTTCAGATGAGGAGATTATGTGAAGTAGTCTTCGCAGATTATCTGAAGCAGAGCGAGATTTAATAAACCCTGTTCGATTATGATTAACAAGTTTAGTCATAAAGCCTTCTAGGTGGCAGGCTAAAACTTTTGCATAAATTTTAACATCTGTACCAATCAGAGAAAGTGGGCTATAACTAGAACATAAAGTAGAGTCTATATCTTTTTTTAATAGAAGAGATATAATGGCCATGTTCATATTTTGTGGAAAGGATCCTTGATCAATCAAATATTGCATCATATCTAACATAAGTGGCCCCAAATTGGACCAGAAGGTTAAGTAGAACTCAACTGGTATGCCATCTAGGCCTGGGGATTTCCCCTTGCTCATAATTTTAATCGATGATTCTAATTTAATAAGTGATAAAGGTCTAGCTAAAGACTCAGAGTCTGATTCTGACAGATGTGGAAGATTAAGAGTAGATAAAAAAGAAGTATAGGATGTGGGTTCACATTTAGAGTTGGAGCTATATAGTTCACAATAGAAGGAACGAAAAGTGTCATTTATGCACTTCTGGTCGGTCAGAACCTCATTGGTTTGAGATTTCACCGCTGTAATATTAGCAATTTTTTCACTATTATGTAGTCTTAGAGCCAGTAAATGGCTAGGTCTGCTACCTGGAAAATAATAATTTTGTCTGGATCTTTGAATAAGAAATTCAGCTCTGTCGCTATATAATAAATTAAGTTCTTTCCTAACAGTATAAATTTTAGCTGCCGTACGATCAGAAAAAGTGTGTTGGTTTGCTTGTTCTAATGATCGGAGATTGGATTCCAGGTCAGAGATTTTCTTACAGTGAATTTTCTGGCGAAAAGAAGCATATGAAATTGAAAAATTCCTTATGAAGCCCTTTGTCACCTCTTACAGTATCCGTGGGTCATCTACCGAGCCTTTATTGATGTCGATAAATTCACATAGTTTACTTCTGAATTGATCACAAAAAAAACTCATCTTTTAATAAATTAGTATTAAAGTGCCATCTGGGGACTCACGAAGGTCGCTGGGTAATTGAAAGCTTCAAAAAATTACTGCTATGGTCTGAAAGAGAGAGGGGAAAGATATCGACTTCAAGTAGCATTGAGGTCAAGGAAGAGGAAGCAAAAATGTAGTCAATCCGTGAATATGATTTGTGTCTAGCTGAGAAAAATGTGTATGATTTTTGGGAGGGGTTGAATAATCGCCATGCATCTACTAATGAAAAAGAGGCTATGCATTGGTTAAGTTGCTCATTAGAAACAGTCTGGGAGTAAGAAAAATTGTCACCAGACCTATCAAGGTCATTGGACATTACAACATATCTGTTCCCATTACTATCTCAAAGTCTGTTAGATCAGTGAGATAGGTAGATAATTCAGAAAAAAAAAGTTGGATCTGGACTACATGGTGCGTAAACTGAGAGAAATGCTATCTTCCTATTCCCAACCATAGTCTTCATACAAGCTATTCTGCCAGCATTACCACCATTTCTGTCTAAAATGGAAATATTTAAATTTCTTCTAACAATTATCAAAACACCTTTAGTTTTATTGTCTGTCGCAGCAAAAGAGACCACCTCGTAATATTTATTATTGCATCTATGAACATCATCCTTCCGCAAATGAGCTTCCTGAATTAAAGCAATGTCAACCTTTTTTCGTCGCAATAGTTCTAAAAAACTTGTACGTTTGTGGGGGCCATTTAAACCATTGACATTACAACTTAGTATATTCATTTCAGTCATTACTGAAATGAATGAGACAAAGTAATACCACTGCAAATGAATTATCTCAAGTTTACCTTTAACCCATCCCTCCCTCACCGAAAAACCCAGTAACACAAAGAAAACCCACCCCATAGAACTTTTACAGGCTAGGGTGGATACAAACCCCAGGCTGCCACCCTCCCCCGTCTTAGTCAGTGACAGTAACATGATGTCGAGAAAAATTATAGAAAATTTTGCTTAATTAGCTTATGGGCAGCTTAGTAGCCAGCTTTGACTATATTAGGAGACATAAGGAGTTGATGGTTTGTGTGCTCTTATCAGAAATAGGGATCTGGTACACAATGCGCGGAAGTGAGAAGAAGAAGTGGGCAAGTGGACAAGTGCAAGAGCAGACAGTTTAACAGAGAATAAAATTAAAATTAAAACCAAGAGAGTATAAATGAGCATTAAAGCTAGCTTTATGTTAGAAGCATTATCTCTTGGTACAAGTTAATCAAGCATAGGCGGCCATACGGACCACCATAAGCAGGAAATATAAACAAGCAGTATGAGCATGAGCAGCTGTAGTTGCAAAGATGCATTTTAATCATATAATAGCTGCAGCCATAAAACAACAAAATGAGAATAAAGCAAAACTCTCATGTAGCAGAAAATAAATCTATGCATTGTCAATTCGGTATAAAAAGAATGAGTACAAAATAAAGTGAATAGAGGAAGCGAGGGCTTCTGTATAGCAGTTTACTAACTAGGCCAGGGGTCAGGAGACATCCCAAAACAGGATGTAGAGTCTCAGAAAACAGAAGTGTCTGGGTAACTCAGACAAGAAAAACAGGATGTGGGGTCTCAGAAAACAGAAGTGTCTGGGTAACTCAGACAAGAAAAACAGGATGTGGGGTCTCAGAAAACAGAAGTGTCTAGGTAACAAGTCAACAAGTCTGGGTCAACAAGTCTGGGTAACTGGAAATTATGGGGAAATTCTAAGAAGACAGACAAGACAAAGGGTCAGTAGGAGGAGATTCCAGGAAAAGTCAGAAGATAATGGGAAATGGTGGAGTGTATGTAAATTAGGATAGGAGGAGTCAAAATGGTTTAAACTGAAGATAATGGGAAATTACTGACATAGGTGGACCAAAAAGGGGAGGCGCCAGCAGGCGTCTGGGTATATATGCAAGGGAATTTGGAGGACTCGGGGCACTCAACTCTCCTGCATGAGATTGTTGTGTCGCCACTGCAGGTATTCACCTTCCTTGAGCTCATTGGAACGTGTTGTACTATTTCTGCAATAAAGAAGTTTGCTCCTTCTCATCCAATGACCGGCGATTCTTCATTAAGGCTAATTCTTGAGTGAGTACAATAAGTGAGATATAGGTAATTGGCAGATGTTACAGTCCACCCATTGATGTGTCCACTCAGAAGGGGACTCTGAGTTCAGCCTGTACAATACCGCCATTAGCACTATTATAAGAGAACAGAATAACTTGGAATTCACACGAGTAATAAAGTGGGGTAAATAAAAAAAAAAAAAAGTATGTATACTCTCTACAAGGAGGAAGCAAACATACATCATGTACACTGAATACTGTGCATTAATGATATCAAGTTTCCTAGCTTACATGAAAAAAGTGCCCATAGACGATTGTCACATGAAGTTCTAGATTAGTAAATCAGAAGTCAAGTCACTCAGTATTATCAAACCCTTATGCCACGTCCATCCTAGGAGAATGAGGAGCTTAGGAAATGACGTGCTTCATCCGGAGAGTGCATAAATTTGGTCTCGCCGTGTTTCAATTCCTTCTGTATTGTAGTGAAGGAGCTCCACTTCTTTGCCGTCACGGGAGAGAAGTCGGGGAAGAATCTCAACATCGCACCGTCATTTGCTTTTACAGGACCGTGGCATCTTGCTTCATTTAGAATCAAATTCCTGTCATTGTAGCGTAATAGTTTGAAGAGAAACACTCGCGGTTTGGAGTGCTCAGTTGAAGCTTTAGAGTAAACTCGGTGCGCACGTTCGATCTAGATACACTATATTACCAAAAGTATTCGGTCACCTGCCTTGACTCATATATGAACTTAAGTGCCATCCCATTCCTAACCCATAGGGTTCAATATGATGTCGGTCCACCTTTTGCAGCTATTACAGCTTCAACTCTTCTGGGAAGACTGTCCACAAGGTTGAGGAGTGTGTTTATAGGAATTTTTGACCATTCTTCCAAAAG
>CM040980.1:17319391-17331934 GCA_022985145.1 Pangasius djambal
GGGTGCGGCGGATGGAGCAACTGAAATTTGTGGCGATGTTGGGATCACTGAGTAGGGAGGAGTCCAGGCGAGGCTGAGTCTTGGTGTGCTGGTTGGCTCGCAGCTTTAGCTTAAGCTGAGCCACCAGCAGACGATGGTCGGTGTTGCCAAGCTCTGCTCCTCTGTACACACGGCAGTTGGTGACAAGCGACTTCCAGCGTCGAGAGATGAGGATGTGGTCCAGCGCTTTCCTGGTTCTGCCATCTGGGCTGTACCATGTCCAATGATGGATTTGTTTGTTTGACGGGGAAACCAGGTATCAGCGACGCAGAGGTTGTTGTGGTGGCAGAGGAGGATAAGGTGGTTACCATTGTTGTTTGTGGTTCTGTTGGCGAAGGTTGTGCCGACAGGTGAGCCGGTGGACCGATCACTGCTGGACAGAGTGGCGTTGGCATCAGTGAGGATGATGGTAATGTCGTGTGGTCCACCGGCTCACCTGTCGGCACAACCTTTGCCTTGCTTGGTCAACAGCCTGATGGAGTTGGTCGAAGAAGGCGTCCTTCACATCTTCATCAGCGACATCCGTGGGGGCGTAGGCAACAATTACTGTCATCTTGCCGTGCTGGTGGAGGAAGCGGGCAGAGAGTAATCTGTCGCCCAGAGGTGTCCAGCTGATGAGGGATTTACGGAGGGTCTTTGGGATGGCAAGTGTCACACCGTAAAGGCCTGTCCATTTCTCTGGGCCACTTTAGATAGTAGCAATGGTCACCTGCTGTTGTTTCACCATTGCCTTGCCATTGAACTTCACAGAGCCCTGCCAGGGTGACGTTATAGCGGCAGAGCTCTCGGGACAGCAGGGTGGCAGTTCCCGGGCGAAGGAGCGTCTGAACATTCCGTGTGGTGACACAAGTCCTGTGATGAAGATTGATCCGTACTCATTGGTCGGGGGCAGGCTGGGGTCCATTACCGTGTTGGGCAGACCGGCTTCTTTTTCTGGTCAGTTTCGTAACAAAGGGGGATTTCTCCTGGGTGGGTTGTTAGCCCTCCGCAGGATAGTCGGTTGGTGGAGCTGCCACCTCACAGCATACCGACACGCTGGGGTCTTTGTTTGTCTGGAACCTACCCTGGAGACCGGCCCGCCAAGGGTGACCCTACCAGGAGCAAGCTCCAGACGGTATCGCTCTCCAGGGTCACTGGAACGCACAAGCCTCCTCGCCACGTCAAGGCCAGACCCATTCGAGGAAGTAGCACTCAGAGCACTTCTTGAACACATTAATGAATGGATCTGGTCTCTGGAACAGTAACAGTGTTTCCTGAGGCTGAAAAGAGTAAAAACACAAATTTGATGATCCTGATTTTCCAGGATCCAGGATTTTGGCTGATGCATTACAATATGGCCTGGGGGAAGTACCGGCTACAGCAGTATGACAAAACATGGCAACCTGTGGCATATGCCTCCAGAACATTAACAAGCATGGAGGTTAACTGTGCACAGATAGAGAAAGAACTTTTTGCCAGTATGTATGCACGTGAGAGGTTTCACCAGTATGGTCAAGCTTTTGAGTTGAGACAGACTACAAATCACTGGTCTCAATCAAATGTCAAAACCACTGAATAATTGTCTTATGAGGATACAAAGCATGCTGATTAGGCTTATGTCATATATATATATATATATATATATATATATATCATGCAGACAGTATGATGGAAAGATTTTATACACCTGGAAAATACATTTTTGCTATTGACGCTATGTCACTTGCTGTCGACAAGAAAGAAAATAATGACCACGAAGCAGGCACATTTGGGCATGATGGTCACCTCTAGTCCAGTCTCAACAGACAGAGCTGAAAAAATCAGAAGTGCATCTGATTCAGATTTGTTTGTTTGTTTGTTGATATTTCTAACTTTAGTCAACTCCCAAACCAGATGTCCTGTGGCAAAAATGAATAGTGCATCCCCAATTCATATAATGTTAATGAACTTGATCTTTGTTCTATGAGCAAGGTTGCCAGGTACCATGTATATATCAGGGCCTCAAACGCAGGTTGGCAGAATGAGAATGAGCCGCCCTATCAGTGAGCTGGGGGGATGTGTTCAACCCAGGTATAAAAAACTGGTTGAAAGTTCAAAGAGTATAATGTTCCAAAATCCAAAAAGTGCAAATGTAGAAAAAGGCAAAAACATTAAACAAAGGTTATCCACAAGGTTCAGTAAGAAAATCCAAAGAAATTATCCAATGAAAAAGACAACGCAAGATATCCCCTCTAAGGAGTAGTCCTACATAAACAGTCTCTCAAGAGGAAAAGGCAAAAATCACAAAAAGTTTCACTAGTACAACAGGCAAAATACAAAGAAACTTACCTGAGACATGAAGGTCTGGCCTTAACACAATTAAACACCAAGTGAGGAAACTAAGGAACAGGGCAACTTAAATACACATGGGGAAATACGACACAGGTGGCAGTAGACACAGTTAACAGACAGTGGGAGAACAACATGGGGGGAATGGGGACCTCTGGTGGCCAAAACACAACCAAACAAGTCCTAACAGTATAATGTCTGCATGTTGCAGATACAGTGTATAGTGCAAATCAGAAATGTGCACCACTGGTAACTTCAATGACTGAAATGACAGAAAAACTTTTCTTTGTCTTAAGATTTTGTGCTAGTGTTAAGTCTTTTTGTGCAGTTTCTGAGCTGGTATTAGGGAGGGAATTTGAAACCTGAAAATCCTATACGACTGCACATTTAAGTTAAAACCTCATGCTTATGTGGCTTTTTTTTCCTCCTGCAGGATCCCAATGCACATACCTAGTCGGAAGGTGGCAAGCCTTCTAAAAAAGTTCTCTATTTTTCTACAGAGTCTCTATTTGTATTCATATTTGTTTACATCTCTACTACAAATGTAAAGAGAGAGAGACATATTGTATAGAATACTGATTGCTTGGCTTAATTCATTTGGGCTAATCTTGCAGCTGCTTGGCTTCCCATATCACTCTGCTTGTAGTGTATGGGATGGAGGTGAAGAGACAGGATGCAGTTGGTGAGAGATGCATTGATTTTATTCAAGGCAGCCCATATATCATAGTCACAATTCACATGCGTCAATAAACAGGCAGATAGGGATAACATGGCCAAATCCATATTCAAAAAAACAGGAGACAGGCACAGATCGAAAACACAGAATTCACGAGAAAGGGAAACAAGGAAACAGGCAAAAAATCAGAAAAGAAGGCTCAGACAGCAGACATACAGTATACACTGAACAGACTTCACAATCAGACTTCAGGTAACTGAAAACTGAAATTGTAACTGGTAACTGAAAACAGATGACCACAATAATGGCACACTACGTCAATAAATCAGTGACAAGACGGGCAGAGACGAGACTATAATCAAAACAAATATGGTGATCAAAACAAAACACACATATATGGTGATCAAAACAAAAACAAAGAACTGCTGAGTCAATATGGAAGCTGAATCTGCATGCCGAAAAACATAGCACATGGTGAAGGGAGATTTACATGACATAGCCCCCCCCCCTTAAACCATGGCTCCTGAAGTGCCTAAACACTGGGGGACCTCGATCCCTGGGCAGAGAGTCCATTAGCTGCCAGGGTCCCCCAGGCAGGCATTTTCACAAGAATGATGTCTGCAGCAGAGGAGGAAGGTGGAGTTGCATCCTGAGCAGAGCCAGAGAGGGGAGTGACTCTCTTCACATGTTTCTGTCACTTTTGGCCATGTTGTAATATTTCTAATGGCACTATTACCACTATTCTCACAGGACTCAAGCCAGTCACTGTCCAATATACTGATCATATTAATTACACACTAAGTACTGTATACTTCTACATCTAATTTATTGTAATTTTTAAAATGCTCCTTTGTACTGCTGCTTCATCTGAATATTATACTTTTCTATATCTATAGATGACTGCTCAGACACTACACATTGCCCACAGCTACTCTTTATTTTACTACCTTTTGGACTGTTGTTCACATACTGATTTGCACTTTACCTACATACTTACTAGGCATACATACCAGTTCTCTAGTATATTCTGCAGATTTTGTATATATGTATAATTTAAATAATCTTTACCCCTCTTTCTTTTCTTTCCCCTTATCTGTATATTGTATACAGATATATATGTATATTTTTTTTGCATAGCTGTAGAATACCTGAGCCTCACAACAAGCATTTCAATGTACAACTGTCCCTGACATTTTGTGCACATGACAAATAAACAATTTTGATCTGTGTACCTATTCAAAATTATGTTTTATAGCAAATTAACAAAATGCATGTAAATGTCTGGAATGCAGGTACAGATACAAGTGCAGTAATATATGGCTTTATTAATTGTTGCAAACAAAACAAAGACATAATCCAAAAACAGGGTCAAGATGCAGGCAATGTTCAGGCAATCAACAGACAATGTAAACTAGGGCAGGAAAGAGAAGTTGAGATAACCAGAAACAAGAACAGCTGTGATAACTGTAAGTTACAGTCCTTGGTGGTCATGTTTGTAGGCTGCTTTATACTCTGGGAGTTGGAGTTTAAAGCAGATTCTTGTGTTGACATGACAATAAGTATGACCCACTATTTCCAAATTATTGTAATAAATAAATCCAAAGAACATTTTGGAATTTTGGAAGTTGGATACATTTATAGTAAGTAAATATAAAAATGGGGCAAGAAGGAGCAACTGGTAGCACTGCCCCCTTAACTCCAGAGTTTCTGTTACTGTCTGTGCAGATGTTCCACATGCTCTCCCTGTGTGTGTGTGGGGGTTTCCTCCCACCATCCAAAAACATGAGTTGGCTATGCTAAAAATTGTGCCTGTATGTGAATGAATATGAGAATGTGTGTAAGCACAATGCCCTGGAATGGACTGGTGTCCCATCCAGGATGTGTTCCCACCTTGTGCCCAGTGTTCTTGGACAGGTTCCAGATCCACTGTTTTTTGAGCTTTTTTCTGATTACAAGGATGAAGTAGTTAGTAACAATAAATGAACCATACATATAAACATACAGTCATAATTAACAGTGCTGGCCGGAGAAGGATGATACTTCCTTACAAGATTTCTTTATGAGCTCCATAAAAAAAGCAATTCTATTCTATTAAATTTTCACCCACGTTCAGTAACCACTTTATCCTGGTCAGGATATATGAGGTTGGAATACAGTTTATCTTAGCAAATCCACCAACTGCCATATTCTTTGGAGGTGGGAGGAAACTGGAAAACCCAGTGGAAATCCATGCAGACATAGGGAGAAACTCTGCATAGATCATAATCCACTGTACTGTATTTCTGTATATTTGCAGATTGCAGTTGGCTGCAATGTGCCAGAGAGACATGCCGAACGACATATCCATGTACAATATTCAGTAGACTTTGGTGTATCCTGGAAGTACCTGGTGCCACAGTGCCTTCCAGCTAACTCTCACTGTGGGGGACAAGTGTCCCAGCCCTCTGTCTTCTTTCCTACGGAAGGCTGGAAGAGAGCTGTTTATCCTCTGCCTGACAGCCTTACAGACACGTAAGTGCATGTTTTAAATTTGTCCGAATATTTGTCATTCTACACAGTGTGTACATAAATGGGCATTCATGTTATTTATGAAAACGGTTTTCACAAAATTGAAAATAACAAGAATATATTATAGATGCTCTGTCACACTATATATTTTTGAGATATTCTCAAATGTGTTTTTTTTAGAAATGGCTAAAAATTGAGGTACTTTGCCTAAAACTCAGGCTCTGAGGAAAATACTTGGTTGTTTTCTTGATTTGAATAACATTTAATAGATTAATTCCTTGCATGTAAGAAAACTTTTTTCATGGTAACATTTGTTTATTGATATATTGTGATATAATAACATTTTTTAACATGGTAATACTAAATGATTTAAATGACTTGACATAGTTGCATACACTCTTTCGTGGCCTTCAGCTCATAAGGGTTTTACTGAAAATGTTTGCAAAGAAATGTCTGAGTGTTCTGTTGTATGGTACACCACAGAGCTGTTCGGTTCCGGTTCTACCAAAGACATTCAGACACACAATGGGCAGTAGGTAACATTTACATTGGACCTGCATGTGAGAACCACTGCGGAGGTCATGGCGACTGTCTAGATCAGCACTGCCTCTGTGATCCAGGATTTTCTGGACAGAACTGTTATGCTAACTCAGTTTTGAAGGTAAAGCCTGTTTACTATACAGGCTATACTCCTACCATACACAACTAAACACACATGTAAAGGTTTGTATTTACACTTGTTGTACTTTTTGTAGGGAACCTTAAAGGAGCGTTTTGAATGGCAGGGGTCGCATGGTTCACAGTGGCAAATTTTGGAGGGAGGTTATCCATGCACAGACTGTAGAGCACTGGTTGAGGGGAAGGCCCTGTATTTTAGTGGAGCTAATACTAGGCAGGCTGTCACCGCTGACCTTGATCTACGTGGAGCCAAGTCAGTACTGAAGTCATTTTATAATGACAAATTTTACTTTTTTTAGAGCAGGTAATTTATAGAACTTATAAATTTTATACTACACTTATAAATTTTATACTACACTTATAAATTTTATTTGTATTTTCATGACAATGCCATATCAGATCATGGTGGTACAGAAAATCTGCTGACTCTTTTATCCTATCTTATAATGGGGTGTCTTAGGTTTGTAGAGTACTGGACCAGAATTGGAAGTGAAGACAATATGACTATATGCCATTATCCATCTTGTAGAGAAGAAGGTGTATTATTGGATTATTCATCTGATGGAGGTTTGTTTTAGGCACTTTTTATTCACGCTTTTCATTTTCAAAATGACAAAGAATGAATTCTACTGAATGCTCTGTCTCTTCCCCCCCCCAAACACACACACACACACACACACACACACACACAAAGGTATATCATGGACACCCCTTCATGAGATGGATTATTTGAAGTATTTGTCAGTAAGGAGAGATTACATTCTGTTGCCGGAGGGAGCTCTGACCAATGCTACACGCCTGCGTTGGTGGCAGCCATTCAAGGTGTCTTCAGGTTTGGTAACCCCCAATCCTGACCGTGCTCAGTGGGCCCTAGATAACATTCTGGTTGGAGGCTCTGAAATCAACCCCAGCACCCTCCTGGATACGTTTGATGAAGGTGTTAAGCATTTTGAATGCTACAATTGTTTGCTGAGTATAGTAATGTTTTCTCATTATAGACATAAAACTGTAGGAAAGTTTCTTAGCTGAAATCTAGAATCTAAATCTGCTTTAATGGAAGAGCATATGAGAATATGAAGAACAAAAAAAAATGTTTTGAGAAATAAGTTTTATGATCAATATTATGCCATAAGAACAATAAATATACCTATAAATTTATTAAATAACCCTAACTTTTTTGTTTCTCCCTCTCTCAACAAACCCTCAGAGGGTATATCTCATGAAGAAAAATGGAGTTTTTATCCAAATGGTGTGCGAACAGCTGGTTTTTGTGGCAATCCTTCTTTCCATCTCTACTGGCCCAATAAAAACCAGGATGGAACCAACAACATCTTGGCTACTCGAGAGCTAATTGTCCAACCAGGATACATCTTGCAGTTCAAGGTCAGCACTGCATGTGATAGTTACATTTAGGTCTGGAAGTATGTGGACAGTGACAGAGTTTTTGTGATTTTGCCTTTATACATCACCACAATGGATTTGAAATAAAACAATCAAGATGTGAACGAAGTGTAGACTTTCAGCTTTATTTTAAGAGGCTCCACAAAAAAATGGCATTTACCATTTAGAAACTACAGCCATTTTCAGCAAAATACCTCCATTTTCAGGGGCTCAAAGGTATTTGGACAAAGTGACTTAATTGTAAATATAACCACAATTTTAATACTTGGATGAAAATCCTTGTATGACTGCCTGAAGTCTGGAGCCCATGTTCTCAAAACTCAAATTCTGAGTTATCTCCCTGGAGATGCTTTGCCAGGCCTTCACTGCAGCCACCTTCAGTTGCTGCTTGTTTGTGGGTCTTTCTGCCTTCAGTCTTGTCCTCAGTAAGTGAAAAGCATGCTCTATTGGGTTGAGATCAGGCAACTGACTTGGCCATTGAAGAATATTCAATTTCTTTGCCTTAAAATGTCTTGAGTTGCTTTCGCAGTATGTTTAGGGTCATTATCCACCTGCACTGTGAAGCGGCATCCTATCAGTTTTGTAGCATTTGGCTGAATGTGAGCAGATAGTATAGCCCTATACACCCCAGAATACTCTGGAGAAGGTAGGCGTATCATTGTCAAAATCTACAATCAAGAGACGCCTTCATGAATGTAAATACAGAGGGTATACAACAAGGTGCAAACCGCTGGTTACATTCAAGAACAGGAAAGCCATCTAACAAAGCCTCCCATGTTCTGGAATAAGATTCTTTGGACTGATGAAACCAAGATTAACTTGTACCAGAATGATGGGAAGAGAAAAGTATGATGAAAGAAAGGAACAGCTCATGATTCAAAGTATACCACATCATGTGTCAAACATGGTGGAGGGAGTGTTATGGCATGGACATGAATGGCTGCCAATGGAACGGGCTCACTGGTGTTTATTGATGATGTGACTGCTGACAGAAGTAGCAAGATGAATTCTGAGGTGTATATCGCTACACTCTCTGCTCACAGTCAGCCAAATGCTACAAAACTAATAGGACGCCGCTTCACAGTGCATGTGGATAATGACCCTAAACATAGTGCGAAAGCAACTCAAGACTTTTTGAAGGCAAAGAAATGGAATATTCTTCAATGGCCAAGTCAGTCGACTGATGTCTACACAATAGAGCATGCTTTTCACTTAATGAAGCCAAGACTGAAGGCAGAAAGACCCACAAACAAGCAGCAACTGAAGGTGGCAGCAGTGAAGGCCTGGCAAAGCATTCATTGGCTCCAGACTTCAGGGAGTTATTGACTGCAAGGGATTTTCATCCAAGTATTAAAATTATGGTTATATTTACAATTATGTCACTTTCACAACACTTTCAACAGTCCCAGCACACCTTTGCAAGTAGTCACCATATTGCAATTACTGCCATAGGATATGTAATTATTGTCCATGAATCTCAGCAGAATAATATTTTGTCTTGAAAACTCATGAGTTTTTTGCTGATGAACTCATAGTGGTTATCATTCAATATATCTTAGTGTCTGAGAGGGATATGACCAATTATATTATTACAATATATTGTGTATTATATTATAAACCATTTTATATTGATATTTATCAATAATAATTTACTGACATATTGTATTTACAGATGCTTAATTATAAGTCTGATTAGAAAATTTAGAAATTTAAGAAGGAAAATTTAAAAAATTGTATGAGTGTCTGGCTTTACATTAATTCGCTTTAGAAACTACGACACCTTTAACTGTCTTCACAGTCAACAAAATTGGAATATACTGTATGTTAAAGACGTGAGGTAGAATGCTATCTAGAATTTATTTAATGTAAGTTTTTGTAAGTTTATTTATTTATGTAAGTTGAATGTCATTTTAAAACTTATGTAAACCAGATGGTAATCCCAGTGGACAAAAGGGTTGTCTTTTTATGATTCCCAGTGGAGAAAAGGTTTGCCTCTATGAGATTTCAAGTCTCATATGTCTCATATGTTTGTGCATATGTATCAAATAGCAGTTTGGAATATTTCACTTTCATGGAGCAGGTGCCTGAGAAGGTGCACCCCCCAGCCTTCCACGTTGATTGGGTAGAAGCTTTGTTGAGAGAGACTAGAGAAAGCTCTGCTGTGTTGAGCAAAAAAATGGGGCATTTTAGGGATCCCAGTGGACATGCTTCCCTACTCCCAGTGGACATACTCCCTTCAAGAGGCAATGCCAGAAACCTCTGGTACTTCTGAGTCCATCTTGGAGGTTGAAGATAATAGGGGAGTTAAGAACCTCTTAAGGAATGGATTGAATAAGGTAATGGTCAATATTCAACATTGCTTGGTGATCTGGGGCAGTACGTTTGAGCTAACAGGAGGTTCACACTTGTCAGTCTCCAAAGAAATCTATGCCAGGTTAGTTGAAACTGGAATTCAGGAGGAACAAAGCATGTTCCAGTCAGGCAGTGGAACAGTGGACCAGCTCTTTAGTTTACTGCGTCAACATTAATTTTAGTAAGAGGTACTGCAGGGTATCTGGGTTGCTACTCTGTGCAATCTGGGATCTGTATGAGTGCAATGAGAATGGCATTCTCATTTAAGGTAGGTCAAAATAGGTCAAAAAGTTTCAAGCATGTGTGAAGGGTAGTTTCAAGGATGTGTGTCAGCCAAGTTTGGAGATGTGTCCAGTATGAGGGTTACAGGTAACATCCCTATTATTTGCATGTTGTCTGGCAATCCAAAATGGGCCTCTGACACACTTTAACATTTCATTTCTGGGAGTTAAACAGCTAGGATGAAAATATGCACCTCCAAGGTTGTAATGAATGAGGTCATAGTAAAATGCTCCCTTTCCCTTTCCCCTCCTGGAGGAATTTAAAGTTTGGGAACATCTACCAGAAGCTAAAATCTGTGGCTGGGGATAGAGAAGTCTGACCTTCTCAGCCTGTTAACAGTATTACCTCCACCAAGAAAAGTGGAAGGAAAATAAATAATGAAAATTTAAAAAAAAATGAGATTATAAACAAAGATTAAAATTGTTGCTACTTTGGATTAATACCAATCAGTTCACTGTGTCCGGCAATCTTTAAAAAAAAAAATCCTTGGTTTGTGTGAGATCTAATTTAAGAAATTTAACACAGCAGATGTTTAGGCTTTTCCCCTCTCCGGTTGGTCTGAGGTTATTTATCCTATATTTGGTGATTGTTTTAAGATAGCTGGCTATCTGGTGAATTCTAATTTTGTACTGAAAGTTGTTTCTGACCAATCATGGGAGCATTGATGATTTTGGAATGATTTTTGGTGCCTGGTGGCCTTATAGTTTTGGATAGAGTACTATAGCACCAACTTTATAATGATTAGACAAAAACCTTGACTAGTTTGCAAAATTAGGATTCTCATGTTGTTCATGTATTTAAAAATCTGAGATGACAAATGCTTTTGTCTGCATAATTCATTTTTAGCCATTATTATTATTATTATTGTTATTATTATTATTAATAATAATAATAATAATAATAATAATAAAAGAATACACTATTTTGCAAATATTCAACATGCAGTGGCTTTTCTATGGAATGTTTCAATGTTATGTAATGTAGAAACTTATTACTTATTATATTACTTATTATATTATTTCTGTAAAGCTGCTTTGTGACAATGTCCATTGTTAAAAGCGCTATACAAATAAAACTGAATTGAATTGAATTACATTGATCAGCGTTCGTGTTGAGATGGTTTAAATAGATATGAATTGACTGCCTATACAATTTTTAAAAATAAAAAAAGTAGTTTGGAAAGGTACACATTTCTATAAGCACTGACTCAATACGTGGAATTCAACTATTCTATTCCGTGAAGGTACGCATTGTTGTGGGAGTATATAAAAAAACACGATGTTAGGTTTGGTAGCATGTGGCTCGATAGGTTGTGGGAAAGTTTGGTAAGCTTATGGAGGTGGGCCTGTGCTTCTCACTCTGCTGCTGGGTTCTAGACTAGTCAGCCGCAGAGCAGGTGGCTGTAGGCAGCCTTAGGCAGCTTCACCTGGAACATCCTCACCTTCAACATTGGAGCTCCCCAAGGCTGCGTTTTAAGCCCTTTGCTGTACTCTCTGTACAAACACGACCGTGTAGCCTGTCACAAATCCAACAACACTGTGAAATTTGTGGATGACACTGTTGTGGTAGGCCTGCTCACCGAGAATGATGAGAAGGCCTATGTGGATAAAGTGGAGAGGCTGTCCCAGTGTTGCCTGACTAACAACCTGTTCCTAAACATCTACAAGACTAAGACCTGGTTGTGGACTTCAAAAGGGACCAACAGAGGTCAAATACAGCTCTTATGAACAATGGTACCCTGGTGTAGAGAGTGAGCAGCTTCAGGTACCACGGTGTACACATCAACGAAGACCTGTCATAGACTCTGCACACTTTAACTACAATACAAAAGGGGAGACAGCATCTTTACCATCTACGTCAGCTGAGGAAGTTCAACATTTCCTCAGCTATCAGGAATTCCTTCAACATTACCACTACAGACAGCATTCTCACTGGGAACATCACCGCCTGGTACGGGAACTGCAATGCAATGCAAAGCCCTGCAGATGGTGGTGAGGTCAGCTGAACACATCACCAGGTCATCACTGCCTAGCCTGCAGGACATCTACACCAGGCAGTGCAGGACCAGAGCAGGAAAGATTTTAAAGGATCCCACACACCCCAACAGGGGATCCTTTTGGAGCTGTGGTCTGGGAAATGCCTCCCCAACCACATGCACAGGACTGAGAGACTAAGGATTAGCTTCTTTCCCCAAGCCATTTGAACCCTGAAATCATGACCACCAACTCTCTTCATCTACTCAGCACGTGACATTAATATATATATATATATATATATATATATATATATATATATATATA
>CM040980.1:17332034-17347557 GCA_022985145.1 Pangasius djambal
GGAACTGGACCATGATGTCCGTAAGAAGTGTCCAACCAGTGTGAATCATCTTTGGGCAATCCTCCACGAGGCTTGGAGTAATATATCAAGTCAATGTTTGAATAAACTGACTGCTCGGATGCCTAGTGTTGTCCCTTATTATCAATGCAAAATGGTCACTAACTAAAGAGGATTTATGCTGATATTGCCCAAAAACCCTATTTGTTCAGGCGTTTCCAAACTTTTGGAGGGCAGTGTAGATGTGTTAAACAACTTAGAACATGGCACATTTGGTGGCAGCCCACCCATTTTTCAAGGTCAGCAACAGTACTGGGATAGATAGTCTTAAAGTAAATTAAAGAAATTTATGACATATTACTTGAAAAAGAAGACCTGGCATAATAATATATCTTCCATTCTGATCTGATACAATTTTAGAAGGCATGAACAGAATCCTTTTATTAATCATAATGGTGACACTCCTTGCTCTTGTATTTTAATTTGAATGAAAGTTTTGGTTAACTCAGCCTTTACATAACTTTGTATGTTCAAGTTAGCACAGACGAGTTTTCTGAAGAAAAATAACGTCAGCATTAAACCTAAATGAATGTCCCAGATTATGAACTCACATAATGTACAAAAAAAGAAAAAGAAAAAAATATATATTGAGTCTAGAGAATATGAATACAAGAAGACAAAGTTGAGACAACATAATGCCCCCTGACTACCTGAGTTGAAAAGGTGAGGCAGTAGATAGAAAAATTAAATACTGAATAACTTCTGGCGTGAGCGCTCCTAATACACACAAACTAAACACCTAAACTTAAACACTGCCCACTGCAGCAAAGTACGTGCTTGTAAACAAAGAAAAGAAGAAATTAAGTTAAACCAAGTGAAACTGAACAACACAAAGGATTGGCAAATGCATATACAATTAACCCAAATGCACACATTAAACAGTATCACTAAAACAAACAGATCATGAAAAATTCGAAGTTCAGAGCCAAAAACTTCAGTAAGCAGGCAGGTGAGACGGAGGGTGCACGACGGATGCACTCAGGCAGTGTAGAGGTCGGTGCGTATAGAGAGAGGCTCGTCTTTCTCGCTGATATCTCTGTCTGGCGAACACACATTGAAAACAATTAGTTTGGTTGCCACCTCACCTCCCTATCCTGAAGAGTGGCCGCTGCCTCCCTTTATATCCCTCCATCTTCTCCAGGAGGGTAGATTCATGCTGCGGTCCTCATTAGCTTCCAGACGCGTGGCATTAACTCGCTCCGCCTCGCAACCATGCTCATTCCAGCTGTCCAAAACACGGGGGGTGCTGAATCGGCGCTGTTCTTTCAGCACCCCACCGGCAGTAGTGTGAGCAGCGATGAATGATTTCCATGCGCTGGCTGCTGGCCTGCCGTCACAGTACCCCTCCTCAGCTCTGAGCCTACTGCCAGCATGCGATAGGCCCAGAATGAGTACTGCCAGGAAAGCCCATCTGCATTAGCGTGTTGAGCGTGTTGCACAGTGAAGTTATAGTCTTGGAGGGAGAGAAGCCACTGCATTACCCTGGCGTTGGTGTCCTTCACCTTGGCCATCCGTTGGAGTGGAGTGTGGTCGGTCACCACGGTGAAGGGTCGGCCAGCCAGGTAGCACCTGAGCTCTTCCACAGCCAGTTTGAGGGCTTCTCTCTCCATGGTGGCATAGTTCCTGTCCGCGGGGGTCAGCTTTCAGCTCGCAAAGAGGACCAGGTGCTCCTCGCCATCGAAGACCTGTGACAGGACAGTCCCTAGTCCTATCTCCAATGCATTGGTCTGAATGATGAAGGGGAGGATGAAATCGGGGTTGTGCAGAACAGGGGAACTACTCAGTGCTTATTTCAGGTCCTCGAATGCTCGCTCGGCCTCCTGACTCCATTGCGCTCGGTCCAACCCCAAGAAGGCATGTACCTGTTTTTACAGATTTCACTTTCTTCTCCTGCGGCATGAGGACAACCGGCACGGTAGGAGACTACTGTGCCTCCGGAAAACCTATGTGACATTTCCTGGGGTTGGCGGTGAGCCCTGGCTTCCAGAGCTCCCCTAGGACCTCCCTGAGGTAGTGCAGGTGGTTGGACCAGGTGGTGGAGTGTATTACAACGTTGTCAATGGAGGCTGGGGCGTACTGTCAATGGGGCCGGAGCATGATGTCCATGAGCCGCCGGAAGGTGGCTGGGGCGTCAGGCCGGGGGTGGAGGAGAAGATATCTGCAAACTGGTCCACCAGCTCAGCCAGCTCCTGGCTTTGGGTCGGCATGAGCTTCGGTCCTCCTCGGTGGACCAAGGTACACTCCGGCGGATCTGTGGAAAGGCTCGCAAATGCAGACACAACAGGCCCAGGCTCAGTCCAGGTTTATCTGTGTGTCTGCATGCTTACCTGGCTGCTGCAGGTGGAAGTTGACGGGCCCCACCTTTTTGAGGACTGTGAACGGGCCCTGCTACTGTGTGAGGAACTTACAGGTAGCGTTGGGGAGGAGGAGGACCTTATCTCCCGGCTGCAACTCCCAGGGCTGTGCGGAACGATTGTATGCCCTCGGCTGTTCCTGTTGAGCAGCCTCCATGTGCTCTCTGACAATTGGCATTACCTTGTCGATCCGCTCCTGCATCTCCTGCACATACTCTTCCCAAGCCTCCCGGACCATGTCCAGCAGTCCTCGGGGTCACTGTCCAAAGAGCAGCTCAAACAGGGTGAAGCCCTCGATGCTTGAGTGGTCTCCTGGATGGCGAAGAGGATGTAGGGGAGGAGAAGGTCCCAGTTCCTCCCCTCCTTGTCTACCACCCTCTGGAGCATCCTCTACAGTGTCTGGTTAACCCTCTGGGGTCTGAGGGTGTTTCAGGGCCCTGGAGAAGTTTTGACATGCCCTGACATTTGTGCATTGTTCATTTGTTTATAAAAATATAAATGGCTAAAGTCTGATTACACTGCAATCAGCACAGACTGGGCTACAATAATATGTGAGCAGCATATATGTACAAGTTTGTATTTTGGAGAAAATAACAGTTATGCGTGGTTATTGAAAAAACAAAAAAAGTTTGCTTCAGAATGACATGAAAATCATCCTGCTCACCCATTCAGAGAAAACAATATATTGATTTAAATTTTCTAAGACACTTTTTGTATAGAAAGTTCATATGTAGGGGGGGGTGGTTTAGGGCGTGTGCCTCGTACATGAATCACCGAACTATTTTCCCTGTGAATAGTGTGTGGGTGTGTCCCGCCTCAGGTCATTATCAGATAATGAAGTGAGACGGAAAGACTGTGCCTCTCCTTGGTTTCATATGGATTACATATAAATGGAAAATATTTGTTTTCGATTTGACTCACTTCATTTAAAAGTAGACACCTCAAGCTTTCCATAGATATATTTTTCATCTCTGTGTGTCAAGTATTCACTGAGTTTCAGTTCATTTTAGTGACGTATTTCAAACAGATACGTGCGGAGACTGAGACGGCTAAAAGCACACCCTGAATATTTTCTTTATCTTACAAAAGCACAATGATTTGTTGATATTGTGAGTGTACCGAAATAAAAATAGACCCTTTACAGATTCAAACAATGTATTACTCTTATGTGTACGATAAAAAAAGATAGAGCATTTTAAGTTCTTTTCGCTGTTATCATTAAAAACTGCAAGTGGTGGCGCCAGCGCCACCGTCGTCCCCAAAGGTTTAAAGCGTCCATCAGCCCATCGGTCTGGGGGTGGTAGATAGACATCCTCGGGTGTTTCACCTGCTACAGCTGACACAGATCTGCCGTTAGATTAGACATATAGGGCATACCTTGGTCAGAGATGACGTCCTTGGCTATTCCCACATGGGTGAAGAAGGAGATCACGGAAGATGTTCCGGGAAGCAATCCTCCCCACAGGTTTCTGCAAGTTGTTCCTTAAAGCTCCACATTCAATTCTATGGGGTTCCAAAGTTCTTCGAGTGTAGATGAACTCTTTCTCTTTATGTTTCCTCACTTCATAACCAGAACTACTACAAGATGTCATTCATGTTGTGTCCATTACTTTTTAAGTAATGGACTTAAAATATGAGAAATATGATGGAATGAAAGTGCTGGACAAGATCGGCCAGTCATTGCAGGAGTTTTTTATTGTCTTTCCCACAAGAGATGTAGTCAGCTGTATACTGGATAAACCAAGAGGAGATTGGCTGATCATTTACCTTTTTACCATTAATAAAGTACACTCCAGTAATGTCTAGCTTTTTAAAGCCTGGTTACCCCTTAAAAGTGAAAAGTGAGAAAATGCCACTTCCACTGGTTTTGAAGGTGGGGCATGCCCTCCAAGCACCTCTTCATCTGTGACATGAAAAGCTCTTTGACCAGCTCCTTGATGAATAGCTGTCGTGTGTTGGTCACACCGCCCATGTAATCAGGGTGTTGTGCAGTGAAGTTGGTGTAGGCATTCAGGGTGGCAACATCCAGTACATTGTACCATAGCACCATGGGCCACCTCCGTGTTCTCTGCTTACATAAGTAGGCGCAAACCATCTGATCCATTGTGTCCACTCCTCCTTTGGTTCTGTTATAGTACTGGATCATTTCTGGTTTCTTCTTAACACTGTTGTCATCCACTGCTTTGTCATCATGCATTGTGCTCATGAGGACAACAGCCTTTCCCTTCTTCAGCACATAGCTTACCATGGTCATGTTGCCATTTGTGACACCACGGGACCACGATGGCTACACTCACACACAAAGACAGGTCGTGCGGGGGAACATGCTCTTTATTGACTCTATTGTGGATAAGAAAATGAGATAAGAAAGTGAGAGTGCCTGGAGTGAGGCTTGGTGCAGGCGGGAGGTCTCGGTCGAGGCGCGGCAAACGGGAAGTGGGGGCGCAACAGTGAGACGTGAGGGAGGCAGCAGGCTAAGCTAAACAGCGTTGAGATTGCGGAGCAGCAGAGGTTCTTCTTCCTCGCTTATGTAGGCATCTATGGGGCAGAGAAAGAGAAGTATTACTGAAATAATAACTTTCACTTACCATCCTCCCCGTAAAGTGGTCGCGAGCACCGTGAACCAGCCGTGCTGTGTTATGTCACCCCGCCCCACAGCCACGTGCACTCCGGTAGTCCAAAATAAACACAGTGCTGAAAGGGCGTTGTCTTTTCAGCACCATGCCATCAGTCACGAGATAATTGATTGATGTTTTATGTGCATGGGCCATCAGCCCACCGTCACAGTACCCCCCCCCAGCTCTGAGCCTACTGACCACAAGGGATGGGCCCAGAGGGAGTAGCGCCAGGATAGCCCATCCGCGTTGCCATGCTGAACCCCGCTTGATGCTGCACTGTGAATTGGTAATCCTGCAGGGAGAGGAATCAGCAGGTTACTCAGGCATTGGTGTCTTTGGCCTTGGCCATCCATTGAAGGGACAGCCACTTCAGCTCCTCCACCACCCATTTGATGGCCAGGGCCTCTCTCTCCACTGCGGGGTACTTCCTTTCAGCAGGGGTCAGTTTTCGGCTCACATAAAGGACCGGGTGCTCCTCCCTGTTGAAGACCTGAGACAGAATGGCTCCTAGTCCTGTCTTGGAGGCATTGGTTTGTACCAGGAAGGGGAGGCTGAAGTCGGGGTTTCAAATCACCGGTGAGCTCATAAGTGCTGTCTTCATTTTCTCTAAGGCATATTCCATTTCCCAACTCGAGTGCACCCGGTCCGGCTGTCCTTTCCTGGTCGAATCTGAGAGGGGAGAGGCAATCAAGGACAAGTTGGGCACAAAACGTTGGTAATAACCCGCCAACCCCAGGAAGGCACATACCTGCTTGGGCTTGGCGTCTGGACTAAGGGCTACCTGCCTATAGCCCTTCACCAGATCCAGGGTGGAAATAAACTGGGCCCTCCCCAGTCGCTCCACTAACTCGTCAACCCTAGGGAGGGGGTAACCGTCAAAATTGAAGACTTGGCTCAACTTCTGGAAGTCGTTACACAGCTGGATGCTCCTGTTGGGCTTAGGTACCACAATGATTAGATTAGATTAGATTCAACTTTAATGTCATTGTTCAAAGTACATGTACTAAGCCAATGAAATGCAGTTAGCATCTAACCAGAAATGCATAAGTGGCATATTTACAATAAATTATAAATAAGGATATATAGACATGATGGTGATATGTACAGGGGAATGGATGACTTGTGTACAGGAGGTGCAGTAGGTTTTATAAATATGATCTATATATGTATGTACAATCAGTGTACAGTGGTGTAGACATGTTAAGAATATAATAGAAATGTGAACAGGATATACGAATGAATATATACAAATGATTATATACATACATATTATATATATATATATATATATATATATATATATGCACACACATATATGCATGTATGTAAGTACAGTAGTCCAAAAAACTGCATTATAATTTATGCAGTGCAAAGGTGAATAAACAGTGAAGTAAGTAAGTGAAAACAGATATTACAGTGTAGAGTGTGATCAGCTGTTCAGTGTGGAAACAGCCACTGGGAAGAAGCTATTTCTCAGTCTGTTTGTGCAGACGCTAAGGCACTGGTAGCGCCTTCCAGATGGGAGGAGGGTAAATAGTCCGTGATTCGAGTGAGAGACATCTTTGATAATGCTGTTCGCCCTCTGCAGGCAGTGTTTATTGTAGTTGCTCTCTATGGTGGGTAGCTGAGTGCCAGTGATGCGTTGGGCGGTTTTCACCACCTGTTGAAGGGCTTTTCGGTCTGTTGTGGAGCAGTTGCCATACCAGACTGAGATGCAGTTGGTGATGATGCTCTCAATGGTACAGTTCATGAGAATCTTGGAGCAGAGGTGGGCCTTTTTCGATCTCCTCAGAAAATAAAGGCGTTGTTGGGGCTGGACCAGAGACTAGTGGACTTCTCGATAATTCCATCTCGGAGCATCTGGCTGACCAGATGGGGTCTTAATGTCGTGGTGGACCAAGGTACGCTCCAATGGATCTGGGGAAAGACATGCAAAAGCAGACACAGCAGGGGCAGGCTCTATCCACTTTTTGAGTAGGTTGATGTGATAGACCTGTGTGTCTGCGCTCTTACCTGGCTTTTGCAGGCGGTAGTTCACAGGACCCACCCTCTCAAGAACAGTGTAGGGGCCCTGCCACCGAGCCAGGAACTTGCAGGTGGCATCTGAGGGGGGAGGAGGACCTTGTCACCAGGTTGGAACTCCCATGGCTGAGCAGCAGTAGGCCCTCCTCTGCTCTCGCCGAGCAGCCTCCAGGTGTTCCTTCACTATCTTTATCACCTTGTCAATTCTCTCCTGCATTTCCTGAATGTAATCAACTATGGAGCGATAGGGGGAGGGCTGCTCTTCCCATGCCTCCTAGACCACATCTAGGAGTCCTCGAGGCCGCCGTCCGAAGATCAGCTCAAAGGGTCTGAAGCCGGTGGATGCCTGGGGCGTCTCTCGGACGGCAAAGAGGACGTAGGGGAGTAGCAGGTCTCAGTTTCTCCCCTCCCCATCTACCACCTTCTGGAGCATCCGCTTAAGCGTCTGGTTGTACCTTTCCACCAGTCCATCTGTCTGGGGGTGGTAGATGGACATCCTCAGGTGGGCAACCTGCAGTAGCCAATACAGTTCCGCCATTAGTTTTGACATAAAGGGCGTACCTTGGTCGGTGATGACGTCCTTCGGTATTCCAACCCGGCTGAAGAGGAGAAGCAGCTCACGGGCGATGTTCTGGAAGGTGGCCTTTTGGAGGGGTACTGCTTGTAGGGCAGGAATCTGTCTTTTAGCTTTTCAAGGGTTTTGTGGGCCCCCAGGTGCCCCCCCCATCAGGTGTGTGTGGGCCAGGTGCATTAGGGCTTTTGTCCTGGTATGGGGCACGACAAGCGGCTCGCAGGGCTGGCCTCTTCTTTCCGTTTTGTAGTACGGCAGGCCTCCCCGCACCAGGAAGTAGGCCTTAGGGAGCCACTGTTCCAGGTTCTGGTGAACCCCCTCAATGACCCGCATCTGGCCCCAACAGTTCTTCAGACGCTGATCCTCATTCTGCTCCCGGCCAAAATTTCCCTCTCAGGCAACCTGTGAATACACAGCAGAAACAGTGTTAGCAGGGTTAACAGATTCACCTTCAGAGGTCACCCCGGCATCTCCTTCACTGTGGGCTAGGCAGGCCAGCTGGAGCAAGGGCATGGGTAGTTCAGGGACAAGGCCCACCAGCAGGGACCAATCTTTCCCTTGGTGTCTCAGGTTAACTCTGGCCATGGGTACTTCCCAAACGTCCCCGTGTACACAGCTGACCGTGACTGAGCCCTTAGTCCTTGGGGCCGGAACATGGGTATGTCGTGTCAGGGTCAATGTGCTGCCAGTCCAGGAGAGCCGATATGGGGTGACCGTTTACCTCGACGGGGATGGTGGGCAGGCGGGGCAGTGTTCCAGCATGGAGGGCCATCTCAGTGGGGTAGAAGGGCCCGGCTCAGTCAGCATGGACACGTCCTGGGGCATCCCAACGGCAGAGCGACTCTGGCTGGGTCTCCCCTCCCCTGTTGGGACCATTTCTGGGCGTCGTGCTAGTAGCCCTTGGGGAAACTCTCGACGTTCACCTGTGCCGATCTCCAGGGTAGCCACCACCCTTTCCAAGGCCTCCAGAATCTCTCTGTGGGTTTGGGCACCCTGGATGCTCACGGCCTTCCTCTCTTCCGGCAGCAGAGCCTGGAGGAATTTATTCATGGCCACCCTCTCCACAATTTCTATGGCTGTGAGGCGGTCGGGTTGCAGCCAGCATTTAGCTATCCTCTACAGGGAGTCCATCTGACTGCGCATGGTGACCTTGGGGTCGTAGCTCCAGTGATGGAGCTCTGCCCCAGCACTGGTCGGGGAGAGTCCACAGCGAAGCAAAATCTCGCCCTTTACCGTATCGTAATCCTCCTCCTCCTCTGGCATCAGAGCATGATAAGCCCGTTGGGCATCCCCGGTGAGGAAGGGCGCGAGGGCCTGGGCCCAGTCCTCCTTCGGCCATTGTTCACGCTGGGCCACTCGCTTGAATGCCAGTAGATAGGCCTCAATGTCGTCTTCCGCCGCGAGTTTCGCGAGGAGGTGCTGGGCCAGCCAGGGGGACACTGGTGAAGAAATTGTCTATTGTGATGTTGTGACCTGTGATAAAAAATAAAAAACAAAGGTCAATTTACTCAATATGTAAATCTCTCAATTCTAACAATAAAATAAACAATGAATAGGTGATCTATTGCATTGTTTTGCATCATGTTTTATTCCATTCTACTGTTCTACTTAGAAATAAATAAATTTCTCATAATGGTAATTAAAAATAAAATACACACTATAAGGGATTGGAACAATGATCTACGTTTTATCATTTCAAGAGTATATTCAATTTTGTGTTCTATATTCACCTGTCTGTCTGATTACGTTGCACAACTGTTGGACGATATTCTCTCCAAGGTTCTGCTGAACCTCCTCTCCTGGCTGTCTCCCTGTGTAGACCATTCCATGTATTGCATAAGGGACCCTTGCATTGCACATCCAGAAGATTTTTAATCCGTATTTTGTAGGCTTGCTGGGCATGTATTGCAAGAACTTGCACCTGCCCTGGAATGGCACAAGCTGCTCATCTATGGTGACACAATCACTGGGGATGAACCATCTTCTGCAGTTGGCCAGGAAACAGTCCCATACCTGAATGCCTCCATGTGATCTGTTTCCAGTAGCAAAGCCCTGATCCTCTTATCATCAAACTGTATGAACCTGCAAATATCCTCATATCTCCTCAGCCCCATGGTGGCTTTGTACATTGGATTTTGCAGCAGATCCAGAAACAGCTCCCACAAGGCCACATCCCAGCTCTTCTCCACCCCTGCAAGAAGGGTCAAACCAAAAAAGGCCATGAATTCCTCTTTGTCAATGCTTCTCCACTCTTTCCCTTTTGCTGCTGCTGCTCTTCTCCCTTCTAAGTTGGTGCATTTCAGAACCTCCTCAATGATGGTATCACTGATGAACGTATCCCAGGCATCTTTTGGTGAAATAGCTGTTGAACCAGGTTCAGGTCCTGGGCAGCTCCTCAGGATGTTGTGGCTTCTTGTTCTGCCCTGAGTGGGGGAATGCTCGCTCCAGTAAGACCCCTTTTTACTCAATCTGTTGGACTTGGTCTGAGTTTCCTCTTCAGAGGACTCATCAGACAAGTCTTCAATGTCATCAAAGGAGTCTTCTTCATCTAGGAGAGCTGGATTTACACCCACAACTCCAGATTGTCCCTGTGGCACATAGTCTAGGTCATCAGCATCAGATATTTCAGACTCTGAATCAGGACTGAGAATTGCCTCATCTTCATCCTGTTCTTCATGCAGCATCTCTACAACCATTTCAGCAGTAAATCTAGAATGACTGTTCCTAAGGTTCCTATATGGGTAATTTTTGACCCGTATGTGTAGAATTGATGTAGAAATACAAAAATTGTGTTTGTTTATAAAGTAAGAAAGGAAAAATAAACATAATGATTTGTAGAAATCAAAAACAAGGTATTTAATGAAATACCTGGAATAACAAATGATAAAATACACACTCAAAGAGAGACAGGCAAAGAAACACTCAGTCATGATTGAATGATGAAATTAATTTCTTGCAAAAATATAAAAAATAAAAACTCAGTTGGGTCACTTTAGACCCATGTTGTGCATCAAAGGGTTAAATAACATATTTGATGGGGAACGGCACACTAAATCTTGATGTACAATTACAATAAAGGTTTTATATCTGTTATATTTTTGTCATTTAAACATTTTAAAACATTGTCCACTGTCATCAACACAGATTATATAAGTTCTCTGTTTTGCATGAGCATTGTGGACAATTTCACAGCCAGTTAAACTGCAGTGCTCATCATCAGCTAGTCTGGATCATGCTAGTTTGGATGTTAACTAGATAAGCAGCCTTCTCGAGCTTAGAATTTCTAATGCACCTCCCACAAGACCTGATTTTGGCTTCAACACCATCAGCCATTTTTGTTCAGTTGAACCTCAGTCTCACCAAGATGAGGGTACACTGTATTCCTAAATGACCCATGTCATTGTGGAGACGTTTGACTGATTTTAATCTCAGGCAATAGAAGCTGAAAGACAGTTTGAGAGTCACTATAATGGTCTTATTATATTGCTCTCTTCTTGTGAAACTGGACCATCAATCAGTTGATTGTGCTTGCCAGCGTGATACATGATGTCAAAGTTGAATGCTGACAAAGCAGCCAACCAGCAATAGCCTGCTGCAACGAGCTTTGCTGAGGTGAGTATTTAGGTATCATCTATCACAACCGTGAATTTGTTTCCATAAAGTTAATCATGAAATTTCATAATGACTGCCTATTTCAGGCCCAAGAATTCTAGCTTATGTGCAGGATGATAAGCCTCCATTAGCATATGCAATTACACATGTCTGCTCATCTTGCACTTGGTATAAAGCTGATCCAAGCCCAGTTGTGCTAGCATCAGTATGGAGCACATATGGCAATTTGGGTTCTGCAAATGCTATAACTGTGGCAACTGGGGCAAAGACGACTGAGCACATGCACAAATCAGGCCTCATGTTACTCCAGACTGCTGGAGAAGACAATCAAGTCATCAAGAAATACCAAAACCGCTTTCAGGTTAATGTCACCCACACACCTCTCTTTTAAACTCTGGAAGGTACTAGGAGCATTTTTAATCCCCTGTGGCATGAAATTCAATTCCCCAAACCCCATTGGATGTACAAAAGCAGTCGTGGCTTAGTTTGATTCCTCCATTTCTATTTGTTCATATCCTTACTTTAGGTACATTACTGAAAACCACTGAGAACCACAGAGTACAGAATAAGTTTCTTATAGGTTAGGTAATGCTTTTACAATTAGAGTGTCCGATTTGTGGTAATCAGTGAACAGTCTGACATCTCCATTTTCTTCTTGACAATAACAATTCAAATTTTATTGTTCACACACACAACCATACACAGTATGATGTGCTCTGAAATGCTTTTTTCAACTGTCCATAACATAAAATAGAATTTACATAAAACAGAATTTACTTGTATTCAGGTAGAAAAGGGAAAATATAAAAATATAAGGGATATAAAAGATGGTGGCAGCAACTGCAGATATATGCAGTTGTTTGTGCAATATGCTCAGCAATATCAGGCTGAGGTAGTTGTAGTGAAATTGCCAACATATATAATAAATATATATAAACATCGGGTAATACTGGTATATTAACAGGAATGTAGGTCATATAGGTGTCAAGATTCTAGTCCTAGGTGTTGTCTTGGTTGACGAAAGAATGAAGAATCCTTCGCTATCTTCCTGGCCTTGGTCCAGCACTGCATGCTTTAGATAGACTATAGGTCAGGGAGCTCAGTGTGGATGGTAGGCTCAGCTGATCACACTACCCTCCAGACTGTCATGCTCCAGGCTCCAGGCTGTGATGCTTTCTGTCAGGATGCTCTGAATGGTGCAGGTGTAGAAGTTCCTTAGAACCTTAGAGGGCAGTTTAAAGTCCTTTAAGCGTCTAAGGTTGTAAAGTGTCTGACAGGCCTTCTTCACCAGGGTGTTGATATGACAGGACTATGACAGGTCCTGCGTGATGCGAACACCAAGTTACTAGAAACTGTCCACTCTCTCCACTGGGGCACCATTGATCTTAGGGGGTGGTAGCTCCTCTCCTGCAACTGAAGATGTACAAGGGGACTTAGACTCTTGGATTATTCCAGCTTCAAGGAGAGCTTTGAGACCCACTTCATATTAATTAAATTCAATTCACTTTTATTTGTATAGCACTTTTAACAATGGACATTGTCACTAAGCAGCTTTACAGAAATAAATGGATTCAAAAATTATATTGTAAATATGTGAATTTATCCTAATGAGCAAGCCAGAGGCAACAGTGGCAAGGAAAAACTCCCTGAGACAATATGAGGAAGAAACCTTGAGAGGAACCAGGCTCAAAAGGGAACGCATCCTCATCTGGGTGCAACGGATAGTGCAATTATAAATAAATCCCTTCTATTATTGTGTACTATATGGACAAATAGTGCAAATGTGCAACCAGTAAATTCATCACAGTTTTCGCAAGAAGTCTGGTTGGTTAAAATCTATCCACTGTCCATTGATGGAGTCCTGAGAATGAAGGTGCTTGTGGCAACTGCAGCCCCAAAGCCACCACAGCAATCGCAGTCCCAAGCCATCACAGTGCAGCTCCCAATATGAGATTCCCAAACCATCTCCCCAGCCCCCAGGTGGAACCATCCCCAGCAATCCAAATAGTTCTTCAGGTCATCCATATGGGGCCACCCCCAGCAGCAGCGAGCGAACTCAACCGATGAGAACTCCAACCAGAAGTAGGGCATCAGGATGGGTCAGGCAGGTCCAGAGAGCAGAAGGGGTCAGGATCACTGGCATCTCAGAAGTAGCATGTGTAGCTCGACAGAGTGATGGAGAGAAAGGGAGAGATTGTTAGGTAAGCTTTTGTCCTCTAATAGTTAAGGACAATGTACTTTGCATGCAGAGTGCAAGCAGGGATTTACGATTCCCTTTACGATTATGCCGCCAAGTCATCACCCATTTGCCCCACTGTGAGGGCTCTAATGCCGGAGATGGGGGATTACTTACTCCACCTAAGGCATCCAGACTTTCCCCTACAGAAACTACACTGCTCTCACTCTCACTAACCCTATCTAGAATCTGGATGCGCACCTCTAATGCTGCAATCTTCTCCGTCAGAGACCTAACTAGCATTTATCACAAATAAAGCAATTACTAACGACGGAGGAAGAATGACTAAACATCCTGCACTCAACACACTGAACAAGCTGAATGTTTGACATGCTGTTTAACGTACCTTAGTCAAAGGTTTGTTGATATTATTTTAGACGGCGTGGATCCAGTGAGGATGGCCTCCACTTGCTGTCTTGACAAAATACAAAAGCGCCCTTCGAGAGAAAAAAAATGAAAATACGGTAGAAGAGAACGTGAAAAATACAACAGATGAAAATGATAGCGCAAAATTATTGATTTAAAAAAGAATAAAACAGTATAATTAAGACTCCGAGGCAGGCAAGAAACTCCCCATATTAGTTGGGATGGATGGGTCTTGCTCTTTGTCTTTTATTGTGATGCTTAAATCATATCATGGGCCAGACTGCTGGGCAACTCCACAGTTCTTGGGAAGTATTATGTCATGATTTGTTTCATTCCTTATCAGTACTGATAATTTGTATGGTGGCTGACTTGGCAAAGTAACAAGAAAACTATCCACAAAGCTGGTATACAGTAGTTCCAAAATGGGAGCTGTACTTGGTTCAAGGCGGTTGGCGCAACTTAGAGAAGGCAGGTGCAGAATGGGAGTAAACTACCCCATCTACTTGGGAAGGCAAAGGTTTGTCCAATCACAGTGGCTTTTATTACCTGAGCTGGCCAATACCCACTTCACCCCAAATGGTGAGATAGTTTTAGGCACTGTAGGGAAAATTAGCTGTTTAGGTTAATTTTATGTATTCTCCACCAATATATGCAGGAGATTAGCAGATCAGCTCAGAAGGGGAAATTTGTATACTTGATATTTTAATAGCTGATCAACTATTCGTCCAGCAATAAGTTGAAATGAGTGTATTTATTAATTGTGTATGGGATATTACTTCCATGGCCACCGGCAATAATATCCTAAATATAGTGAAACACTATATTAAGAGCATGGTAACAAGATCGGCAGTTTAAGGCAATAAATTCAAATTCAAATTCAGTTTTATTTGTATAGCGCTTTTAACAATGGACATTGTCACAAAGCAGCTTTACAGAAATAAATGGATTAACAAAAAATATATTATAAATATTTGAATTTATCACTGTGAATTTATCCCTAATGAGCAAGCCAGTGGCGACGGTGGCAAGGGAAAACTCCCTGAGATGATATGAGGAAAAAACCTTGAAAGGAACCAGGCTCAAAAGGGAACCCATCCTCATCTGGGTGCAACAGATGGTGCGATTAAATAAATAAATCCCTTCTATTATTGTGTGCTATAAGGACAAGTAGTGCAATTGTGCAACCAACAAATTCATCACAGTTTCCGCAAGAAGTCCGGTTGGCTAAAATCTATCCACTGTCCACTGATGGAGTCCTGAGTACGAAGCTGCTCGTGGCAACCGCAGCCCCAAAGCCACTACAGCAATCGCAGTCCCAAGCCATTTCAGTACAGCTCCCCATATGTGATCCCCAAACCATCTCCACAGCCCCCAGGTGGCACCATCCCCAGCAAGCCAAACGGTTCTTCAGGCCGTCCATATGGGCCCCAGCAGCAGCGAGCGAACTCAACCGATGAGAACTCCAACCAGAAGTAGGGCATCAGGATTGGTCAAGCAGCGAGGAGGAGCAGAAGGGGCATCAGGATGGGTCAGACAGCGAGGAGGAGCAGAAGGGGTCAGGATCACTGGCAACTCAGAAGTAGCATGTGTAGCTCGACAGAGAGTGAGGGAGAGAAAGAGATGGAGAGAGAGGAAGAGAATGTTAGATAAGCTTTGTCCTCTAATGGTTAAGCACAATATACTTTGC
>CM040980.1:17347657-17357742 GCA_022985145.1 Pangasius djambal
GCTCGGATGCCTAGAGTATGTAGAGCTGTAATAGCTGCTAATGGGGATTTCTTTGATGAATCCAAAATTTGAGTATTTTTCTATGTTATGTTCATGTTTATGTTCATAAACTTTTTATTTAATAAAATATGTTTTCATAGTTTGTGTTGTCCCTTATTATCAATACAAAATGGTCACTAACTAAAGAGAATTTATGCTGATATTGCCCAAAAACCCTATTTTGTTCAGGCGTTTCCAAACTTTTGGATGGCAGTGTAGACTTTTTTATTTACCATGGGAATTCACCACTGTTCTCATAATCGGTGTATACATTTCCCCCATGCTAAGGAGGCGCTTTGAGTACTGTATGGGGCTATTAGCGAGCTGCAGAATTCAAACCCTGACGGACTGTTTATTGTTGCCGGAGATTTCAACCATGCAAATCTCAAGTCAGTGCTGCCTAAATTCCATCAGCATGTGGACTTTGCAACAAGAGGGAAGAACGTGCTGGACCTTGTTTACACAAACATCCCCGGCGCGTACCGGGCGGAGCCCCGCCCCCACCTCGGCTACTCAGACCACATCTCTGTTATGCTAATCCCAGCATACAGACCGCTAGTCAGATGCTCCAAATCGGTTCTGAAGCAGGTGAAAACCTGGCCAGTAGGAGCCATCTCTGCTCTTCAGGACTGTTTTGAACACACTGACTGGCACATGTTCAGGGAAGAGGCAACTGACAGCGACTTCACCGACTTGGAGGAATACGCGACATCAGTGACCAGCTATATCAGCAAGTGCATTGATGACGTCACCATCTCCAAGACCATCACCTCACGCTCCAACCAGAAGCCGTGGATGACTGCAGAGGTGCGTGCGCTACTTCGGACCTGAGACTCTGCCTTCAGAGCAGGTGACAAGGTGGCCCTAAGAACAGTGAGGGCCAAACTGTCCCGGGCCATAAGAGAGGCAAAGCGCACACACGCTCAGAGAATCCACAACCACTTCAAGGCCAGCAGAGACACACTCCGCATGTGGCAGGGCATCCAGACCATCACCAACTACAGGGCACCACCATCTGCCTGTAACAGTGATGCCTCCCTCCCAGATGCGCTTGAATGACTTCTACGCTCGGTTCGAGGCACAGAACGGCGTGACGGCGAGGAAGACCACCCCTTCTCCCAATGACCAGGTGCTGTGTCTAACCACGGCCGATGTGAGGAAGACTCTACACAGAGTCAACCCACGGAAGGCTGCTGGACCAGACAACATTCCTGGCAGGGTGCTCAGGGGATGTGCAGACCAGTTGGCAGATGTTTTCACGGACATCTTCAACACCTCCCTGTGCAGCACCGTTGTTCCGACCTGGTTCAAGGCCACCACCATCGTCCCCGTGCCAAAGAAATCTTCAGTGTCCTGCCTCAATGACTACCGTCCCATTGCACTTACACCCATCATCATGAAGCGCTTCGAGAGGCTCGTCATGAGGCACATCAAGACACTGCTGCCTCCCTCACTGGACCCCCTGCAGTTCGCTTACCGCCCCAACCGCTCAACAGATGACGCCATCACCACCGCCCTCCATCTGGCCCTCACCCACCTGGACAATAAAGAGTTCATAGACTTCAGTTCAGCATTCAATTGTAGGGAAAATTAGCTGTTTAGGTTAATTTTATGTATTCTCCACCAATATGTAAGGAAATTAGCAGTTTAGCTCAGAAAGGGAAATTTGTAAACTTAATGTTTTAATAGATGATCAACTATAAGTTGAAATGAGTGTATTTATTAATTGTATATGGGATATTACCTCCGGGGCCACCGGCAATAATATCCTAAATATAGTGAAACATTATATTAAGAGCACAGTAACGAGATCGGCAGTTTAAGGCAATAAATTTGAAGCACAGAGACACAAGACACTGGCCTTTAAAAATCAGACGAGACTTTATTACTATTCTAAAACACAGAAACTAATCTAACACAAACACACGCACACATGCACGCATGCACACACACACACACACACACAGGTAAACAGGGGTGAAAATGGCTTTGAAAAGAGAGTGAATGAAATCCCAAGTTTCCAGCAATTTCTCAGACCATGGCCTGAACGAACCATCAACTTATCAGTTTAATTTAACATTCGCTTCGTTTAGAAGGGCTTTAAACTTGTATTAAACTTGCGCCAGTTCAGCGAGAATCTGGAGGTACTATACTTGCGTTCGTGTTGCTGGGGATTTCCTCGTTGTGTTGTTGTTTGGAAGGAGTTTCCGGCGATTTTGTTTGGTCGGCGGTCTGGTTGGCCTTATGTAGCGTCTCAAAAGACCAATGGGGCTGATAAACAGAGTGAGGCGCGAACCCAGCGGAGTCTCGTAGGCGGGTTGCAAAACTTTGATGAGTGGTTCACAGCGGTGCAAAGGCGAGAGTTGGAGGCTCTGCAGGAACCAGTCTGGATGCGGAGTCTCGGAGCAAGCGTGATCTCCTCGTGATGAACTTCTAAAGCTCTTGGTTGATGAGACGTCCTTCAGATGTGGATGGAGACTCTCTTGGGCTGTTAGTTGAAGAGAACTCCTTGATGTTGATGGACTCTTGCAAAGATGATGGATGAGACTATTGCAGAGCTGTGATGGATGAGACTCTTGCAAAGATGGTGGATGAGACTCTTGCAGATGTGTATTGGATGAGACTCTTGTAGAGCTGTGGTGGATGAGACTCCAAAGATGTGTTGGACTCTCTCAAAGATGTATTGGATGAGACTCCTGCAGAGCAGTGGTGGATGAGACTCAGAGTTTCCTTTGTGTCAGGGGGTTTAACCCTTTCCAGCTGGGCTGACCCCAAAGTGCTTTCTCCAATCAGCAGGATCTTGGGGCAGGGTGTAAACTATATTCTCCTCCTCTGACACTAATTAAAATTCTGGTCTCTGAGTTATGTGCTTTCCAAACTTTGCACAAGGTAAAGTTAAAACTTTGGTAGGGAATTTGGTAACATGCATGTAATACATCGTACTCAACTTTACGTTATACCAACCCTTAGGAAATTCAATAGTCATCACACACGTACCAAACACGACATAGCTGCTGTTATTGATACACTTACGAACACTATGATCCCTGTTAAACGATCAAAAAGCATCATAATGACCTGGTGGCTATAAGCATGATACATATACAGAATGACATTAAAAGAGGCAACAAGTTTCCAAACTATGGTGCATCATCTTAAAAGTCATTGTCCTTACAGGAGATATAAAATAGCCTTATGTAGTCTGTTAAAGCTGGGTTCTGTGGAATGTGTAAAGGGTGGTGAACTTTGTGTTCCTGGGGAGAACAAAGGTCTCATTCCATGAGGGTCCTTGGGTGAGTCCCCCCCCCCCCCTTCCTGTAGTTATCAGATTTACCATCGTGTTGGGTGAGCCATCTGGTCTTGGCCAACGGCCTAGATCAATAAGTTTGACAGAGGTTCCTCTTGGCTGAGAGGGTTCGTCCTCTGGTCAGGGATGTCCTATCAGTTCCTGATTGTTCACAGGACAGCTGAAATCCAGCAATCAGTAACAAGCGGTAATTAACTTGGGATCTGCAAAGTTTGGGAGCAGGATTCCTAGCTTTATGGCTTCTTTGCTTTCTTTGCCTGTTCGCTTCAGATCCTACACAATACAATCAGCACCTGATTGAAAAGCTGAACCTGCTGGGCCTGAACACCTCCCTCTGTAACTGGATCCTGGACTTCCTGACTGGGAGACCTCAGTCAGTCCGGATCGGAAACAGCATCTCCAACACCACCACACTGAGCACTGGGGCCCCACAGGGCTGTGTGCTCAGTCCACTGCTGTTCACTCTGCTGACTCACAACTTTGTAGCAATGCACAGCTCAAATCACATCATCAAGTTCACAGATGAACCGCAGCCCCAAAGCCACTACAGCAATCGCAGTCCCAAGCCATTACAGTACAGCTCCCCATATGTGATCCCCAAGCCATCTCCACAGCCCCCAGGTGACACCATCCCCAGCAAACCAAACGGTTCTTCAGGCCGTCCATATGGGCCCCAGCAGCAGCGAGCGAACTCAACCGATGAGAACTC
Source organism: Pangasius djambal (assembly GCA_022985145.1). Classification (NCBI taxonomy): domain Eukaryota; kingdom Metazoa; phylum Chordata; class Actinopteri; order Siluriformes; family Pangasiidae; genus Pangasius; species Pangasius djambal. Next base: position 17,351,713 of record CM040980.1, read on the forward strand.
CAACCAGAAGTAGGGCATCAGGATGGGTCAAGCAGCGAGGAGGAGCAGAAGGGGCATCAGGATGGGTCAGACAGCAAGGAGGAGCAGAAGGGGTCAGGATCACTGGCATCTCAGAAGTAGCATGTGTAGCTCGACCGAGAGTGAGGGAGAGAAAGAGATGGAGAGAGAGGAAGAGAATGTTAGATAAGCTTTTGTCCTCTAATGGTTAAGCACAATATACTTTGCATGCAGAGTGCAAGCAGGGACTCCGGCAAGCTAGACTAGCTATGACAGCATAACTAAAAGGGAGAGCCAGAAGCTAACACAGACATGAGGGCACCCTGGGACATAAGGCAGCCAGCCACTCCACCGTCGACAAACCTGAATGAACGTGTGAGAGTGGGGGGACGACAGCATCCAAACATCCCAGTTCACCACAACACTCAATGCCTGTGAACCCTCCAGACCTGCCCCTGTACCTAAGAAAAAACTATTCACAAAAGGCTTGACTAAACAAATATGTTTTCAGCCTAGACTTAAACACTGAGACTGTGTCTGAGCCCCGAACACCATCTCCTCCTTGACAAATGAAAGGCTCAGTAAGCATTCGTATAAAGCTTGTAGGAGAAGGAGGATTTTGATGTTGGTGGTAAGGATGAAAAAGCCAGTTGGTGACAAGTTGTATGCTGCAGAAAGCTTTACGGAGGCTGTGTGGAAGCACCCAGGGCATAGATTGTTTGCTGTTGCTCTTTGGGCATGCTTCTGTCTTGTGCTTCATACAAAATTCTTGTGATTGATCGCCTTGCTTGCAGTTTCTCTGCAGGATCTTTAATGAGCTGCGTTTCACTGGCTACTTGTTTACCAAACATGTCATCACAATCATCACTGCTAAAGGCACAAGCCACTTGGTTGAAGGGCCATGTACTGAAGATTGATGAGGCACCATCCTCTAGGTTCTTACCCACCACCTCTTGTTCTTCAGGAGCAGGACTGTCTGTTTGGGAACATGAAATCTCATCTAGCTGAACATAAGAAGAGGTGTGAATAGAACACTATTTTGTAAAAAAGCAATTATTTTTTTAGTGTATAAAAATCAGTATACTGAAAAGGAGACATATTATAGTTACGAAAAAAGTGTACATGATTTCCACATGAATAAAACACACAGCCCAATTATAATCCGAAAGACAATAATGATGCAATACAATTTATTCAAGTTTTAATTATGTAACCAATTAAATCAACTAATATTAACCCTCTGAGCAGGTCAAACAATTGAAAATATTATCACCATTATCACTATCATCATATCAAAAACCATTATCACAGCAAATTTATGAACAGGTATGCATACCTCCAGAGTGCTGAAAGCCTGACAGGGCAGCAAATGAGCCCAGAGAAAATCCAGGCAATTTAAAATCCACTTCTGCCTTGGTGTCAGTTCTTTTGTGCTACTTCCACTTGGTTTAGGGTTTAGTAATTTCCCATACTGGGTGCATAGTGATGCAGCACAAGTTTGCAGTTCTTCAACTGCATGAAGCATTTCATGAATAGTTTCATGGTAAATTCAGTGCCTTGTGAAAGTATTCACTCTCCTTGGTGTTTTTCCTGTTTTATTGCATTACAACCTGGAATTAAAATGGATTTTTGGGAGGTTGTACAATTTGATTTACACAACATGCCTACCACTTTGAAGGTGCAAAATTTTTTTATTGTGACACAACCAATAATTAAGACAAAAAACAAAAACAGAAATATTGAGCATGCACAAGTATTCATGCATATGTATGTGGAATTTGTATGAGTTAGTCCTGGCCCACACCACCCATAACTTGCCTGTAAAGGGTCAGTGCGGACATGCTTGCTGTGTATAATTAGGATACCAGGGGCAATAATTTAGAACAGTGTTTAAACATGTTTAATTCCATTTCATGGGGCTGCATGCTTTAGTGGCTTCATAATATGTTCAGATATGAAGGAACAAAGCGCAGCTGTGTGTTTCCCTCAGATGATTCCATTCAGAGCAGTGTAACACTGGAACACAGACTAGAGCCTGTCGATCACCAGCTTCAAAATGACATTGTATGTCACTGTGTCAGAGCAAGACACCGCCAGCTCTGTGCCGACCTCGTTATGTGACTCCGACACCAAGTACCTTGTCTATCTGTGTAGATCTTTCTGGAAAAAAATATGAATGCCTACAGCTCTGGATCATGGCTTCACTCAAGTCATATGCTGGTTTCTCATGATGTCAAAATGCATGATGTACATCATGGATGGGTGCATCTGTTTTTACTTTAATCAGGTTTAGAGAAAATAGTTGGTGCAGTGGTAGCATTACCTTCTTACAGCTCTGAGCTCCTGGGTTCCCGAACTTCAGCATCAATAAAGTACATTGATCTATCTAGCCTTATGTTTGTCAGTGCTAGACATTTTTCAAATTAGTGTCTGTCTCTTAAGAAGGAGACTCAGAAATGTGCAAAAATCTTACAACCTATGCTATACACCAATCAGCCATAACATTAAAACCACTGACAGGTGAAGTGAATAACATTGATTATCTTGTTACAATGACATCTGACAAGGGATGGGATATATTAGGCAGCAAGTGAACAGTCAGCTCTTGAAGTTGATGTTTTGGAAAAATGGGCAAAATGAACAACTTTGAGATGGCTAGACAACTGGGTCAGAGCATCTCCAAAATGGCAGGTCTTGTGGGGGTGTTCCTGCTATGCGTGGTCTGGTTATGGTTAGTACCTACCAAAAGTGGTCCAAAGAAGGACAACTGGTGAACTGGCAACAGGGTCACGGGCACCCAAGGCCCACTGATATGCGTGGGGGCGAAGGCTAGCCCGTTTGGTCCGATCTCACAGAATAGCTACTGTAGCACAAATTGCTGAAAAAGTTAATGCTGGCTATGATAGAAAGGTGTCAGAACACACACTAAATTGCAGCTTGCTGTGTATGGTCCTGCGTAGCCACAGATGGACAGAGTGCCTATGCTAACCCCTATCCACTGCCAAAAGTGAATACAGAGGGCACGTGAGCATCAGAACTGGACCATGGAACAATGGAAGAAGGTAGCCTGGTCTGATGAATCAAGTTTTCTTTTACATCATGTTGACAGGCATGTTTGTGTGTGCGTCGCTTAGCTGGGGAAGAGATGGCACCAGGATGCACTATGGAAAGAAGAGAAGCTGGCAGAGGCAGTGTGATGCTCTGGGCAATGTTCTTCTGAGAAACCTTGAATCCTGGCATTCATGTGGATGTTACTTTGACACATATCACCTACCTAAACACTGTTGCAGACCAAGTACACCCCTTCATGGCAAAAGTATTCCTTAATGGCAGTGGCCTCTTTCAGCAGGATAATGTGCCATGCCACACTGCAAAAGTTGTTCAGAAATGGTTTGAGGAACATGACAAAGAGTTCAAGGTGTTGACTCGGCCTCCAACTTCCCCAGATCTCAATCCCATTGAGCATCTGTGGGATGTGCTGGACAAACATGTCCTGTGTATGGAGGCTCCACCTCACAACTTACAGGACTTAAAGGATAATGTCTTGGTGCCAGATACCAGAGCACACCTTCAGAGGTCTTGTGGAGTCCTGTTTTGGCAGCACAATGGGGAACTTCACAATATTACACAGGTGGTTTTAATGTTATTGTTGGTCAGTGTATATTAGTAAAGTGACATCTACTGGAAAAAGGTGACAAAGCAATATATAAATTACTATAATATATAAATTATTATATACTGTCCATGGAAATCCATATCCCCCAGTTATATTGTGGGGATAAATCAAATATTCACTTCAGGCTTAGTAGAACAAAAGAATGAAAATAACTAATGGCTAGATCCAGATGCAGAAAACTTGTTTAAATATAAATAAACAGGTTTAGTTTAACATCATTACATAAAATATCCAGACACGTATAAGGGTGTAAAAAAAATTAATGCATATTTCTAAAGTAACCCATGTAGTATATAAGGGACATACACTGAAATTGAATGTCCAAAAGATAAGCTTTCTTATGTATAATGGATATCCTTCTGTGTGTTTTAATGTTCTCTTTAAGGCTAATGAGAGGTGCAACAGAAATGTGTTAATTGTCAGAAGATTACAAGTTCAAATCCTAATGATGCCACATCTGTGGCCAGGAATCAAAGAAGCAGCATGCTCTCTGGGTGGGAAGGTTGGCAGTCAATACAATTTGTGAAAGTTGGTTTGATATCATGAGGTCAGAAGGGCAGCAACTATTATAGATTTATTCATTTATTTATAAATGAATAAATATATAGAACATAATATTTAAAACCAAATCAATATTTTTATCTTTTTTTTTGGAAATTTAAAAAATAATTTCTCTATTTGTGAAAGTTGGTTTGACATCAGGTCCAAAAGGCAGAGACTTTAACAGATTTAATAATTTTCACATTAAAATTAGCATAAAATAAACCAAGTGAATATTTCCAAAAATAAGCATTGTGTCAGGTTTGCAGGTGCAGGTACAGACTTTATTAAAAAGGCAGGCAAACATATCCAAAACTGTAGACAATTACATGATCAAAGATAAATTGAAGGTCAGGCAATATGCAAAGAGACTGAACAGGGCAACTCCAAAATTGAGAAGCAGAGAGCAAGAAACAAGATCATAACCAGGTAAACAAATACTACATGCAAGGCTTGGTATGTCAGGATACAAAAAATTTGGAGCCTGCAGTGCATTCTGGGAACTGGAAGCATGACACATTGTAGTATGTAAGGGACATTTTTTCTATATGTGAAAATTGGCATGACATCATCAGGTCAAAAGATCAGAGAGTTTAATAGATTTATTAATTTTTGTATTAAAATTCATATAAAATAATTAAAATCATTATTTCTGTGTGTCAAAATTGTTTTATCATCAGGTTTACCATTTCACCACTCATCAATCATCAATCACCACTCCACTCTGTATAAACACGCTCAATGCACAGAGACTTTGTGAAGTATTCGTTCAGCTCTGTTTCTCATCTGACATCCCAAGCCTTTGATTTTTTTCCCATTTCATGATTATAGTCTCGTCCTCTGAACACTTGTCTGTACATCGCCTGACCCATTGCCTGATTCTGGATTGTGACCTTGAATTTTGGATTTGTTTGTGCTTGCAAGTCTTTATTTATAATAAAAGCATTCACCGCAACTGTTGCTATCTCTGCTGCCTGATTGTCAAAAGGTCAGAGAGTTTAATATATTTAATTATTTTCATATTAAAATGAATTTGGTTTGACATAATTAGGTCAATAGTTCACTGAACATGTTTTTTTTTCTTTCTTTCTTTTTTTTTCTTACTTACTAACTGGCTGTTTTCCTATTAAAATCAAACAGGTGGTTTGTTTGGCATTGTCATATTAATTGGCCAGAGATTTCAATAGATCTGTGCATACACACACACGCGCTATAATGCACGATTATCTACATTTGCACGATTATCTACGTTTGTTCTTGTTTAATCTCTTTTAAATAAAGAAATATATAATCTTAGATTTAGGTTAAAAATATAATAAATAATAATAATAATTTGATTGTAATTTAATGCGCATCATTCATCTTTACTGATACTGTAACTGTCTTGGCAACAGTACGTTTTCACAGCTCGTGGGGAGGAACATCATGTCTAATGTCACACAAATTTCGAATATTAAGCCAACTCACTCAGGACTATTGCTGTACTGTGTGCTCATAAATTATATCTGTTATGTTGTTTCTTTATTTGTATCTCTTTACTTCCATTGCTTTACTTCCATTGATATGTATTATGTGCTTATTCTTGAACTATTAATATAATTATTATTAAATATATTATTTAGTAATATATTAATTTATTAATATAAACCTATCGTGTAAAATACTTATACTCTTTCAAGTGGAGGTGCGGTTTAATTTTCAAATACTGTAGATATGACCCAACTTCCTGCAGACTGTAGGCGGTCTCATCGTCGTGGTTTCGCTCTTATTATCTACTCGAGATCCGTGTATAACACAATCCATCCTGACGTCCTATC
>CM040980.1:17357842-17369613 GCA_022985145.1 Pangasius djambal
TGTGTGTGTGTGTGTGTGTGTGTGTTTTGTGTGTTTGTGTGTTTATTCACGCATCGTACTCCGTCAAAAAGAACACATCCTAATATGTATTCAGATGTATTCAAAATTAAACCATATGCCCATCAGAATATATCAATATAGCATTTTCTAGTATCATCAACTGATTTAAAAATTAAGTTTTTGTACTAATAAACTTGTCTGGCTTCACTATATTGACGCACTCTCTAATCCTGTTGTTATCAATGAAAACCCAGTTGCTTCGGCTCTCCATCACAAAAGGCAAATGCATGTATTGGCTTTGCGAATGAACCTTGTGCTTCAAAGGTCTGATACAAAAAGGTGAATGAATGCACAACGCGAAGTCAATAATAAATGATAGCACGTTCATGATTTTTTTTATTTGCAGTGTTCTTTAGTGCTAGATATCTCTGCATAAGTTAATATTTTAATTATTATATTTATCCGTGTATAACTTAACTGTTGAACTCTCTTCATTAACAAGATGCACTATCATGTTGGCCAATCAACACACTTCCCTGAGTTTTTGGGAAATTTACTGTGATTACAACAGTCTTCTATAGCTGAATTAAATTTTATGATATTCTTATGTTTCCAAACTTATATTGACATTGTTATATTGTCATGTATTTATTATTGTGCTTTATTATTTTTAAGAAATAAGATACCGATACAAATAATATTTTTCCACCATATGAGCTATTATAATAGAATTCACAAAGAAAGATTTGCAGTCTCTGATGTTCTCGGGCTTGTAAGTCACGTAGTAATGCAGTATGGTTGCTTGATCCCTGTCCCCTGTCCAATTTGAGCCATGGATGCATGGTGCCAATTGAGGAGGGGAAGAGTTTGTATCTCTGGAGACAGGAGACCAGCAAGTGGGAGATTGGGTTAGGGTTATTGTTAGGGAACATAACCCATAGAATCTACCGACATGTGCTATCACATGTTAACATGCTAGCCATTTGGAGCTATCCCCACCCATTTGTGGCTGTACCACCTATTTGGAGCTGTACCGCATATTTGGAGCTAGCTCCTGGCTGCAGTGATACATGTTTCAGGGGACATGGATCAAGTAGCGAAGATGCTCATCTCTACAATGTGTGTATTGAGGCTTGATTCAAACTCTAGCACATGCAGGTAACAGCCACATGTTACAAAACTTGCGGTTATAACATACAAATGCAAACCCCAAAATACAATCTTCTAACATAACATAAAAATCATGTTATTATGAACAGTATTGAATATGGTGGTATAAATTTCTCTGATTTTACTTCCTTGATAAATATATAAAAATTTCTATAATTATTTATAATATAATTATAACAACCTAACAGCCTCCACTCTTCTGGGAAAGCTTTATGCTATATTTTGGAATGTGGCTGTGGGGATTTGTGCCTACTCAGCCACAATAGCATTAGTGAAGTCAGGTACTGATGCTGAGGGAGAAGGCCTGGCATGCAATATCTAGAAATATATTACACGTGGGTACAAAAAAAGAAGGTTCTTGAGTTCCAGGTTAAAAGACTGGAAATACCAACATTATCATACTGCTGTACTACATCACTTGCCAGCTAGATTTTGTGTGCAGAGAAGAGGATGTGGTTACCAGATCGACATTCCTTTCAGGATTTGTACTGCATATTTTTTTCAGTATCTTATTACACAGAGCTAACAAAGCATGAAAATAAATATGTGTTTCAAAATATAGGGACGTCATAGAATTTAATTTAGCTATAGGAGAGTTTTGTAGACGCATTAAATTTCCCTCAGAGAAGTGTTTTGATTGGCCAACATTATAGCTCACCAAAAATAATCACAAACATTGTCTACTGATAAGTCATAATTTGAAGCACAGGGTTCATCCACAAAGCCTGTAAATGCATTTAGGTTCTGTGTCAGAGAGCTGCAGCAAATGGGCTTGCACAGGATTACTGAGCATGTCAATATAGTGAAACCGAAGGTGCCCATGTTACAATATTTGATGCCCTGGGAGTGGGAAAACGTTGAATATCCACACTCATAGAGAGAAGAACCCTTCAAGGTTCATTGAATAGCTAAGTGTACTTGGCTTCCAAAAATCATTCTACTTGCAACCGTTTCTGATAGTTAAATCAGATGCAAGAATCAGGTGCAAGAATCAACATCAATTTAAGGGTTCTCCCAAACATTGTATAAAATAAACTCAAACAAACAAAAATCCCTGGTAGAGCTATTAAATGTGGAAGGGACTAAAAGAACAGCTATTCCCTAGAGAATTTCTTATAAATACTGTACAATAAACTATATGTTTTTTAGTGAATGCTAACCATCTCCATCTCTCTTTTTCTATTTTATAGCTGGCTGGGGGTATCATTTTGGTTTTAGCTTTGTGGCTTCGCTCAGACTCTCAGATCAGCAACCTGCTGATGGTTCAGTTTGAAGGCAGCCAAGCACCAGGAACTTTTTACATCAGTAAGTCATAAGAGCTTTTAAGACACTTTAACCTTTCCTAGTTCTAAAGTTCTAAAGCCTCTGAAGCACCAATAATGTAATTCCATGTAATGTTGCTATAATAATAATAATAATAATAATAATAATAATAATAATAATAATATACTATAATAACTATATTATATAATAATAACAATAATAATCATATACTAATAGTACTGCATACTCTTGCACCAATACAGAGTTAGGCTAACTCGTGAGTCTTAGCATATACTTTAACCAAATCATTATGAGTGGTACAGGTATGATTTATGTATAAAACTACAGATTACGTAAATTTTAAAACATTTAAATTTCTACACCTTTTGTTGCAAGAAAAAAAATAGCAATTGAAAATATCTTGAATATGGGCAAATTTCTCATATTTGAGAATATGAGAAGATGCTTTTCATATTTCAAGCTTTAAAATATCTTATTCTATTAGAAAATTATTTAGCTTCTTTCTAGAATTAATGCTAAACATTAGCAAAATTATTCACCAGTAGAACAATATTATTTGAATTATTTAAATTCAAATGTTTTATTTATCAATAGTGTAGTGTATTTTTACTGTGGGTATTATTATCCTTTGCTGTGATGAAAAATGAACCATCTTCCTTAACAGAGAGACAGGAAACAGAACCTGCGTACATCCTTTGGGCTTTGGGTAATCATCAACACATGGGTGAACTATTAAAGGGCTATTAAACTATTACTATTTTACTTTGAATGGAATATTATTTAATATTTGTGTGCTTTGTGCCTATTCCACTTCATGTTTATTGTTACTGTTTTCCCTTGGAGGTTTCAAAATGCTCATCTACAGCGCTTTATAATGCACTGTGTAATATATATATATATATATATATATATATATATATATATATATATATATATATATAATATATATAACATCTGACATCTATGGACTATTCCTATTTGGATCTCCTGATTTTAATCATGTCACCATGATTTGTTATTTTGTGGAGGTTGTACAGAAGGTCACCACTTGAAGGTCTACTTGCCACTAAAGAACAACAAACATTACTGATATTTGATCTTACATTGAGCAACATGAAAGAATCTTTGAATCTACTTTGTGGTTATGGGTTAAATTAAAAAGATTTAATAGTATGTTAATAATTTATTAATCCAGAATTGAACAGCTCTGTTTTTGTCATTTAGAAAATATATTACACAGTGACCATGACTTTAAACAGATCAAGGAGAACTAAAACATTACCACAGGGTGTGTTTAGACTCCACCCTTACACACACACACACACGCACACTCCCTTGATTCCATCCAGACACCCACTTGGCTGCTGAGGAATCACACAAAGTTTATGGGGCCTCTGTGTTATTCTTAGTGTGGCCTGTAACTTGAAGTAGCCATTAATTTGACTAGGGGCTGCCAGTGTCTGTATTTACATTTGGGTTAACTACAGGGAGAGACTATATGGTGCTCTGATCTTTGCTTTTAATAGAATCAACACACCCAAGGAAAGAAGGCAAAGATGAAGACGTTTTCTTCTTCCTACATCTCTTCAGGCCTGCACTGGGCTTTGATTGCCCATACATATGTTACATGTGCGCATTACTTCACAAATTAGAAAGTGCAGTGGACAATTTTGGTATACAGGATTACCTAACTACTGGTTAAACAAAAATATGATTTAGGCCATGCCAACAGCATACGAAACCAGCTTAGGATACAGCTTAGAAATATTGTAAAGTTGAAATAACTCCTCTTTCGTAAATGTCAAACAGAGCACCGATGACATTATGCAAGTTAGTTCTTCTTCCTTTTGTTCCAGATTGCCAGAGTGTTTTCTTTCCAAGCTAGTGGAGTTTCTTGCTAATTTTGTTATTATTAAATTTGCTTCATCAAAACGTAACCTATTGCTAGTTTTGGCTTTTAACAGCATGTAGAAGCAGAGTAACTAATTTCATAATTTTATACATTCAGAAATCCATAAATTCTTTTTCCCAGACTTTTTTGGTAATATTTAGAACATCAAAACAGGAATAGATTATAAATGTCAGATGGAATGGTGAGTTTGAAACAGAATGATGTTTTACCAGGCCCTGGTGGAGTTGGATCCCAAATTGTTGGAGAATGGAGCATCTTCAACAAGCACTTACAGAGCCTTATCCTAATTGCAGGATAATGCAATCTCTAAGCCCCAAATTCTCTAAGGGATGGTCAGTCTTTTTGTCTGTCTGTCAGTTGTGTCAAGTTTTTTTGTAAGGCAAAGGTGGCAGCCCTAGCTCCACCACAGAATTAGCGATGCATGAAGCATGAGCATGACTATGGCGTGATGCACCAAATGTGCCTGTAATTACATTGGATTACATCTAATTTCTCCACATTAAAATACTTGGTTGTTATTTTCATCCAAACAGTTTATATAAAGGTTGTCTTATGTTGTGCAGCTGGATTTAAATTTAAAAACACTCTTTAAGTAACCTTTTTTTTTTTTTAACAATATTTGGACAAAGAGTTATAGGCATTATATTAGGCATTTCTTTTTAATATGATATGTTTTTGTAGCTCATTTTTAGTGATAGTATCTCTTTAAAATTTACCCCAAGGTGTACTGCCAATTCATCTTGGAGCTCATTTTAATCTGCAAAACAGTTTCTATCTTGAACAATCTGATAAACTGGTGGTGGTCATAGTATGTGCATAATATAGAAGTTTTTTATTTGTGGTACTACTTTAATTCTCCATAGTTCAGTCTGGAAAATTACACTGATGTCAGTGTTCTTCAAAATTCTGGATTAACAGTTGGAGACTTCTAATAACCACAAACCCTTGTATGTCTTATTTAGTTATTTTAACTAAACATTAAGAGTGACACATGTATATCTTTAAATATGCATACAGTATAATAATCAAATCTGTTACTAAACTGAAAGTAGAACTGTCAAGCTTTTATTATCAAAGACAGTGACATGGTATTCGATTTAATAGATTTTAATAGAAATGTAGCTGTAGATATATAGAGAAATTAATCCTTAGGATAGTGTCATGAAGAGAAAGGCTGAAATGGATGCAATCACAGTTATTGTCCTTTAATGAGAGACAGTCAGACAAGTCCAAAACATTTGAGGTCACAAAACAGGCTTAAGTCAGACGATCAACAAACAGGACAAACTAGGCAGAGACTAATCACAGGAATCAGGAAACTAGGCAAGGGCAAACCAGATCAGCGAACACAGATAAACAGGCTTGGTAATGTCAGGTGTACTAAACAAACTGAGCATATACTTTGTAAAGTTTTGGTGAGTGAAAGTCTCTTTTAAAGAGTCTGTGTGTGTGCATGTGTGTGTGTGTGTGTGTGTGTGTGTGTGTGTGTGTGTGAGAGAGAGAGAGAGAGAGAGAGAGAGAGAACCAGTATGCTTAATCAGATGTCTGGTGACTGTTAATGTGTCAGGGTGTGTGAGTTCTGGGGAGCGTAGACCGGGGCGGCCATGTTTGTAGGCCGTGGTGTGTGTTAAATGAATTTTGCTGACTGGGTTGACCTGACAGATAGAAATATCTACATTATACTACTATCCTGCTGCAGCTGGAAATAACACCAAAACACCTACAGTGTCTGAGTGATTTTCAGTATGTCTAATAAAGATGCTTCCAAGAAATATGGCAAGCACTTCATGTGACCAGTTCAAAGTTATACAGATTGTTACTGTCTCTGTGATGTGTTTCTATTTAGTCCAGTTTTCCTTATGAGTGTAGAAGTTGAAATGCAGATTATATCTAAAGCTTAAATGACAGATTCAGCACTCGCAATGTCTAATAAGAGATAATTGAAGGGGGGAGATTTGTGATTAGACTTTAGTGTAGAGGTTTGAGCAAACACGACTGGAGTGGACAATGAAGATTAGAGACTGACAATGAGGCAGAGATGGGTCAATTTACCAAACCTCACATGTATTAACCAACATATTACATTATTATGCATTACTTATTACATTTTGTGCAGTCCCTTAAAATGTTTCTTCCAAATTCATGGAAGAGAGCATGGCCAGTTTGGTTCTCCATTACTCCTGGCTATCAATGCTTCTGGCATTTTTGGGATTCGAATTTGCAATCTCCAGATGATAGGGCGAATGGATTTTTTTTGTTTTGCTCCACTCGAGAACCTTGAACCAACTTTTTTTTTTTTTTTTTTTTTTTTTAACATTTTCAAGTCCATCTGAAGTAAAATTTATATGATGTCTATGTAATGTTAGGGCTCTTTCACCTACTAGATTGCTGAGTCTGAATCAGAGTGAAATTTGATACTTTTGGTTCTTTGCAATTTGGTTTGGTTTGTTTTCACACTGCAAAATATGTTGGCTGAGGGCTGTGCTCAGTTGAAAATGTACTTGTAAAACGCTTTCATTCATTGGTCAGAAATATGGCGACAAAAAATAAAAACAAAGCCTTGCCAAGCACTGAGAGGTTGTAGTTCAGGCTGTATTAGTTGCAGGAAAAGATATAAGAATAATTTGTAACGCATAATTTCCGACTAGGAAAAACCAGAGATGTTGAAGAAGTCTGTTAGGACATCTGCAAGCTGATCTGCACATACCCTAAGCACCTGGCCAGGCATGTTGTCAGTACCAGCAACTTTCCGTAGGTTAACTCTGGACAGATTTTCTGGATGTCCACTGAGGACAGAGTGCTTAGTTGGGTAGTTGGGGAGCTCTTCCCAAATGGCATGTTGTTCTGTGCTTCAACCTGTGCATCTGGGAGCAAGGCATCACTATCACAGATGTGATGTAGCTGTGACAGAGTTACAGTAGCTTTGTAGTCCATGATGGCCTTATTAAACTATTGTCTAATCCCACGGGTGCTAGCGAGCGGTGATGGATTAGGCTGTGTTTGTTTTTCTGCTCTGTGAGTTTGCATTCTAAAGTGTTATTTTTGGCCATCCATTACAATTTAACACCCACCACATACATGCTGATTGTGTGTAGCATTGCCTGCTTGCCTGTTGCGTGTCAGACTGAAGCCCACTGAGGCCTGTTGCACTCACACCGCTGAACCTGCAAACAAGTCAATGGCCGAATCTCCACTAGCTTGGGCTTAGTCATTAATAGAAGGTCAAAATAACATTTTGGTGTGGCTAGTTTCTATTGATCCATGAATCCATGCAGAACGAGTTTGCAGAGTGAGTTGATGCAATAGAACAGGCATCTGAGCAAGATGTCCGATTGAGTTCTGTTGAGGCAAAGTTTCATAAGGTTGAAAACCATTGCAAGTCTATGTATAATGTAAAGTTGATTATCAAGAAAACAGATTGCATCAAAATAACATCAGGATTATTGTGTACCTTAAGGAGCTGAGGAAAGGCAACCACCTGAATTTGTGGTGGATTTACTGCCAAAGCTACTCAGTAAGAAGTACTTTTTATCACCCATTACAGTTGACAGAGCCTACTGGAGTTTGAGACCATGGCCAGCAGAGGGTGCCAGGCAACGTATTATCATTGCCTGCAACCATCTTTTTCAAACAAAGGAGAAAATTCTTAGTGTCCAGAGTCTGCATACTAACCTCAGCTTTCAAGGAAGCCCAATCTTTACAGACTATTCTGAGGCTGTTCTACAGACATCTAGGCTGTTTTCAGAGCTCCGGAGAGAACTCAGGAATTGAGGGATTTCCCATTTCCTGCAAGATTTCATATTGACGGGGGGTTGCTCTGGGACTTTCACTGACGTGGAACGTATAAGGCTAGTTTATTTTATTTTTTTCTTCGGTCCCTTTGCCCATTATGCTTGTATAGTCCATGATGCACACGGCTGATCTTAGCACCAGCAGCATCTTTATAATTTCTTGGAATGTAAAAGGACTGGGACATCCAAATAAATGTATACAAGTGTTCTCTCAAATAAAGTCAATGAAAGCAGATTTTTATTTATTTATTTATTTATTTTTACAAGAGACACACATATCCCCTACCCATTAATTTAAACTAAGAATTAATTGGATATCTCATGTTTACCAGGCATCTTTAACATCTAAAGCCAGGGGTGTTGCTATTCTCTTTAAAAAGAATATCCTTTTTATTATTCTTCTGTTTCATTTATGAAAACAGATCCACATGGTATATTTGTCATAGTATCAGGTCATATTAATCTTTTCCCTGCAACATTAATTACAATGTATGCCCTTAATTTTGATTATTCTGATTTTTTCGATAAAGTTTTTGATTTAATCCGTGACCTCTCATCAAATGTCATTATAGGGTCGATTTTATTTGTTTTTGGATTCCTACCTGGACAGGCTTCCTCAAGGCCACCCCTATTTTGATAGATGGTTTTTAACAGTTTAATTAAGTCAAGAATATGGCTGAAAGCTGGAGGTTACAACACCCTACATATAGGGATTATTCATTTTACTCTCATGTTCACAAATCTTATACCTGGATCAATTGTTTTTTAAATTTCTATAGAGTTGATTTCCAAAGTTGGCAATACTAAATATGTTAATATACCCATTTCTGACCACAGCCCAGTCACACTTGACCTTTCTGACATTCTTCCAAACAGTTGTACAGCTGGCATTTTAATCCCCATTTATTCATGGATTGAAAATTTATAGCATACATAGCTTCGAAGCTTGATGATTTCTTAGCTTTCAGTAATACAGGTGATGTATCAGATTTCTGTCAGGCAGCAGAGATGGTGACAGTTGTTGTGAGTGCTTTTATTAAAAATAAAGACTGGCAAACAAACAAATCCAAAGCACAGTATCAATGTCAAAATCCAAGAATATGCAAAGGGTCAGGTAATGTACAGACAGGTATTCAGGGGACAAGACTAAAATCAGATAGCGAGAAAATAAATGAGGGTCAAAATCGGGATTATCAAACATGAAACAAAGGCTTGGTATGTCAGATGCATGAATTAGAAAGTGCAGTGGACAATTTTGGTATACAGGATTGTCTAACTACTGGTTAAACAAAAATATGATTTAGGCCATGCCAACAGCATACGAAACCAGCTTAGGATACAGCTTAGAAATATTGTAAAGTTGAAATAACTCCTCTTTCGTAAATGTCAAACAGAGCACCGATGACATTATGCAAGTTAGTTCTTCTTCCTTTTGTTCCAGATTGCCAGAGTGTTTTCTTTCCAAGCTAGTGGAGTTTCTTGCTAATTTTGTTATTATTAAATTTGCTTCATCAAAACGTAACCTATTGCTAGTTTTGGCTTTTAACAGCATGTAGAAGCAGAGTAACTAATTTCATAATTTTATACATTCAGAAATCCATAAATTCTTTTTCCCAGACTTTTTGGTAATATTTAGAAGATCAAAACAGGAATAGATTATAACTGTCAGATAGAATGGTGAGTTTGAAACAGAATGATGTTTTACCAGGCCCTGGTGGAGTTGGATCCCAAATTGTTGGAGAATGGAGCATCTTCAACAAGCACTTACAGAGCCTTGTCCTAATTGCAGGATAATGCAATCTCTAAGCCCCAAATTCTCTAAGGGATGGTCAGTCTTTTTGTCTGTCTGTCAGTTGTGTCAAGTTTTTTTGTAAGGCAAAGGCTTGGTATGTCAGATGCATGAACAGAGCTGCACAAATACTTCACAAAGTGTTTGTGCTGGGAGTGTGCTTATGCAGTGCGATGGTGATTGAGTCCCAGTGTGTGCAATCAGTAATCATGTGAACTTGAGCCTGTGAACTGGGAGTTGGATTTCACAGTAGCCATATTTGTAGTCGGAGGTGCACTCTGGGAAATGGAGTCGACACTGAATTCAGCATTAACATGAGAGAACCCCCCTCGAGGTGCCATCTCTGGTAGCAGAGTTCTTTCTTGGTCCGCCCTGGGATGATGCTTGGGTTTCTCAGGATGTCAGACATGAACGTTGTGAACCATGAGGGGGTCGAGGATGTTGTGAACTGGGATCCAGCACCTTTTGTTGGGACCATAGTCCTCCCAGTCGATTAGGTACTGGCGCTTACCCTCCTGAGACGTAAATTGAGGATTATGAATTTTGATTATGTAGGCAGGTTCTCCCTTGATTTCAAGGGGTTCTGGTGGTGTGGATGGGGGGCTTGATGGGTGACACATGGAAGGAAGGAGAGAGCTGGCAGTTTCTAGGAAGCTCATGCGGGTAGGTGATGTATTGCTGCGAAAGTTTTCTGCACCCTTTGTGAATGCGGATGTCCCCCGTGGATAGCTAGGTGTTGATGCATAGCCTCACACATCTGTTCACTCTGCCTGAACCAATCATTGACTGCAGGAGAGTCCATGAGGTTGGCATTCCATGGAAATAGGGGAGGTTAGTAACCAAGGACGCACTGGAAAGGGGTGAGCTAGGTGTCTCTGAGAATTTTGGGCATACTCAGCCCATGGGAGGAAGAGGGACCAAGCCTCTTGGTTAGAGGCACAGAAGGACTGTAGAAATCTTCCTACTTCCTGGTTGGCCCAGTCCACTTGGCTGTTCGACTGAGGGTGGTAGCCCAAGGTGAGTCTGACAGTCTCATCCAGATTCTCCATGCAGTTCTTACAAACTTGAGAGGTGAATTGTGCTCCTCGATCACTTACAATATTTTATGTCAAACCATAGTACCAGGACACAAGATAAAACATGAGTTCTGCAGTTTCAAAGTCTGTGAGTAACTTGGGAAGTGGTATCAGGCAAAGGGACTTGGAAAACAAATGATTTATGACCTGGATCACTGATTTTCCTGGAGGTCTGTCATGAAATTCAGGGCCAGGTGGGACCATGGGCATTATGTAGTGGGTAGCAGCATCAGCTTCCTTTCAGGCAGGGTTTGTGGGACCTTGAACTGTGCACATACTCTACAGGATGAGATGAATTTGTGGATGTCTGTTAACATGTGTAGCCACAAGTAATTGTTCCTGAGCAGATCGTGGGTTATATGGACACCATGGTGTCTCATAGCTGGTGACAGGTGACATGTGAGCCCAAGTGATGAGCCCATGAGATGAGGGGGTACAAAAATCTTCCCTGAGGGCAGGTGCTAAGAACGTGGAGATGGTTGGCACAGTTTATTTCTTGCTCCAGATCCCAGGTTAGAGCACATACAAAGCATGATTTGGGGAAAATGGGTCAATTCAATTCAATTCAATTCAGTTTATTTGTATAGCGCTTTTTACAATGTCATTGTCTCAAAGCAGCTTTACACAAACAAAAAAGTAAGATGAAGTGTGAGAGTGTGTCTGAAGAGCAAGCCGAGGCGACGGTGGCAAGGAAAAACTCCCTGAGATGGAGAAAGGAAGAAACCTTGAGAGGAACCAGACTCAACAGG
>CM040980.1:17388051-17402578 GCA_022985145.1 Pangasius djambal
ACTAACCTAACCAATAGGAACAAGACACATGAAACTAAGGAACCAATCAGAAAATGACACAAAGACAAGGGTAACACATGACAAGATCACATGAGGGGCAAGGAACACATGGGAAATGGAGTCCAGAAACAATAGTAAGAGTCCGGGGTGGAGTGCCCTCTAGTGGAGTTCATGGGCACTCCAGCTGGGAATCGTGACAGTGGATATATAGTGTATCTACAAACAAGTGACAAATTAAAGGATGAAACAATATAAAGGGTTCTATTTTCATGCTAACACAAGCGAAATGTTGCTATTCTGGTTAATCACCATCAAAAATTTTTGCAGCTGGATGGAGGGGCACAAAAGAGCGTGAGACACTCTAAATCCGCTGGCACAGTAGGATTTTTCACTCTCTTTGGCCCAAAATTGTGTGTTAAGTCCCTAAGTACCTGCCCTCCCCAACCCACCCCCCAACAAAAAAGAGCCTTATCCCATTTGTTTCTTACAACTTCTTACAACCCAGTTTTGGGAATTTTTCCTATATATTTCACACCCTTTCCAACATACATAGGGCAAAAATAATTAAACACATCAGATCTAATGATTTTATCTATAACCAATAAGAACCAACAATTCATCTGGGGCAACTAAAGGTGAACTTAACATCTTATCAGCCCACACAAGCTTCTGTTTTAATTAGGATTTAAACCTGCACAAGCTGTAAGATGCACCAAAGAATCATGCAATCATTCGTTTTTACATATGCATGAGTGAAACGTGATAAAAATTCATCCAAATCTATTATAACCCCAAAATAACTGTATTATATACTAAATACTAATACTAAATACTGTATTAAACTAACAAATACATTTACATAATTGTCTTCAAAATCAGTGCTGATAGAATAGCATTAGTAGCCTGTACAGATAACATTAGTAGTCTGTTTTGCACTTTACATGTGGCCAGACTGCCTCTACTGAGTTTTTTTTTTTTTGCTGCTGGAGCTGGTATGAAGATAATTACCTAGATAAAACTCTCAGACACAGGGCTTTAATTCTTATTTCATTTTGTAGCAAAGAAACCAACTGTTCAATCCATTAAAACAATGCATTTGATTATAAGGCCTATCATACATAGTTAATTACTATACCTTATGTAGAAACCCATGAGCATTTAGCTCCATTGATAAAAGCACGAAAGAATTGGCATTTATTGTTTTGTTGTTGACAAAAAAAATATAGTTCATGTACTGTTTAAATTGCAAGCATAGACTGTAGAATACAGCATGAATCTTGTATTTTGGGCTGGTATTCAAAATAAGATTCACACTTGTACTCAAGTCTCTGTATTTATTACACTACCTCTAACACCACTATCAAATCTAGATTGATTTCAAAGTTGAACAAAGCCCGCTGTGGTTGAAGCAGTGAACTGCACTGATTCTTCTGATGAAAAGGAAAAATTGAATAAAATAGCCACCTACTGTCCAAGATGGCACTCTACACCATGCCAGACCTGGATGAAGGTAACAGTTCTAGTGATTCAGATGAGGAAATCCAACTAAAACCAACTTAGAAAACCAGACACAGAGGAAGAGAATTGCCATCAAGTGGACCATGAAGACATGAAATATCCTAGAGATAATGAAAACATCTCATCTCAATTCATTTGTGATCCACATCCATATGATGGAGTGATGATTTTGAGTGCTTTCATAACACCAAGAGAGCAAACTGAACTCACCAAAGCTCTAGACAAAGCCACTGGTGAAGACAAGCAAAACCTAGTAGTAGCATGGACTGCCCTTGAGAACTGGATTCAGAACTTAACAAATGCAGGTGTCAGGGAGGTAAAAATTACAGCCTACATCCAAGGCACAAATTAACCTTTTCCATGTATGAAGCTTGAGTCACAGAATTATTCAGGCAGAACACCAGGAAAAGCAATATGGAAAACAGCAACCCTGGAGCATTGAAGCAAGGCATTCTGAATGGAGAACAGAAGTGTCAAATGCTACCAACTCAAAAATCTCAACTGGGATACAGTGGGCACTTATGGTGACATGGTCAATGGAATGATGCACCTTAAGCAAGATGTGATGACAAAAAAGAGCAGGGTGAGAGAAGTGGAAGGTGCTAATGAAAATTCTGAATGCGCCCAGACAACATAGACATCCACAAATATTGGGATAAAATCTGTCATCTATTGTTACAGCTGTGGAAAACAAGGACAAGTCAAGAAAGAGTCTGAAAAGAAGGTATAAGACATGACTAACTCTTAAGGCTCCCTGATTCAAAAGGCCAAACACTTGGACCCTGAAGGCTACGAATGAGAGCCTGGGGGAATAGATGCGCCTTCCCTTAGGCCCCTGTGCATGGTTGAATGTGCATTAAGTGCAACCATTGTTAGCTCTGTCTCTCTCTCTCTCTCTCTCTCTCTCTCTCTCTCTCTCTCTCTCTCTAGTTCATGGCATTCTTTTTTTTCCCTGAAAGGACAAACAAAGCACACATAAGCGAACTTGCCCTGTTCAAACACAGGTGAGAATCTTCACACTTTACCTACCAGTTCAAGCTACCTCCTCCCCATCCGCAGCTGACACTCGACCACTCCCAACTAACACAACTGTCATTTGGTCCAACATCAATCACAGCTTCAATGTGGGTCGGCAACATCACAGACCTACTGTTAGGCCTGGATATTCTGCGGCAATTTGAAGGCAGTCTGGATTATAACCAAGTCATCTGGAAGATGACGCAGTTGGAAAAATGTCATCTAAAGAAATAACAAATTAGTCTAAAGATTAATAGAATTTTGGAAAATTGCAGATGAAACCAGTGACATTCACATGCCAAGTTTCTCTGAACACAAAACATACCCCATCAGCAAGACAGCAATGGATGGAATTCTTCCCATCATATGAAGAATATAGGAGAGGGGGGATCCTAGTGCAGATGTAGAGCATGTCTAACAGCTCTGTTTTTTGTGTGAAGAAAGAACAGATCAGATCATAAATCAGCAAACTGACAATTGAATGTCTGCCGCTAGTGGCAGACATCTTGACACTTCAAAGTCCTCAGGCTCGAATGTGAGTGGTTTACTGTGATTGACATGGTAAATGGCTTCTGGTCTGTGCTGCTGGCTAAAGACATTCAACCTTGGCTGGCATTCACTGTGAATGGAGAACAATACACTCAGCCAGATTACCCCAGGGTCTTCAGAAGAGTCACACATTTTACCACATGGCATTCTGCCACCACCTCAGGGAAGCACCAGTAACATCATCGTCACCATAAATTATTTTGACAACATGTTGGTGGAGGAACAACATGACAAAGATGTGCTGACAATCTTGGACTTCCTGATAGGAAATGGTCACAAAACTAGTCTGTCAAAGACACAGCTGTGTCAGAAAAAAGTGATCTATCTGGGCCATAAAATCTAACAAGGAATTAGTTAAATGACTGTCCAAGTCCAAGAGTTACATTCATTCCTGGGACTCTGAATAATTCTATAGGGCATGCATAGACTCCTACACCATTGTCGACCATTGAAAAACATGCTGATGGGAGAGAAAGATTCATGAGCATGACTGTTACATGGATTTACAATGGATTTACAAGTGTCTTCATTTGACAAAGGTGGCAATGAAGACACCAGTAATGAAAATTCAAACACCTCCAGGCCCCTTCAGACACCTCCAGATGGACTACATCACACTACTAAAATCACATGGCTATTTGGATGTATTACTCGTTCCCAACTAATGTCTCTCTCACTTTTTCCCTCCACAGAGATGCCAAGGGACTCTTTGTGCTGTAGCCATTTCCGTGACCCCAGACCCTCTGATCACTCTGCCCAGCTGCCGCCAACGACCACCCTGACCCACACCTGCACTTCCATGCCTCCCTCTTTCATCTGCACCTCATTCTTTTTTTCCAAAATAAACACAGACCTTGGCACTTTTTTGTTCTCTCCTATGTCTGTGTTCTGCTGCTCACAGCCCTGAGTTGTTACAATGAGTTACCCACAACAATAACACTGGGCTTAGCCCATATGAGATCATCACATGTAAACCAATGTCCTTGCCAGAGACAATTGATTGTCATACTGCTGACGTTCACCTGAATAGTGAAGCACTGCTAAAGTACTGTTCTCAGCTAACAGCAGATGACTGAAGCTTGGGCCATACCTGGACAGGGTGGACATAGCCTGATTTCAGGACAGTGGGTTCTTATCGTCATGCCCCAGCATCTGGAACCCAACATGACCAGAACCCAAGTTTGAAAGACCTTTCTCTATCCTGGTAGACATGAACTCTGCAGTGATAGTGAAAGGCAAATAAAGGTGGATTCATGCAACACATGAAATTGATTGAAGTACCATTTGAGAAAAGCAGCAACAAGACATAAATTTGGTTGGGTGAAGTAATTGGGGAATTCTCCCTAAAAGGCCTAGACATGCTTAGTTCTATACATTCACAAACAGGTCAGAAGAAAGATGTCATCAATTTCACTAACATTTCAAATTACATTACTGAGTAACATTTTTTTTATTTCTTTAGAGTTATTTTTTGCTATTCCAACATATAGTGTTAAGTACATTATATGGCAAAAAGTAAGGGGACACCTGACCTTCACACTCATATGTGGGTGTTCCCCAAACTTATGCCACAAAGTTTGAATCATACAGTTATTACAACAGCAAAGGGGGACTAAATCTATAATGGGACGTTCAATATGCACATATAGGTATGACTGGTCAGGAGTTCACATAATTTTGGCAAATCATCACCTATTATACACACATATGTCCAAAGCAATATGTCAAATAGTGTATAAGAGTTTAGGGCTTACAGTTATTTCAGTTGAGTGTGGACATACTAGAGTACAAAGACTTAGACATCAGTGGACGGGAACAGCTGTGTCCATTAAAACTGTCACTGAAAAGTGTTTTTGGAGAGTGGTAGAAATCTGGATAGAAGACTTATTGATCCATCATAACAGACAATGGTTAATAACATTTATGATCTGTACCTGACAGTTAACATTTTATTATTCTCCATTATTATCCCTATATTTAACCACACTCAGCATTTAATCATTTCCTACTTTAAGAATTTATTCACATTTAATAATATTTTTATATACTCAATTGTTTAATGCTGCAACAATGCAACTGCCTTCTAATGTTTTTTAGAACTTTATGAAGAGTAATTGTAGCCATACATTTATGATTATGATCATCATATGTTTATGATGAATTAATTAATTAAAAAGGGGTGTGAAATTGTAGGGTTTTTTAATTATTACTTTCTCATTATTTCTCATCTATGTTTGAAGTTTCCTAGATTCCTATAAGTCTCATATATTTTGGGAACACGGGAGAAACAGTGCGGTTGCTATGCGTTGTTAGGGGACGTAGGCAGCTTATCTATAAGTTGATCTTGGGTCACAGGGACAGGAGAATTTTTTTAGAGAAAGAGTTGAGAAGGAGGGGAGTTTTTTATTATTATTATTTAAGTTTTTTTTGCTGCTTGCATCTTTTCCAAGAAGATAAGAAGAAAAAAAGGGGAAAAATCTAACAGGATTTTTATGCCTTGTATATGCATGCTATGGTCATGAAAATAGAGCCCATGTATAATTATTATTATTGTGTGATGCCTGCCCTAGAGAGAATAATGCATGCCCTGAGAGGGTGACTCACTTCCTGTAATGACTAACAAGGTTTGAGATACTTGTAAAGATATCTTAGTCCACTCAACTACTGAAAGCATTTTAAGTCCTTTATAATTTCAGGTTTGTGAATTTGGACTTCAATTCAAACAACATGTTTTCAGTTCTGACTGAGATTGTCACTGCAAAACAGAATTTCTGTTTCCTTAACCATTTCTGTTTTGAGGTGGAAGTATGTTTGGCCCATCATCTTGTTCAAAGATCAATCTATATTCAAGTCTGAACCTCCTGGCCGAGGCAACAAGATTCGGGGCTGAAAACCACAATACAGCTCCTTGGCATGAACAATCCTCCACCATATTTCACAGTGGGATCAGGTGTTTTTCCTTCTATTCAGTCCCCATTAGTTTGTTTGTCCCCAAAACATTTCTCATCTGACCTCAAAACCTAATGCCAGTTCTAGTGATGATTGGTGTAGATCATCATGCATCTCTCAGTAAGAGCTTCTAACTTACACTGCTTACAGGAGGGACTCCCATGGCAAGATGCACTCCCTACTGTGCTATGCAGTATACGATGGTGTGACGGCGGGCTGAAGAGCTGCACACAAAGTGGAGAAAGGGCTCCTCACACAGCTGCTGCTGTGTTTTGGAAAGCCAAAGCGCACATGACTCTAAGACAGCAGCTAAATAGCTTGCTATGAAAGTGGCATGACATGACAGCCACAAGATTAAACTAAACTGTGCAATCCTAAAACTTTTACCCTCCACCTCTGTCCTACTTAATAATAACTTCAGCAAAACAGACTTCATGTGAAACTTTAGTGAATTTCCTGTTTACACAATTGCACTTGTTGGCCACGTAGTATACAGTTATAAAACTGAATTCTTTATAATTGCACTATTCGTTGATTCGCTCAGATGAGGATGGGTTCCCTTTTGAGTCTGGTTCCTCTCAAGGTTTCTTCCTCATATTGTCTCAGGGAGTTTTTCCTTGCCACCGTCACCTCTAGCTTGCTCATTAGGGATAAATTTATAAATGTATAAGTTTACAATTTATATCCTGAATTTATATATTTCTGTAAAGCTGCTTTGTGACATTGGCCATTGTTAAAAGCACTACACAAATAAAACTGAATTGAATTGTCTTCATTGTGTAGGGGACAAGGGATCTTTTTTTCTTTTTCTTTCTTATTTTTATTTTTTACAAATTGTATTCATTTATGTAAAAGGCGTGTCAATCACTTGGGCTCATACTGTATATTTTTGAGAAAAAAAATATTTAAAAAGTAGAACATGGGAACATGGCTTTTTTAGATGTTTCCCATGTTCTGGAATAAGATTCTTTGGACTGATGAAACCAAGATTAACTTGGGAAAAGAAAAGTATTCTTCTATACTTCTGTCAGCAGTCACATCATCAATAAACACCAGTGAGCCCGTTCCATTGGCAGCCATACATGCCCATGCCATAACACTCCCTCCACCATGTTTGCCACATGATGTGGCATACTTTGAATCATGAGCTGTTCCTTTCTTTCACCATACTTTTCTCTTCCCATCATTCTGGTACAAGTTAATCTTGGTTTCATCAGTCTAAAGAATCTTATTCCAGAACATGAGAGGCTTTTTAGATGTTTTCTAAAATCTAATCTGGCTTTCCTGTTCTTGAATGTTACCAGTGGTTTGCACCTTGTTGTAAACCCTCTGTATTTACATTCATGAAGGCATCTCTTGATTGTAGATTTTGACAATAATACGCCTACCTTCTCCAGAGTATTCTTGACTTCTGTTGGTGTTGTGAAGGGGTTTTTCTTCACCAAGGAAAGGATTCTCCGATCATCCACTTTAGTTGTCTTCCGTGGTCTTCCAGGCCTTTCGATGTTGTTGAGCTCACCAGTGCTTTCTTTCTTTTTAAGAATGTACCCAACTGTTGATTTGGCCACACCTAAGGTTTTTGCTATCTCTCTTATAGATTTATATTGTTTTTTGAGCCTAATGATGGCCTCCTTCACTTGCATTGAGATTTCCTTGGACTTCATATTGGTAGCTCCAGTCAAACAGCTGCCAAATGCCAACTCAATACCTGATATCAACTCCAGACCTTTTATCTGCTTCATTTATCTTGAAGTAATGAGGGAATGGACCGCACCTGGTTAATTAACTTCTTGTCAGTCAATTGTCCAAATACCTTTGAGCCCCTGAAAATGGAAGTACTTTGCTTAAAATGGCTATAATTCCTAAATGGTAAATGTCACATTTTTGTGGAACCTCTTAAAATAAAGCTGAAAATCTACACTTCGATCACATCTTGATTGTTTTATTTTAACTCCATTGTGGTGGTGTATAAAGGCAAAATCAGAAAAACTCTGTCATTATCCATATACTTCCGGACCTAGCTGTATACATACACATATATTGTGTCATTTTGGAAAGACCATTTTAAAAAATATGGTTTTATATTCTACAGTGTGTGACATCCTCACACATAGCAAAGCCATCTGGTCTTTTCAGAGGACCTTCTGTCATTCTTTTCCCAAAGTCCTTCTCAGGGACTGCTTAAATTATCTATAACACCCTGGGGTGAGTTTGGCCAGTTGGGGGGCCATTCTGCCATAAAATACATGGTGTCCTTCCCATTTGATAAAGTACACTTCAAAAGGAGTATAAGTAGTATAGGCAAAATTCAATGGAGCTAGGAGAAGATCTTGCAGGAGAGACTTTTCCATCTACTCTCAAGGGAGAAAGCAATTCATTCCTTTGATTTTTTAAAGTTTTCTATATTGTTACTTTATGTGAATTTTATATTTTTCTTTGTGTTTTCTATAATAAACTTTGTTGTTGCTGAGTGAATAATTTGTATAATTAATGGTTATTAGAAATAGTTTTCTTGAAGTTATATACGTTTTGGCATTAGATGTGTTTGAAACAGATGTCTGACAAGCTAGTTTAAAAGGCCTATGCTTGCAAGTCGATCAGACCTCTGAGCTAATAGTATAATTGTATAATAAATAGACTACATAAAAGACTCTTCTGGAATAATGGTACATTCCAGTAAAAGCTTAGTATAAAGCTGGGATCTTATCATACATTATGTATGATAATATTAGGCATTACATTCAATCACTTGTTGTTTAATGTTGAAATTTAATTTCTTTGCAAAAAGTGATCTTTCCCACATCTGTGTAACAAATTGTTACACATTGCAGAACAATTAGTCCTCCACATGAGAGTTTTATTCAGGCAAACTGCTTCAAACCAGCTCCAACAGTGAAAAACAATTTCACTCTTTTACAATTTTATATATGAAGAATTTGGTTCCAAAACGCGATAAACGCCACTTTTTTAAAAATTGAGTTCCCGCCAAAATCAGTATTATATCTGGTCGGTATTGAAAAGTCAATTTTTAATTTTAAGCAAAATGCGATATCCGCCGTGTTATTCTCTCATGTTTTCTCCCTTTCTTTCCAAACCGCGACAAACGCCAGTCTCCCTTCTCTGCAGAATGCGATACATCCGCTCAACCAATCACAGCGCACCATTCCACTCATTGTAAACAGTAATAGTGGCACTTTAAATACACCCGGCATCCTAGTTTTCCTCATCTACTTTGTACTTTGTGATCAACAAACAAACAAAAAAATTAATAATTTTGATGGCATTGATGAACCTGTGGTGGTTTCTGCGGTGGGGAAGAAACGCAACCCATCGAAATCTAATCATTTACGTGAGGAGATTAGGAAGATGAGGCACTCGGGAGGAGTTAAAATAACGGCTGTTGCTTGAGAAAGCTATTCCTTTACCTATCAATAGCTCGTGGTGACCTTGCTCAACAGGGCTATGGGTTGAATAAAATCTTTAAAAAAATCTTTTAGGCCTACAAGTGATATAAAATTGATACTATAATATGTGAATCTTTCTCCTTTACAGTGTTCTTAATATGACAAAGTAAGTGTTTTAATATGAGAAAGATTATTAATGCCATTAATGTTTTTGTTAATACAGCATATAGTACTAGTCAACTACATGAATGTAACATGGCAAAGATGAATGCACTTTTAGAAGTTGAATG
Organism: Pangasius djambal; assembly: GCA_022985145.1. Classification (NCBI taxonomy): domain Eukaryota; kingdom Metazoa; phylum Chordata; class Actinopteri; order Siluriformes; family Pangasiidae; genus Pangasius; species Pangasius djambal. Next base: position 17,397,779 of record CM040980.1, read on the forward strand.
TAAGGGAAATGTCATTTTGGAAAAGAGAAAAATGTCCTTTTTGATTGCTGTAATTAATTTATAGCATTAACAAGATGACCCGTTGAATTCATTTTGGGAGCGATGACTGACTGAATGTATTTTTAGTCCAGTGCCATCTATATAAGATTAGTATTGACCAAGTTCAGAGGCTGTCATATGTGGATCAACTAGCTTTGTTGTGTATTTTCAACAGTTTCAATGTGAAAAATAAATTTTATATTGATCCAATGGATTTATTGCATTTTGAAAAAAAAATGTGTCAGATTTATTGCATTTTGGGGAAAAAAATAAACAGTTTTTATAATAAATCTTTGAAAATCAAAATCTGGATTTGAATTTTTAATGTTATTATAACCTAAAGATGCTATGTAAAGTTTGAAACAGAAAATAGTGGTTTTCATCTTGCCACTTTCTTGGTAAAGAAAACACATTTTTACTCAAATTAATCAAAATGGATTTATAGCGTTTTGGAACCAAACTCTTCATATTTTATAAAATGGCAAAACACTAGCATTAACCAGAAAGTTATGCTCACATTGCCATGAAAATAGAGCCCTATATTCTCAGCAAAGGAGCTATTCCACTGAATTGCAAGGTGAAGTCTGTATAATTACTTTCTGTATGGAACAGCGTAAACCTTGCTGGAAAACTGTACTTTTGATGTCTTTGTCACCACCTAACACCTAAATGCTAAAAACTATGCCACATGCCATAGAGTGTTGTGGTATATGTTGCAGGTAGTTGAATTATGTAATAATCACATACCTATATGTGCATATTGTGTATATTTTTATTGTTAAATATGACATTAGATTATTTCTGGCATGGAATATCACCTATGTAAAAATGTCCAATGCACTTGTTTTTCATTATTACATGGTGTCTATAAAATTTCAGGTTTAGTAAAAATATTTATCTTCTTGTTGTGAAATTCATCAGAGAATTACATCTGATAATTACTTGCAACAAAGGGTGGACCAAAATTTATGTATGACCTAAATCACTAAACAGACCCCAAATAACATTTGAATAGATATTGATCTCAGAGCATATACATATTTTTTCCTTTTGGTACTGGGAAGTACCATACCATGATATCTGCAACTCCTCTATAATTTGAAAATGGTTATGTGCTTTACTAACTTCTAGAAATAAAAAGTTACTGATACAGGAACAATATCACATAATATATAACCTAAGACATACTGTATACGAATACATGATGGGCTATACAACCGTTTGAGTTTCACAGAAGCCTTCTTCTCAGTTGGGCACTTTGGGCTCAATTCTGAGTGAGGCTTCATACATGCTTTCTTCATCCAACACGTTGCTACTGTCTAGCAAATACTGGGCTGCCTAGAAAACAACATAAAACAAAAAAACATTTCCAATTGAAATTCACTTCTTGGTTTTGCTTCTCAAAAATTTAAGTTTCTGTGCAGTAAGGGGGCTATAACAGGCAATTAAGAGCAACAAATTTTTGTTGACTCAACAACAGGAACTGAAAACAATTATACAAAAGGACAAGTAACACTGCTACATTCCTTCTTGATAAGGCTTGATCATGTGTTGATGTGTTAGATGATGAGTTAAGGTGTTAGAATGTCTTTAATTACATACAATAGCAGTTAAATCTATGCAATACACCATTTTACACCATAAGGCAACCGAATGAAATTAACAAATTGAGAAAAAAAAACCCTACAGCACCCTGGTTACAGAAATGTACACATCCCTTCTAATACTTTGTGTAAGTATCCTTTGCATTCTTTACCACATTAAGCCTTCATGAATAAGTCTCTTTTAACTTTGCACACCTGGACTTTGCAATTTTATCCCCCTCATCCATGCAAAAAGTTCAAGTTCCTTCACACTGCCAGTGAATCTCCTGCACAAATTCCAAGACTTTGATCTTCCTTTTGTGAAGCCATTCTTTAATTGACATGGATATGTGCTTTGAATTGTTGTAAGGATGTTCAAAGTTGAAATTCCTCTTCATCTTCAGCAAGTTTTAAAAAGTGGTCAGCAAGTTTTGTGTCAAAATAACCTGCGATTTGGAGCTAGTCATTATCCCATCTATCTTGACTGGAGCTCCTATTCAAAAGAAGCAGCCCTTGCCAGGCTTCACAGTAGATATGATGTTCTTTGGACAATGAGCTATATTGTCTTTGTGCCAAACATATCTTTTAAAATTAGGGCCAAAAAGTTCAACCTTTGTCTCACCAAACCATAAGAGTTTTTCACACATGGTTTGGGGTGACTGAATGCATTTTTTGAAGAATGTGGACAGGCTTGGATGCTTTTTGTTAGAAATTACTTTAGTCTTGCTACCCTACCTCATAGCCCAGACCTGTGCTGAATATGCAAGATTGTAGTCACTTGCAAGGCATGAGCCGATAAGTTTTGTCCTTGTTCTGTGATCAAATTTGGAGGTTCATCCTGACCTTGGTAATGTCACTGTGGTACATACAATGCCTTTGATATTCTTTTATACCTCTCTCCTGATCAGTTCCTGTATTTGCTACCTCAAAGTTTTCTATCTTCTGTCACAAAGGGTATCTGAGTTGATTATATCAATTTCCACTAGATGGCGCTTGTGTACTTAAGCACTCACTCATTTCACTAAATTTTGATTAGTTTAATTTGTATAATTTTATATTTTTGATTATTTTATAATGCTTATTGTGATTTCTACACTCAACTGTTGTTTATCTGAGAAGACTTATTCTTTCTAAGAGTTTTAGTTGTTTTATTTTATTCCCATCTTGCTTTGTACGTCACTTCCTGTTTTGCCATCCACATGCAAAAAATGCAATGATGTTATCGCAAGGATTAAGATGCTTCTCTTCATGAATATAAGCCATCTAAGAAAGAAACTTTAAGATGTAAACCCCTCTCTTAGTTCGCAAGCAGGCAAAAGTGGTATGTAGATTTATTTTTTGTTCATTCACGAGTTTAAAGTCGTATGCGTGTTGCATGTTACTCAGTGTGTGACTGATGTTTGTTATATTTGTCCTGTTTCTTTAGTTTTACGGTGTTGGTGTTGGTGTCTATGTCGATGTCTATTTCGATGGGTGCATTAAACATCTGTGAAAGGAACCTCAGCCTTCGCGTTGTGACTAAGGGCGGCATAGTAGAATACTTCACTGCGTCGGTGAAGGCCAAGAGCATCAGATGGTAAAGGCTGCACGCGGAAGTCGGCTAGCAAGAGGCAACAGATGGTGGATAAGGGAAGTACAACATTCAAAAACGACCGCTATTGATTGACTGAAGCAGCAGTGGGCAAGTAAAGGCTGAACAAAGCAAGCACTTTTAAGTTAGTGTCTTGGAAGCAGCGCAAGGTTTTGTGAACTGTTGCTGAAGTTTCAATTGTGCTGGTATTTCCATCATCCTCATTCTAAGATAAGGGTGGGCATTTTCCAATAATCGTTGGCTTATTAAGAACCTACAACCCCTGGCAAAAATTATGGAATTGCCACACTTAGAGGATGTTCAGACAGGTTTTTTACTTTATAGCAAACAAACGAATCACAGATATGACACAAAAAAGGTTTTGTTCAATAGCTTAACATTCTGGCTTTGTGAAACATACATAAAAAAAATTCACTGACATTTTTTTTTCTAATGGCATGTCATTTTCCAAATCAAGTAGAGAAAATAATTATGGAATCACTCAATGTTGAGGAAAAAATTATGGAATCATCTTTAAATTTCCACTTCTAAAACAAATACCGGGACACGTTTAAACATTAGTCAGCAGTTAAAAGGGAGTGCTTACACACCTTAACGAGCTGTTGGACTTGACTAATTGAAAGGAAACATGGCTCCAACGAGAGAGCTGTCAGTTGAAACAATGGAAAGGATTATAAAACTCCTTCAACATGGAATTTCAACACGGAGTTTGGCCAAAGAAGTTGGTTGCTCCCAGTCAGCTGTGTCTAAAATTTGGGGCAAATATAAACTTAATGGGAAGATTATAAAAAGAAAACATACAGGCATACTAAGGAAGACGTCAAAGCATCAGGATAGAAAACTCAAAGCAATATGCCTTGAAAATAGAAAATGCACAACAAAACAAATGAAAAACCAATGGGCGGAAACAGGAGTCAATGTTTGCGACAGAACTGTAAGAAACCGGCTGAATGAAATGGGATTTACATATATAAAAGCCAAACGAAAACCAGCACTAACACCTAAACAGAAGAAAACAAGGTTACAGTGGGCTAAGGAGAAGCAGTGGAGTGGGGATGATTGGATGAAAGTGATATTTAGTGATGAATCACGAATCTGCATTGGCCTAGGAGATGATGCTGGAACTTTTGTCTGGTGCCCTTCTAACAAAACATATGAAGATGACTGCCTGAAGAAAACAATCAAATTTCCCAACTCATTTATGATATGGGATTGCATGTCAGGTAAAGGACCAGGGGAGGTGGCAGTCATTACCTCAGCAGTCAATGCACAGGAGTACATTGAAATTCTGGACACTTTTCTCTTTCCATCCAAAGAAAATAGGTTTGGTGATGATGAAGTAATTTGTCAGGATGACAATGCATCGTGCCACAGAGCAAACAGTGTCGAAGCTTTTCTTCAGGAAAGGCATATCAACTCAATGACATGGCCAGCAAACAGTCCGGATCTCAATCCAATTGAAAGTTTATGGTGGATATTAAAAAAAACTGGTCCATAATAAGGCTCCATCCTGCAAAGCTGATCTGTCAACTGCTATTCGAGAAAGCTGGAACCAGACTGATGGGGAATATTGTTTTTCATTAGTGA
>CM040980.1:17404650-17425253 GCA_022985145.1 Pangasius djambal
CCCAAAAATACCCACAACAGAACTAAAAGTGTCAAAAAAGGACTCAGTAGTGAGTAGCCCCACCGTTCTTGGTGATAACTTCAAACACTCGTTTCGGCATGCTTGATGCAACTGTTTCCAGGAGGCTGGTGGGAACGTTGCTCCATGTGGTGAAGATGGCTTCACGAAGGGCATCCACAGTCTGGAACTGACGTCCATTTTTGTAAACTTCCCTTGCCATCCATCCCCAAACATTCTCAAGGGGATTTAGATCAGGGGAACACGCAGGATGGTCCAGAAGTGCAACGTTATTGTCCTGGAAGAAGTCCTTCGTCAGGCAGGCCTTGTGAACTGCAGCGTTGTCCTGTTGAAAGACCCAGTCATTACCACACAGACGAGAGCCCTCAGTCAAGAGGGATGCCTGCTGCAACATGTTCACATAGCCAGCCGCCGTTTGACGCCCCTGCACAACCTGAAGCTCCATTTTCACATTGAAGGAAAAAAGCACCCCAGATCATGATGGAGCCTCCTCCACTGGGCCTTAATTTGGGTCGATGATCGACCTGTGTCTTCACGGACAGCCTGTCGCATCCTCCGGCTCAGTGCAGGTGAAATTTTTTTGGGTCTACCACTTGATTTTTTTTCCCCCATAACTCTCAGGATCTTTTAAGAAATTTCAAATGACTGTCTTACTGCGTCCAACCTCAGCAGCAATGCCACGTTGCGAGAGCCTTTGCTTGTGCAGCTCAACAATCCTGCCACGTTAAAAAACAGAAAGCCTTTTTGCTTTTGCCATCAGGAGCTCATGACAGTGTGACTGTCTGAAGGACAGTGACATTAAAGCCATATTTTTGCACAGATTTTAATTTTTAATGGCTATGGTCTTAAACTTTTGATCAGCTGATGGCCTATTTGAGTTTAAATGCAGTTTTCAATAAATTGCCTACTCTCTAATTTTTGTCTCTTGCTCTTGTTTCTTCTTTTGGCATTTTGAAAAAGTACTTACAACCTGGTTACGATCCACCAGTGAATACTTGTAATATTTTCTCTGGTCTTAAGATTTCGTTCAGGAGTATATTTTATATATATATATATATATATATATATATATATATATATATATATATATATATATACACACATATACACAGTTAGGTCCGGAAGTATTTGGATGATGACAGAGTTTTTGTGATTTTGCCTTTCTACACCACCACAATGGATTTGAAATAAAACAATCAAGATGTGATCGAAGTGTAGATTTTCAGCTTTATTTTAAGAGGTTCCACAAAAATATGGCATTTACCATTTAGGAATTACAGCCATTTTAAGCAAAGTACTTCCATTTTTAGGAGCTCAAAGGTATTTGGATAATTGACCAGGTGTGGTCCACTCCCTCATTACTTCAAGACAAATGAAGCAGATAAAAGGTCTGGAGTTGATATCAGGTATTGAGTTGGCATTTGGCAGCTGTTCAACTGGAGCTACCAATATGAAGTCAAATGAGATCTCAATGCAAGTTAAGGAGGCCATCATTAGGCTGAATAAACAACATAAATCTATAAGAGAGATAGCAAAAACCTTAGCTGTGGCCAAATCAACAGTTGGGTACATTCTTAAAAAGAAAGAAAGCACTGGTGAGCTCAACAACATCGAAAGGCCCTGAAGACCAACGGAAGACAACTAAAGTGGATGATTGCAGAATCCTTTCCTTGGTGAAGAAAAACCCCTTCACAACATCAACAGAAGTCAAGAATACTCTGGAGAAGGTAGGCGTATCATGCCTTCATGAATGCAAATACAGAGAGTTTACAACAAAGTGCAAATCACTGGTAACATTCAAGAACAGGAAAGCCAGAATAGACTTTGCCACAAAACATCTAAAAAAGCCTCTCATGTTCTGGAATAAGATTCTTTAGACTGATGAAACCAAGATTAACTTGTACCAGAATGATGGGAAGAGAAAAGTATGGTGAAAGAAAGGAACAGCTCATGATTCAAAGTATACAACATCATGTGTCAAATATGGTAGAGGCAGTGTTATGGCATGGGCATGTATGTTATGCCAATGGAAAGGGCTTAGTGGTGTTTACTGATGATGTGACTGCTGACAGAAGTAGCAAGATGAATTCTGAGGTGTATAGGGCTATACTCTCTGCTCTCTTTAACATTCAAGTGTTAAAACTGTGATTATATTTACAATTATGTCACTTTGTCCAAATACCTTTGAGCCCCTGAAAATGGAAGTACTTTGCTTAAAATGCCTGTGATTCCTAAATGGTAAATGCCTTATTTTTGTGGAACTTCTTACAATAAAGCTGAAAGTCTACACTTTGATCACATCTTGATTGTTTTATTTCAAATCCATTGTGGTGGTGTATAAAAGCAAAATCACAAAATCTCTGTCATCATCCAAATACTTCTGGACCTAACTAATATATATATATATATATATATATATATATATATATATATACACACATATCACTGGGGGACATTCAGTTATTGACAGGGTTGTCAGGTAGGGCTGCAAAGACTTTGTTTTATAACAAATCTGAATTAAATGTAATAAATAACCACTAAAAAAGCAAAACTATAAGTGCAGGCAAGGTGTGCATGATGTACAGAACCATTTGTACTGTAATATATTGTATACTGCAAAGACTGGGAGAGGAAAAGTGGGATTATGGAGTGGATAATGTTAGTACATCAGAAATATGCATGAAATACTGTACTTGTTTGTTAAGCAAAGGCTGAGAAAAAGCAGAAATATATCTCATTTCCAATTACCAGATTTTCTTTGGGCTAGGTTGAGGTTTTTTTTTTTTTTTTTTTTTTTTTTTTTAAGCTGGAAATAATGGTTCCCTGGTGGACTAGCATGCGGTGCTCTCACCGCCACTGTCCGGGTTCGAAACTTTTGCCAGAATCAAAATATGCGGATGGATGATATGCTGTGGAGACCCCAAATAGGAGCAGCTGAAAAAAAAAGTTAAGCTGGAAATATTGTTGAATCCTGTAAACCCTATTTAATGATATTTCCTCGAAAAAATATCATTTCCTCAAATGTAGTCTAAGTCTGCTCAAAACAAGCTGCTAGACTGTATCACTTTATGTTGTTGACTCTCAACTGCCTGGTACACGGTTACTCTAAAAATTATGTATGTAGCACTATAGCATTAATCAAGTGTGATAGCCTCTCAGCTTAATTTTTTTTAGTATTAGTGTCAGCCCCAACAAAATCTATGGTCATGAGCTGCAGTTTTTCTCTTAAATTTTGTCAATGTCAATATTAAAAATGGAAAAGTCTTGATCTTTGTCTTTACAACAAAAAATGGAATTTTAATAAGCATAAGTAGACTTATTATATCCAGCATATATGTGCACTTTGTGGGTATATAGTTACTCTGTCCATCGTTTTAAATACCTTTGGCTGATGATCAATCTTGTATGCTGTTTGCTGAAACTGCCGTATTTCTCTGATGATATGGGAGATCTAGAAAAGGACAAAAATTAGCATGAGTTAAACCTGAATAAAATGTGTGCAATGACAATTCTTTTTATACTCTGTAATTTTTTATGTATGTGTACAACTAATTGATGAATTATGGTGTGTTTCTCCTCAAAACAAATGCAAACATTGTAAACATAATATAGTAATGAAAACAGACTAGTGACTGGTTAAAAATCATGGAACCAGTAATATGAGTCTAGTTATGCTCAGTGTGATTTTCAAGAAAACCAAAATGGTTTAATGGTTTGTTGATTTGCTTATTAACACACCAAAAGTTCTCAGCCTTTTCCAAAATATATATTTCAAAATGACTTCTAGATTTGTCTAATTAAATTACATAACAGAACGCTCAGCAAAAACAGCACTTGTTTACCATTCTCATCTTGGAAAAGTTAACCAGGTTGTCTTCTGTGTAGTTTGGTGTACCCTCCTCAATGAATGCCAGGTCTGTGAGGTACATCCCCAAGTATGGCACACATGGAGGATCACAACTAGCAGGCACATTAGTATTTATCAGATAATGTAAACAAAGTACATATTTGGAAGAAGTATACATTCAAGTACAGAGTCACGTAACTTCACGTCACAAACAACACAACAAGAGAAAAGTAATAAGCCATATAAAGTTTACTTTTTTAAAGCTTCTCTTAGGTTCTTGAACCTTCCCTCAGATGAGACCAACTTCTGCAGCTTGTCAATAACTGTTTTGGTCTAAGGAGTGAATCAAAACCAAAAAGACATTACACATCTCAGGAATGTAGTATATTGTTTGATACAAAAAATGATACAGTTTAACAAGTAACAATTCAATATGCTTCAATTCAGTACTAATCTCATACAATTTGATTCATATCCGATCCTATAAGATTCAGTTCAGTTAAAATTAACACGTATTGATGTACGCTAACTTCAACTCTCTAAGGAACAAGAATTTCAAAGTTTTCTTCACTGTCTTCATTTTCTCTGAGAATTGGTACATCAATTCTCTATACTAAATTAATTCTCTGCACTACATTAATTCTTGTCCCAAATATTTTTTTTCATACAGCATGGGGATGCACATTTCACTAAAATGCTATGGATTGGATGTTGTGTTTCAGCCTCTGGCAGCTTTTTAAAATGGAGAATTCACAGCTGATTGTTAATAAAGTATATGTCTGTGTGCGTTCTTTTTTTATCTGTTTCATCTGTTGGTATGGCCTTCAGCTTAATTCTCATTCACTCCTCATTAGTAAGTGCATCAAAAAACTTCCAAATTCAGGTAAACAACATTAGCAGTGTCTGCCAATATCATGCTAAAAACAGCTGGCTAAAAAATAGCTAGTTAAATTTCACTAAAGTAGTGACAGCTAGCTAGCTAGACCGAAACATAAACAAAGGAAAAATAAGAAATGAATGCAAATAAAACTTTTGTACATATAATTTATTTACAACATTTACCAATTATAAAAATTACAGTAACTAGCTGTGTAAAACTGTTATGGATTAGGCTGCTGACCACTACTGCAGCATCAAGCACTCTTCAAGTCTGACTGATTTAAGTGGTCAATCATGTTCATTGCTGTTTCAGTGATTGGTAGTTGGTTATGAGGTTCTGCCCCTTTGAGAGATCACCCAATCATTATACTGATAAGCTGTGCATCGGGGGAACAAGCGAAGATTGCACTGTCCAATAAATGTTGAGATTTTTTTTCTATGCAAAACCCACCACCCACACTCCAAGTCACCCTCAAAGAAGCAATGCGTCTGGGGAAGGCCTAAAATGACATAGTAAAAGCATGTTGTCCATTGAGCATTAATATTTTTGTCCATTGAAACTCACTGTATTTGACTGTGCCATAGAAGCCAATAGAAGCATTGCTTCACTGGACCTTTATGGGCGCTGTGTTGGGGGCTTTAAAAGAGATTTTCATGTGCACTGTCCACTTAAAAAAATTTTATTAATTGAAAAAACAGCATGATGTTGCAGTGGGATAACTGATCATCTGATTGACTAAAATATTGAATTTCACCAAGAGTGACAAATAATATAGACACATTTCTACATTTAATATAGAAACATTGCATTGCTTCATTTTAATGAAATTTGCTGGTGAGGCCAGGCTTCCCATGTAAGGCAATCTCCTCTGATTTACCTAGACAGAAGCAGAAACTCCACAGCTCTGACGGGTGGTCACATCATTCGAGAAAAATGTCATATAATAAAGAAAAATTCATATCTTCAGATTTCATGTCAGATTTCATGTCTGCAAGACTAAGTGTGGAAAAAACACTAGTGGCCTTAAAATCAAAAGGAAAGACTGTCTAATTTATTATTCAATATAATGTGTCAGAAGTGTTGGGAGAAATAACATGAATTATATCTAAGTTACACTAAATACTTCTTGTTTCAGATGATTATTCTCACTTATTAAACATTCTGTTCAACTCCTGTTTTTTTTTTTTTGCCTGAGCAACATGAGATTTGCTAAGCTTAATTATCAATGTTGTATATTTGCTGGTAATTAGTTACATTAATTGCTTGTGCCACTGTTTTTTTTCTGTTTTGTTAGCCTGCTGTTAATGGTGTGTAACAATAATAGTAGTTGTAAGTGACATTGCAAAGATTCCAAGCAAGTAGGTAGACGGAGCATTAGATCATTTTTACACTTGTAGAGACCTCTCTCTGCAAATGCATCTGTCAATCTGTGCAATACATAGTGAGAAAATGATGAGCCATAAAATCCATGTATGATGATGACAATACTATTAGGATAGCCTTTTTCATCTAAGAAATAGTGCTAAGATAAGAAATGTCACTACAAGATGCAGAAAAACTAGTTCATGCTTTTGTTAACTGATGGTTAGACTATTATAACACATTGCTGTCTGGAGGTTCCAGTAGGTGTAACGGGACAGTTTTGCTTGAGTACTTTGCTTGAGTACTCCATTTTGGCATCTTCTTTGGTTGGGTTTCTATTCCTTTTTCTGATGCTTTTTTCTGGGAGAGCACATGCCTCAAAGCATAGTCAAATGCACTAATCACAGCCCTAGCATTCCCTTAACTTACTATTCACGTTCATAAACCCAAACAAAGAAGATGCCAAAATGGAGTACTCAAGCAAAGGACCCTTCTTCATTAAACGGGGAAAAGATAGCAAAAAGTGGAATAGGCTCCCAAAACTTAGAACTCTTCTGGGGTAGTATTCAGTATATATTATTGAAGATCCTTTTAACTTTTAGTTTTTCTTCCTCTTGTTTTCATTTCTGTTTTTTAGCTTTGTCTTAGATTCTCTCTATTATCTCTTCTTCTTTCTTTATGTTTATCTTTTCAGTTTCTTCTCTTTCTCTTTCAATTCTTATTTTCTGCTTTCCTTCTTAATTTTGCCTCATGCAAAGCCCTGATATAATGTACCAGTCACCCCTCTACAATAATGCAACAGCCTCATAGGCTGGCTTTAAATATCCTGCCTGGCAGGTGCAGGAAATCCAGCTTAATCAGCCTGGAGGATTCTGAGCAACTAAGTTCTCCAGAACGGCCGCTCTCACTGTACACCCCTGCCACCCTCGCACAATTGCTCTGGAACTCACTAATGATCTCTGGGTTCAATATATGGCGCACTGGAACCCATGACCGCTCCTCTGGGCTGTGGCCCTCCCAGTCCACAAGCTACTGGGTCCTAACTCTGATCTGGCGGGAGACCAGATATAGGCCAGGGCTCCAACTATTAGACATGGAGCGGGTAGTCAGGATGGGGGTGCTGTCTGACTACACAAAAGTTTAAGGCGCAACACATGGAATGTGGGGTGGATGTACATGTACAGGGGAAAGTGCAGCTGATAAGTGACTAGGTTTATGTGCCGGTCAATCTTAAATGGCCCCACATAGCGTTAAGCTAGTTCCACGTGGTGGTAATGAGCGGCAGGGGTGGCCGTCTTTAGTACTGATGGCGCTGAGACCCCAATAGTCTATGCAGGGGTGAAGCTTCCCATCTTTCTTCCCCATAAAGAAGAACCCTGCCTCCACAGGGGAGTTAGACAGGCAAATGAAACCTGTAGATAAGGCGCCTTGATTGTACTCCTCCATACCTGCCTTTTCCCCAGGGGGGTGTGGTACTTGGAAGGATGTTGATAGCACAACTGCATGCCCTATGTGGGGGCAGGACCTGGGCCTTTATTTCATTGAAGACCTCCCAAAAGACCCAATATTCCCTCAGGACCCCCAAGAGATCTTGATCAGATAGGGGTCCAAGTGAACCTTCTCCTGATATGGAGCACTGGCTGCTTAAGCATAGCCTGTGGACCCCAAGCCACCACAGAAAGATGCCAGCCAGGGAAATCCCTGATCGTCTGAATGCCGTGATAAAATTTAAAGGTGCTTCCACTAAGTAATATTGTAGGGGTGTGCACATTTATGCAACCAGGTTACTGTCCATTTTTTATTTAATTTTTTTTCCCTAAAATGATTCTTATTGTTTTTCACTTTAATTTATACGTTGCAATTTCACAATAAAGGTAGAAAAGATTCTGAAATGATTTATTTTGGATAAATTTTTTTTACCTCTCAAAAACCTCCCATTTTAACATGGGTGTATAGACTTTATATATATATATATATATATATATATATATATATATATATATATATATATACTGTATACAGTTGTATATGAGTGAGTAATGACTCATGATTGTACTATTCAGTTTCACCCAGAATGGGTTTCCTTTTAAGTCTGGTTCACCTCAGGGAGTTTTTCCTTGTCATTGTTGCCCCTGGCTTGCTCATTGGGGATCTATATTTAAATCCATATCCTAATTTCTGTAAAGCTGTTTTGTGACAGTGTCCACTGTTAAAAGCAGTCTATAAATAGAATTGAAATTCAATTGAACTGAATGTCCAGAGAGTCATATTATCTGACACTCTCTGGAAGCCTTGCCCTTCCCCCATTTCACACTAGTCATCAACCTCTGCAAAAAACGGTTCCTTGGGATTGGGCAGTTGGATGACTGGAGAGCTTGTAAGCCTCCTCTTGAGCTCCTTAAATGCCTCTTCAGCCTCAGTGGTCCAGCAAAAATGACCTGGGGTCTTCCAGGTCAGTGCAGTTAGAGAGACCACAACTATGCTGAAGTTTCGGAAAAACCTCTAGAAGAAGACAGACTTCTCTAGTTTGACATACAGGCAATTCACCAAGAACAACTGAAGAATTCGCCTAATGTGGCCTATATGTTCTTCTCTGAACTGCTAAAAACACATTTATTCAATAATAGGCAGTATACTTTGCCCTACTTGTTTGGAAACTTTGAGCCAGGTCTTCTTGAGGCGGAAAATGGCGCTGCGGTTGAGGGATGAGGTTATCTCCAGCACAGCGTTATAGTTATGGAGACAGCGACAAATGTCAGCTACTGCCACCCACTTCTCCATCACGGCCACCCGTGTGTTCACGTCATCGCAATGCAGGATCTCCGATGCAATCAAGTTGCTTATCTTAAAAATGAAAAAAAAAATACATTATTTAAATAAAAGTATAATGATTATCAATTAAGACTTAATACCAAGAATTGTGATTAAATCTCCTTTACAAATTTGTCATTGAGCGTCTGTACCAAGATATACGTCATACACTCTTTCTGAATTTTAGTTCTTCAATATTAAGGGTCAATTTATATTGACCCTTCAAATTCAATAATGAATCAACAAGCCTGTCATGAAATGAGTGTTAGAGCAGGCAATATATATGCAAATATATACAATATGCAAATACACTGAGCAGTACCCCAGCCTGAGGGGTCTCATTTATTAAAGCCTGAACAGAACAAGTAATTCTGTGTGTAAGAAGCGCCAGTGTTCACAAGGAAATTGGCATTCATCACAGGTGTCCACTCTCTTCTCTGTGCGAAGCTGCATATGCAAAATCTTCAAGCATCTCAATCCATCTTTAGATGCACCTTTTATATGATTTTCACCTGTTTTCACCTGTCTGCATCACAGTCAGCAACTGTCAAATTTTCTGACATGATGACAATAAGTGGGATTAGAGCTCCTTGTAATCAGTTTATCCACCATTACACTTTATTACTAGGAGCTTTGGCACACACATGGTCAGGAATGTGTGTAAATATATGCACATCCACTCACTATGCATATGCATGGTTTATAAATGAGACCCCTGAACTGGGAAACAATAAACACTAGTTATGTTTGTGCCTGTGGTTCTTACACTCATCCTGTGAGGTTAAACACAGGATGAGTGTAAGAGCTGGTGAGAATCACCTGAATACCTTCTTCCATGCTGGAGACATTTCAGTAACGTCACTAACTGATGTATTATGCAGGATTTGCAATGAATACTGCTGTTACACAGACATCTTTCCCTGAAACCTGACCCACCCTATGACTGAATGGAAAAGTAAGAAACACTCACACCATTGGGAAGGAAGACATTAAGCCTGTAGAATCTGAAGAAGATACAATGTGACAACCATTTAGGTCTAGCACAGACTTCCTGGAGTAGCATTCCTTTAAGTGATGCCCATGAAAGAGGAGTCGCTCTTCATAGAGTGGCATGTCTATAGGCCAGGGTGATGACATCCACCAGTGGCTCAGTCTCTGTTTAGGCAAAGGTGCTCCCCGTGTCTTTTCTCTGTGACTGATGAACAGTAGAACAGTCCAAATAATACTGTAGGGCACATACTGAGCACAACCAAAAGTGCTCTGAAGGTTCACCTTCATGGAATACTATAAGGTCAATTGATTGGCCGCAAAATTGGGTGATATGACCTTGGGCAGAAACACACACAAGCCCCCCCATCCCTCTTCCACTGGGTCATATAGACAACAATGCATGCAAGGCCGGCTTATCACCAAGACATGTCACCAAGACATGTTTTTGTTGTGATCTGTTCTTGAATGGCACTTTTAAAGAAACTCATTGCAGGTCAACATTTTGAATAGGCTCATACCAGAGGTCTTAAGGGACTCCAGCACAAGGCAGGGTTCAGCACAAGGCAGAAGGGTGCATGGTGGAAAGAAGCTCTCTGTGTCTGTGCCCTGTGGCATCACACTGAGCCTCGGCCTTTTACAGAGGCATTCATGGTGACTATTTCTGTAGTCACCTGGTAGTCGGCTTGATATCAGGGTGTAGGGATGTCTCTGAGAAGAAATGCCAAGGTGGAACTCGACCTGGCAGGGAGAAAGAGGGTGCATGGATGGAAACCCAACTCCAGCCCTGGTGTTTTATATTAGTGGATCTGGCTAACAAAACAGGCTCAATAATTAACAGCACACAGTGAAGTGAAGAAGATCCACTTGGCTGCATTAGCCATGCTTAGCCACAGGCCCACTAGTGAACAGACTGTGAAGATTTTGGGAATGAGCCAAAGCACTGAGAGAGAACCTGACCCACAAAGATTCAAGGGAAGAATGGAGCTAAACCTAGATCCAACCCAAATGACATACCAAGTTCAGTAGTGAAGCATAAAAAATACTCAGTGCACTGAAGGAAACCTGACCTGCCAAGACTGAGAGGTGACTTGTGGACAGAGCACTGAGTAATACACAATAAGACTAGCAAAGCTAATGAGGGAATCCAACCCAAAGTAGCAAGCCACAAAGTTCCATAGCGTTCTCCAGAAATGTGAAAAAATACACTCACCATGGTCAAAAACATGATAGGAGTATATTGACAGGTTACCTGCAACTCTGAACATAGTCACAGGCTTTTATGCAGATAGCTCCAAGTGGTGTACATGAAATCCGATAAGCACAAGGTGAGAAGAAGAAAGGGAAAGATAGCTGTATGACAGTCAGGTGATTCTCACCACCCCTGGCAGTTAGGAGGAGTGAAAAAGAAGAGATATATAGATATATATGTACATCATTGAAGTGCTTTGTTGTTGTCATGATGTAGGGTGTCTTTTCATTTTTGTCATTCTTCATCCATCCTTGGCCAAAGAACTCCCTGGAAATAATAGTGACAGTGTTACCTTCAGAGAATGACAATATAGAGGTTTAAAAACATACTTTACACTTTTTGCATTTGTGGAGCTTTTTGCACTATACTCCCACCCCCACCCCAGCCAAAACATATATACCACATTAGTTGTTGTGCCTGTCCAATCCTTTTCTTTGTCTTTCAAAATAAATATTACAAAACTTATGGGTACAAAATCAATGCTAAGCTTGGGTTATTGTCTTTGTGGCGTTTCGCATTAGTCTCTCAATGTTTGTGTGGGTTTCCTCCCTATGCTAAATTACCTCAGGTGTTAAGTGTATAAATGTGTGCATGGTGCCCTGCAAAGAACTGGCATTCTACCCAAGGTGTATTACCAGTTGTAGGCATATTTGTGGATGAAGCCTCCCATAAATGTTCATGACGGTGCTTTTCCATTAGAAAGGATTGAATTCAATTTAAATCATTTTACCTGTAGTGTTATTGTTGTTATTGTAAATAATTAATGTTGCATTAATCAAAGATTTTATTTATTTATTTATTTATTTATTTAATTTTAGTGATTCTATTGGTAAGATATAAATGATGGAGAAAAAGTGGAGGGCGGGGGAATAGGGGACACTTGGGTGTGTCTATGCGTATATATTGTCAGGTCCATAAGTATTTGTATATGCAAAGTGATTGTATTTGTACCAAGTATAAAAAAAAATCATATTATTATTGACTGTTAGTTTGTCCCTGATTGTACATATGTAGGGGTGTACATGTGCACAGGTAGGTGTGTATGGGTGCAAATTGCAGAAGTTGTTTAGCGGGGAATTAATGTTGATGTGGTCAGTAATTAATCAGTAGTTATTATAAAAGGGCCATAGTTAGCTAGTAGTTTTGGAGAAGAAATATAAGACTCAGCAATTACTGCTTAAGACTCAGTAATTACTGCTTAGTTAATGGTGAACTCCTACTAACATACTGAGTAAATAAATAGTAGTTCTTAGTAGTTAATAGGAATGTGTTAATGAAGAACTACTCATTCATTCCTGCATAGTTACCGATGAGTTTAGCAATTGAATAGAGAGAGATCTATTTCAGCTTTAATTCACTATATCAGGATTCCAGTGGGTCAAAGTTTTATAAACACCAGGTTGACTATCCCTTTAAACAGCCTGGAAGATTCCAGAAATTGATGCAGTGACTTAGAAGCTGACTGTATGCAACTGTACGCAAATCTAAAAATCTTGGGACCTCAAAAAACATTGCATCATTCAGGAAGGAGGCACAAATTAACAACCAGGGATGAACAAACTTTGATCTGAAAGGTTCAACTGAAGCCCAAGACAACAACAAAGGAACTGGTAAAGAAGTTGGAGGCATCAAAGGTATCAATGTATGTATATCTACTGTTAAAAGACTCCTACATCACCATATCCTGAAAGGTTGTTGTGCAGAGGAAGAAGCCCCTACTCTAAGACCGCTAAAAAAAAAAAAACAAACTAAAGTTTGTAAGTGATCACCATGATTGTTTTCTAGTCAGATGAAACAAAAATTGAACTGTTCGCCCATAATGATCAGCATGACGTATGGAGGAAAAAGAGTGAGGCTTTTAATCTGAAGAACATCATCCTAACTGTGAAGCATTGGGGTGGAAACATCATGGCGTGGGGGTGTTTTGCTGGAAATGGAACTGGTGCACTTCAAAAATAGATGGCTGGAATAGAAATAGAAATGTCTGGTAACATAAAATGTTTGAAGATGTGAAAAAAAATTAGTTTGAATGTCTTTGGCCTCTGTAGATTTGTGTCAAATGCTAGTGCACAGTACACAGCAACAACCATAATTCTTAGATGAGGTCTAATAACAAGACTCATATATCTACCTACCTTTGATGTCTTAGAAAAATTAGATTTAGAAAAACTTTGTGGATGCTATTACAGCAAATATGTTTCGATGCTGTATGTCCAAGAATTGGTTTTGACGCATATTTTAATGATATTTATATAGCTATGAATGTAATGAGGCAACCCTAATTACATGTACTTTATCTATAAAATATGTTCAATATTAACCGAACTCTAACAGAGGTTCTTACTCTAAATTTGAACTGACTGAATGCTTAAAATATCGAACATATACTCACTCATATGGGATGACTTTGAAAACCAGGTGGTCCAGCAGGGTGAGCTGCTCCGCAATCTCCAAAGCCGAGTGGTTCTCAAAGGGTTCTGCTTTCCCACCCTCAGCCTGTCAAACACACATACATAAAACATTTACACAGAAAATGCATTTTAGTTAATTAAAAATGTGAAATAATTGATGCTTTGAATGTGACCCAATAGCATCTCACTCACCATCTTTAGTACATCTTCCAGAGCAATCTGATTGTCACCAGGGTCCTCCTGTGTAAGCGTCCTATCAGATGAATGATTAACAGTCTTTGTACATCTTAAGGGCTTAGAATTTACTTTAAAATCAGCCAGTTAGGGGATAATATACAATTATAGAAAAAAAAACTGTCACTATAAGAGTATTATTAAAAAGGGTATAGAAAAGGATGTAGACAAAAGAAATTGTAAGATATGATTAAAATACAGCATAGTATATTAAAGGTTACTTATATATTGAGATGTATAACTACACCTTGATATAATTCCACTGTTATTTAATGTTTAAATTATGTTTAAAATAATGTTTGAGAAGATGAATTGGAACAGGATGGTGTTGCAGCTGATGTGTGGAGTATTCCGGATATTCGGGTGTGCTGTAGTAATGCTCCACCTTATGATGTTGGCCGCTGCTTTTCTTTCCTGAGTCAGCAGCTCAGGGTCATGCATAACTTCCTCCAAGAAGCAGATCACATTCATTTTTAATTCTGTGTTGGTCTCAAAGTCCTAGACATGCATGGAGATGGGAGGAGTGAGAAACTGAGAGAGAACATAGTTAATTTTCAACAGCTGCAAGTACTATCAACTCTCCAACAGTTCTATGTTTGATAGTTTTTTTCCCAATAGAAAACATTGTGTGTATGGCTTAAGTATGGCTTAATTTCCTTTCAAAAATCCTGAAAAAAGTTTTATATATTTATTATAATCATACATAAAAAGAATCACTGGTATTTCTAAATATGAGTGCAAAAAGTGATTGTAGTCCCAGTCAAATTACACCCAACTCTGTTAATTTTTTAGATAACAAAAAAATTATTGGTATGAACTTAAAGGAGATTAGTCAATAGGCTGGGTCAATAGGACATCCACTGCTAAGTAGTGGACAGAAGGTTAAATGAGAGCATGCTATGTGATTTTTCACCTGGGAATGTTTGGACACCCAGTGCCTTAGGACATTAAGTACTCGGTTAGTTGCCGCCCGGCGAATCACAAACTCCTTATCTCCATTCCTCTGGTCTGTAGGGAATCCTGGTAACCAATCATAATTCTTATTGACTGTTTTCTGCCCAGAAACTAATGCCTGCCTTAATAATGTTATTACATAGCACTGTTACGATCTGAACATAGTAATTGTTACCTGTGCTAGCCAAGGACATGCGGCGGTACTTCTCTTTGGTTGGCGTGCCCTCATTGGCACCAGCTGTGGCAATAGCAAAAGCAGATGCTGCCGAAAGTGCACTGCGGTTGTTGTCTATTTCTCGGCAAGATGACATCATCATGCCATTATTGTATGAGAACAGGGAGAAATCTACACAAAGGTAGAGCAAAATAATCTCTTACTGCAGCTTAATGTTATTACAGGGGACCAGACATGTTTATATACCAGATTTAGAACATACATATTAAATTACTAAAGATGAAACAGTATCAAATACTGAACAAAAAAAATTAACCGGAATGTATTGTTCTTCTAGAATTTCCCGTACGCCATCTTTCAGGGAATGCATCATCAATAATCAGAACTAGGTATCTGCATATGTCCTATTGAAATAGTGTGAGGTTAGGCACAAGGGGATTATAGTATGCATTTATTATTTTTTTCTTTTATATCAATTATAAATTCTAGGGATTGCTTTTTTGTGGTTTATTTTATTAGAGGGTTGCAGGTTGCTCAGTTGTTGAAACCTTCAGCAGAACTTATCTAGAAGGATATACAATGATAAGCAATTTAATAAATTATTCAATATTCAGAACAAATAATTAACATTTATTCACAAATTGGTGTCACGAGGCAAAAGCGGAAGCAAATGCAGGTAAATAGCAGCTTTACTGAAGACACAGGCAGACAATTCCAAAACGTAAGGCAGAGGTCAAGCAATTAGCAAACAATGTGACCTAGGCAATGCTTAAGGCAAAACATGAAACATAATACAAGATCTATAACTGAGCAGACTATGGCAATACAAAGGCTTGGTAGCAAACTGGAGAGAATCAAAGAGTGATCACAATCCTTTCATACTGTGGTCTGTAATTGTGAACAGGAGTGTGTAATCAGTAGGATTTTGAATGTGACAGTCTCTGTTGTTGCTGGGTGTTGTAGTCTGTAGTGGCCATGTTTGTAGGCCATGTAATACTCTGGGGAGTGTAGTTGAACGTCATTCCCGCATTGACATGACAACTGGTCAGTTCATATAACATCAAAATTAACTCAAATTAACTTCATCATCTACATGGATGGATGAAATATATGATATACACAACCACCTATAACCTATAATTGGATATTAAATGGAAGATCTTCTCATTTAAAAACCAGCAGCTGTCATATTGTCACGGCAACTGGACTACAGCACCCACAAGCCATTGCATGTCAAATGTTCACTGCAGGCGCCATGTTACACAACCACCTGAATCATGTCATTGTATAATTGTCACAGGTATTTTTCACGTACTGTATAGCACTCTAAAGCAGTCTTTAGTTGTTGTCACCATAACATGCATAACATGTTCACATTGTTGCCTAGCCTCATTGTATCTCATGTTTCATAGTCTTTGTATTTAACATATCTGACTGTAAATAAATGTTTTCCTGCACTTGCATCCAACTCATTTACCATTCCTGACACACAAGTCATTTTTTGCCTAAGCAGAATCATTATTATGGCAGTGCATGAGCTTTCAGTGATGACCTACATAAATGTCACAAATACAGTATCTATCAAATATTACCAAACAGTTCACACAATATTTAAACCAGTGAGGAGCAACACAAGAGAGCAACTGGATTTGTCCATGTGTGAATTTTGTTTTTCAAATGCTATGTCATTATTATTACCAAGTCATTATTTTCACTTATTATCTCCTTAGTTTCATGTACTACATAATGAATTTGACTTTGAAGATAGTATCTTATTATTTTGACTAAGTCATTATTTTGAATTAGTAGCTTGTTATTACAGTGCATTCAGAAAGTTTCACTTTCATTTGTTTCACATTTTGTTATGTTGCAGTCTTATGCTAAAATACTTTTTTTGCATCAATCTACATTCAAGATTCAAAGAAGATTCAAGATTCAAAGAACTTTGTTAATCCCAGGGGGAAATTCCACACCCCATAATGACAAAGCAAAAGCCAAATTTGTGATAACTTTGCACATTTATTAAAAAAAAAAAACTGAAATCATATTGACATAAGTATTCAAACCCTTTGCTATGACACTTGAAATTTAGCTCAAGTGCATCTTTCTCTGGATCTACACTTTGATTGGTCCATCTGTGGCAAATTCAGTGGATTGGACATGATATGGAAAGGCACACACCTAAATAAGGTCTAACAGCTGAAAATGCATATCAGAGCAAAAACCAGATCTGGGGAAGGCTACAAAAAAATTTCCAGGTTTCCAAGAGCAAAAAAAAAAAAAAGAAAGTTTCCAAGAGCACAGTGGCCTCCATAATTCTTAAATGCAAGAGGTTTGGAACAACCAGGACGCGTCCTAGAGTTGGCTGCCTGGACAAACTGAGCAATCGGGGGAGAAGGACTTTGGTAAGAGAAGTGACCAAGAACGCAATGGTCACTCTGGTTGAGCTCCAGAGATCATGTGTGGAGATGAGAGGAACTTGCAGAAGGTCACCCACCACTGCAACACTCCACCGATCTGGGCTTTATGGCAGAGTGGCCAGACAAAAGCCTCTCCTCAGTTCAGGACACACAGTTCTGTGAATGGAAATGCCTTGTTGATGAGAGAGCTCAATAGAGAATGGCCAGACTGGTTTGAGCTTTCCGAAAGGCTACAGTAACTCAGATAAACATTCTGTACAATTGTGGTGGGCAGAAAAGCATCTCAGAATGCACAACTCATCGAACCTTGAGGCGGATAGGCTAACAGCAGAAAACCACATCGGGTTCCAATTCTGTCAGCGTAGAACAAAAAGCTGAGGCTACAGTGGGCACATGCTCACAAACTGGACAGGTGAAGACTGGAAAAACATAGCCTGGTCTGATGAAACTCGACTTCTGCTCAGGCAAACATATGTTAGGGTCAGAATTTGGTGCCAACAGCATGAATCCATGGACCCAAACATGCCTTGTGTCAACAGTCCGGCAGTCCAACAGTCCAGGCTGGTGGATTGGTGTAGGGGAATGTTTACATGGCACACTTTGGGCCCATTAATACCAATACCAATTGATCATTGCTTGAATGCCACAGTTTATTTGAGTTTTGTTACTGACCATGTGCATCCCTTCATGGCCACAATTTATCCATCTTCTACTGCCAGCATGATAATGCACCAAATAAAAGTCATCTCAAACTGGCTTCTTGAACATGACAATGAGTTCAATGTTCTTAAGTGGCCTTCCCAGACACTGGATCTGAATTCAATAGAACAACTGTGGGATGTGGTAGAAAGAAAGATGCAGCATGCACATGCACCTGAAAAATCTGCAGGTGTGATGCAATCATGTCAGCCTGGACCACAATCTCAAATGAAGCACTCACAATAGGAACGTGAGCATCAGAACTGGACCATGGTCTGATGAATCAGATTTTCTTTTACATCATGTGGACGGCTGGGTGACACTTACCTGGAGAAGAGATGGCACCAGGATGCACTATGGGAAGAAGACAAGCTGGTAGAGGAAGTGTGATTCTGGGCAATGTTCTGCTGAAAAAACTTGAGTCCTGGCATTCATGTGTTAGTCTGACATGTACTACCTACCTAAGCATTGTTTCAGACCAAGTACACCTGGGTCATTTCAGCATGTGAGGACAATCTCTGTCCTTTCGTCATTGTAATGAATTAAACATACATAGTTTACAAATACATAAAGCCAGCTGTATAATAAAAAAAAAACACTCAATATTTGATATTATATTTTCCTTTTTATATATTAAATATCCTTTCAAAAGTTGCAAACACAGTAAAATGGCATGTCCCTGAGGTTAGTCATATAACAGCTGACAGTTTTTATCTTAAAATGAACTAATATTTAAAAAATGAAAACACTTAAAAATTGTTTTAATTTTAAACATAGAATGATTAAAAATCATATTTTAATGCATAAATAGTGCAAAAATATCATTTTAAACTTGTCCTCAACTTCCTCTCAACCCTGTTAATAATGGGGAAAAAACTGCAGGAAGTGGTAATCTGTTGATTTAAGTCACATGACTTTAAGGCAGTTCATTTCATTACAAAGAAGCATAGCATGCAAAGAATGGTAAGTTAGCTCTTTTTCTGTCACTTTTTTAAAGGTTTTTGTACATTTAACACATAGGGACAAACAGAACCCGATCAACCCTGTTGAATGTAACCCTGTTGTTTTACAAATAAAATATTTTTAAAATTAAAAAATATATGAAAATTTTATTAAAATCTTTGTTAAAAGTTTAAATCTTAAAATTTTTATAAAAGCATGTGTTTCACCACACTGCTAGCTAACACACATAAGGATGTTATGTCATGTCAAACTGAAGTTATCAACTATTCATTGATGGAGACTTGAGTGTGAAATGTTTTTAGCAATTGCTGTCTTTAGGCTATCCAAAAAGAACATCCACAGCCATCTTTAGGGTGTCTATGAGGTACCATCCATAGTGAACCCATGGTGATCTGTTGGCTTTCCATCCGTGGCCATCTTTAGCAGCAGTGATTGATTTTCAAGTAAGCGGGGCTCCAGGAATAAGTGGGGCATCAGGAGAGATCAGGCAGGTCCGGAGGGCAGAAGGAGTCAGGATCACTAAGTTGGTGTGAAATGTTTCTTTCAATTGCTATGCCATTATGTTGACTTACTAAGTGGGTATTTTAACTAAGTATCTCATTATTTTGACTTGGTATGTCATTATTTTGACCAAGTAGTAGTTTTGACAATTTGGATTTAATATCTTGTTAATTTTTCCTTACTATGTGATTATTTTGACTTAGTATCTCATTTATTTTGACTTACTTAGTCACTATTTTACCTTGTTAGCATCTCATTATTTAAACTTACCACATCATTATTTTGACATACTAATCATTATGTCGACTTAGTATCTCATTATTCAACTTACTAAGCTGGTGTGAATTTTTTTTCAATTGCTGTGTCACTATGTTAACTTACTAAGTCGGTATGACTTAGAAAGTCAACATAGGTTTGACTTACTAAGCCAAAACAATACCTTAATATCTTGTTACTTTGACTTAGTATATTGTTATTTTGGATTAGTATCTCATTATTTTTGTCTTGGTATCTCCTTATTTTGACTATAGTATCTCTTTAGTATCTTGTTATTTCATTATTTCAACTTAGTGTCTCATTATTTAGACTTACTAAGTAGGTGTGAATTTTGTTTTCAAGTGCTCTGTCATTATTTTGACTTACTAAGTAGTTATTTTTGACTTACTGTCTCATTATTTGGACTTAGTAAGTCTTTATTTTGACTTAAGGTCAAATTATTTAAACTTACTAAATCATTCTTTTGAATTGCTGTCTTGTTGTTTCAACTTATTAAACTGGTGTGATTTTGTATTGCTATGCCATTATTTTCACTTAGTAAATCAAAATAACTATATTATTATATAATACTACTCATACTCATTCTGCACACATACCAAAGCCATTTGGGCTGCTGTCACGATTCCCAGCTGGAGTGCCCATGAACTCCACTAGAGGGCACTCCACCCCGGACTCTTACTATTGTTTCTGGACTCCATTTCCCATGTGTTCCTTGCCCCTCATGTGATCTTGTCATGTGTTACCCTTGTCTTTGTGTCATTTTCTGATTGGTTCCTTAGTTTCATGTGTCTTGTTCCTATTGGTTGGTTTAGT
>CM040980.1:17465442-17491063 GCA_022985145.1 Pangasius djambal
CACAGGTGGTATCCTATGACAGTTCCACGCTGGAATTCACTGAGCTCCTGAGAGCGGCCCATTCTTTCACAAATGTTTGTAAAAACAGTCTGCATGCCTAAGTGCTTGATTTTATACACCTGTGGCCAGGCCAAGTGATTAGGACACCTGATTCTGATCATTTGGATGGGTGACCGAATACTTTTGGTAATATAGTGTACTTGCTCTGATATGCACAGACATAGAGAAGTAGAGAACCATTTACAGAAGGAGAACCCCCTCCAAACCAAATGGGCTGGCTGTACTGAAATACAGCCCACGAGCCAGTGTTTACCATCATTTATCAGCCTTTATTGGTGTTTATAGGTGTTTATCGACCATTATCAGCCTTTACCAGCATTATCAGCCATTATTGGCATTTCTTGGCCATTATCAGCATTTAACAGCGTTTATCAGAAATAATCATCGTTTATTGGTAATTATCAGCATTAGTAGCCTTTATCAACATTTATGAGCCATTAATGGCCATTAGCTTTTATTGGTCATTATCAGCATTTTTCTGTATTTATCAGCCATTGTTGGCATCATCCACTGTCAGCATTTATCAGCGTTTATCGGCCTTTATCAACATTTATCATAGTTTTTCAGCCATTATCAGCATTTATAGTGTTTACCAGATTTTATCAGTGTATTGCCAGCATTTGCTAACATTTATTGGCCATTATCAGCATTTTTCTGTGTTTTCCGTCCATTATCGCCATTAGCAGCATATTACTAGCGTTTACCAGTGCTTATCAGCCATTATCAGCATTTACCAGCATTCATCATTGGTTGTCAGCGTTTACCAGCATTTTTTCAGTGTTTATCAGCGTTTATCTGTGTTAACCAACATTTACGGACATTACCCGCATTTGTCAGCGTTTACCGAACTAGACATTTTTTCCCAGCTGATTTCTGAATGTTGGTTTACATTTTGGGACAAAATGACTACATATTATAATACTACATAATATAATACATATAGAATTGAAAGAGGGTGTACTTTCTTTTTCCCATGACTGTCACTTGTGTGAATTTTTTAATCTGTCAACTTTCCCAACCTCTTGCTTGTTAGCAAGCTATTTGTTCTGCAAAGCCCAAAATTGGAGATATACGCTCACTGAATACATTATTAAGAACACCTGTACACCTACACATTCATGCAATTATCCAATCAACCAATCTTGTGGCAGCAGTGCAATGCTTAAAATCATGCAGATACAGGCCAACAGCTTTGGGTAATGTTCACATCAATCATCAGAATAGGGAAAAAATGTGATCTCTGTGATTTTGACCATGCCAGACAGGCTGGTTTGAGTATTTCTATAACTGATGTCCTGGGATTTTCATGCACAACAGTCTCTACAGTTTACTCAGAATGGTGCAATAATGGGTAGGGCAGATGGGCTACAACAGCAGAAGATCACATCGGGATCCACTTCTTGCAACCATTAACAGAAAGCTGAGGCTACAGTGGGCACAGGCTCATGAATACTAGACAGTTGAAGACTGGAAAAATATAGCCCGGTCTGATGAATCTCGATTTCTGCTGAGGTGCACAGATTTTAAGGTCAGAATTTAGCACCAACAGCATGACTCCATGGACCTAATCTAACTTGTGTAAACAGTCCAAGCTTGTGGAGGTGATGTAATGGTATGGGGAATGTTTTCTTGGCACACTTTGGATCCATTAATACCAATCAATCATTGCTTGAATATCCTATTTATTGTTACTCACCATGTGCAGCCCTTCATGGTTACTTCCAGCATGATAATGCACCATGTCACAAACCACAAATCATCTCAAACTGGTTTAATGAATATGCCAATGAGTTCAATGTTTTCAGTGGCCTTCCCAGTCACTGCATCTGAATCCAATAGAACATCTTTGGAATGTAGAAGAACAGGAGATTCACAGCATGATTGCACCTGTAAAATCCGCAGGAATTGCATGAGGCAATCATGTCAACATAGACCAGAATCTCAATTGATTCTCAATGAATTTCTGCAATAGCTTGTGGAGTCCATGCCATGAAGAATTGAGAAATTGCTGTTTTGAGAGCAAAGGGAGGCCCTACCCAGTATTAGTATAGTGTTCCTTATAAAGTTCTCAATCCCAAATGTCTAACCCATTGTCAAACCCAATGTACAGCAAAAACAAAAGAACTGGCCTTGCCATTCCAATACTTTCCTTTTTATGTGTGTGTGTGTGTGTGTGTTTGACGATAGATAGATATTCAGATTTCATTCCCTCATATTTACATTTAGATGTGTTAAACTACTTAAAGCATAACACCTCTGGTGGCAGAAGACCCAATTTTTAGGTGAGCAACAGTAAGGAATGGATAGTACCATACAGTACCCTAATGGTTGTGGATGTTCTTACTTTGCCTAAAGACTGCACTTGCTAAAGTTTAATGCTCAAGTCCAAAACATTGAACAGTGGATCATTTCACTTTGATATTATCGATATTTAAAACACTAATGAAATAAAAAATGACCATAATGCTCTTACTTAAGATCCTTTCAACACATGTAGCAATGTGATACTCCATAGTATACAGCTGTGGGTGAGTAATGACTCGGGTTTCACCCAGAAGAGGATGGGTTCCCTTTTCAGTCTGGTTCCTCTCAAGGCTTCTTCCTTGTGGTGTCTCAGGGAGATTTTTCCTTGTTACAGTCACCTCTGGCTTGCTCATTAGGGACAAATTCAAATCTATATCCAGATTTCTGTAAAGCTGCTTTTGTCCATTGTATGTCCATTGTTAAAAGTGGTATATAAATAAAATTGAATTAAATTCAATTCAAGTTCACAATAATGCTTGCAGATAGACACTTACAGTTTCTCACTAATGGTACAGAAGCTCAATATAAAGGAGCTGACACAATGGTTTGCAAAGTGCATGATGCTAGTGTGAATATGAGAGGTATGCCTAACACAGGTCATAAAAGCTTCTGGCCCTAAATGAGATAACTGCAGGTGCAATGCTACAGGCAACACTAGCAAGCAATGGACTGGCAGGTCTTTGGACTCATAGGCACTAGAACCTGCAAGACCCACACTAAATGGTTAAAATGACTTCAGAAGTTTATGCATATTGAATATAACATATATCATGCAGATGTGTAGCGGAAGTCTTCTTTCACAAATTGTCCAGTCTATGCCTCAATATCCGTTAGGAGAGCCATGTGTGAGTGGGTCGGACAGTTGCCAGAACACTGACAATTCAGATCCAAGCTATTATAGAAGGAGGATCAGCTGTTTACTTATGTCCAGAGACTTTCTGACTCCTGCAAATGCTGGCCGAGACTGTACCCCACCCAACTGGAGTATAGACTGGTGGCACTGGAGCAGTTCATCTACCAGAAACCAGATGGAATGTTGGAGTGGGTCCAATGCCACGAACCCGACTCGCTGAAAAAAAGCCAACAGGTGGAGGATCATATGTCTGCATATGCAGACCCAGGGACATGGGAGTTGTCCTGTCTGCTTCCAGAACTCCTCCAACCCCAATGCCATGTAAAAAGAGACTGCTGCAGCCTGTGGCTTCCCAGAGTATGGCAGCCCCATGTGCCTTTCCTCCACAAGCACCGGTAGGTGAGCAAGATGCAAATGATGAGAGCAGAAGTGGCGATCATGGGCCAATATAAACCTCTCCACACCATAACTAATGTTATGTTCTTCTCCATCCCAAGGGTGCCATGGAGTCCCAGAGAGCTGGACTGGAGCCCAGGCAAGTCTCTTGGGGCTGCTGAGGACTGGGGCATTTCTAAGTGGAGTGCCCAAGTATGAATGTGAGTCAGGTGCTCCAGACTTCTGTGGTCCCATGGCCCTCTCCCAATCCAGAGTCAACATACAGAGTGCGGTTAGTACACAACGGTGTGTACATCAGGCCTTGATGGATTCAAGCAGTGGGCAGACCACCAAAGGCAGATTCAAGACAAGACTCTGGAAGGGTTTTGGGAGGTGAAAGTGTGATGTATTCATGGTGATGCACTTATGCTAAGGTGCCTCTCGCAATCATATTTAAACTCTTTTTTTTACCAGAGGCCTAAAATGGAATTGCTGCCTATTTTTGGAGTGTCCGTGTTCAGCATTGAATTTATTTAGATTGTCACATTCTACTGCAGTGGTTAATGGCTCATATGAATGTAGACACTCAAGAATTAAAGAATCTGCAGTATTTCATATAAGTATTACATATAAGTATTTTCAGAGAAAAGTTCCAAAAATGGTTGGGTTTTAAATAATCTTTTATATCTTCTAATTTTATATCTTCAAAGTAAATGCTGATATCAATCTCATTCCTCTCTGACATGCCCCAAGTGCTTGTCCATAAGTATCCAAAATTTGAAGGAGTTATCTTCAACCACTAAAATCCTGTGTAAAATTATCACAGTGGCATAAAGCCTCTAGAAATGGCACAAAGCCTCTAAATATAGCAGACAACTTATATAAATAGCAAGTATTGCTAAAAATGGCACCAAAGAACATGTCCAAATAGCACAAACCACAAACAAGTGTCACAAAAAAATAACAAATAAAAAGATTGAAACTTACTCATCTCATTTAGCCTTTATTGAAATTAGAGGAGGCAAAAATAACTATTTACAACAAGTTTGAAAGTGCAAAATATAAACTAGTAAATGTAAAACATGAACAAAAGTGCAAATTAACCTGAATAAAAGATTCAAGAGTCTAATGTGTATCACTGAGCTTGGCTGTCCTTGACATCATGCCACTCAATTGAAACAACAAGAGTTCACTATAAACACTATAATACAGAGGCATGTCACAAAACCTGCACTTGTAAATAGTCTTGCTGTAGTCTTCCTTTGAATGCAGAGTACACAGAGTCTTCTCCGAGTTGAGGCTTTGTTTCTCTTGGCAGCTATAAAGTGACAACTGTTACTGGATAGCATGGCCTCTTCTCTGGCCTCTTCTCTCCCACCTGTGACACTTCACTGACAGCTGCAGCCTCCCTGGCTCAGATGCTCTTCCTGAGGGGCTTCACACGAAAGAGCCAATCATAGCCAGTGGTGCCTTTTAGCCAGTCATTCTGCTCATCATCTTTGAATTTTGCCTCAAATCTGTAGAGGTTGGGAATGGAAAAATATGGAGCTTATCCTTTCTCCATAAATCTCAACCTCTTGATGGCTTTATTAGGCCACTGTAAATGACTAAGCCCAGGAATTTGTGCATCTTCAAGATAGTTATAGGACTCTGTGGTGTCTATGTGCCCTTCTTCTGCATTGTACTCTGCATACAGGTTTGTGTTGTTGCAGAGACTCTTAATTGTGGCTTTATCAAAAATAAACTGGAACAGCTCAAGAGGACTGTGCTGCTGGTGGCTACTGCGGGCAGGTAGTAGGCACATCAGGCTCGTTAATATGGTGTCACCTGTACTGTTCAGGTTATGTTGACCTTTTTTCTCTCCTAATGGGTCAAATGGGTGACACACAAGTGCTGCCTCTTCTCTGGTTTCTCTGGGAAGGGGTAGTTGGAGCTGTTAGTTTGCTGTGGAAAGCTCCATGTGGGTGTTGGGGGAGGAGGCCTCAGAAGAAGAGGATTAGGAGCATTTCCTTCTCTGCAGCAATAAATGATCACAAATATGAAGTACAATAAGTACCCAAAATGACCATTAGTAAATGCTAAATTGGCTATTATATTTATATAATAATAATTCTATAATTTTATATATTGACTATATTGAAGAGCACATCTTGGTGCATTTATTGTTGTTTATTACTACATGAAATGCAAGACATAAAACATTTCCATTCTTCAAGCAAAAATACATTTCCATGCTACATATGAAAAAGAATTTACATGCTACCTGCAAAAATGCAGTTATGCTACATGCGAAATGCTCTGCCATGCTACATGCAAAAATGAATTCACATGCTACCTGCAAATATGCACTTCCAGGATACATGCAAAAATGAATTCACATACTATCTGCAAAAAGACATTTCCACACTACAAGCAAAAAATGAAAATAGAAAGCAACATAGCTTATGTACATTTCAAGGACTGGGTTGAGTACTTGCCCGAATGCTTGTTCCTCAACTGAATACACACTGTCTTCCTCCTAACAACCCTCAAATTCCTGCCCAGATTCCCTCCTAAATAACACTTCCAAAACCTCCAACAAATTCAGGCTTTTTTTTTTATTTTATTATTTTAACAACTTTTGGGGTAGGACAAACATGCATGAACAGCCGTCAAGGTTGCTTGCACAACAAACACGGCCTGGCACTACAAGTTGATTCACCTCTATCCACTGACTGCCAGGATATTGACAGCTCCAGGCCAATAGGTGGAGGAGTTTACATACTGTTGTAGCCCTGTCTCTGAATGGTCAATCTTGGTCTTGTTTGAAAGCTAAAAGTTTCTACAATTGGTCCAATTAGTACAATTCTACAATTTATACTGCAGTTTGTTCAGCGTAGCCAAGGTATATAGTGCTTTTTTTGAATGTGGGTCACTATTCATGGCTAACTACTAAAAACTACTAATGCATTTTGAAGATGACATATGTGACTTAATGTGGAACTTTGCATTTTTCTTTCTTCAGTAATGGTGATGGAAATGTGCATGATTTATAAAACGGGGAACAAACTGGATTTTTGTCTTTGTAGGCAATGCAAGGAAGTTAACATTTATAAAAATATGAAATTGGATTTAAATGTTATAATTTATTTGATAGTTGTATACAGTGTTGTACTAAAAAAAAGCTTTAGAACAGTACTGTGAGAAAAGGTTAAGGGACAAAAACATAGCATAAAGGTGGCAGTTAGTCCCCACCTTTTCCTCTCAGTAATTCTGGGGGGCGATTGGCAGTGGTTTACTGAGTTAGCCATAGATTTAGAACCACAGGGCCCTGGACAGTTAGTACAAGATTTGCACCACCTCAGCTGCCAACACACTTATGAGTGTAGGAGGGGGGTGAGCGACGAGATGGCAGGGCCTCCAAGGGGGAAATCCTGCCTCCTCTCCTCGAGCCCCAAACAGATTCAGGTGACAGTGCTGACATTTCCCCCAGTTTGCTATTATTCAGAATTGTTTATACCGAGTGAGCCAGGAAATTCAAACAGGAGAGTCCATGACCCAGTTGTTGATACCAAAAAGCCACAGAGAAATGCTTTTCAACATGGCTCACTGTAACCCCATGGCAGGGCACTTTGGAATGGATAAAACATTAGTGTGGCATGTTTTTACTGGCCAGGCATTTGTGGTGATGTATGTTGGTGTTTTGCATCTTGCCATGAATGTCAGCTGGTGAATCCATCAGTCTCTCCTTCGCATCAAGATCCCTTTTAAAGAATTGATATAGATCTTGTAGGGCTTCATATTAGTTCTTGCGAAACGATATCCTGAAACAGTGCCTCTGAGAACAATCACGGTGAAGAGCATAGCGGAGGCACTGTTTTGAGTAATCTCAAAGTTGGGATCTGAAAGAGATCCTAATTCACTGAAGCACATCACTTATGTCATATACACTACACGGACTGTATGCATTATTGGGAATTAAAGCAATCTGCCCCAGTGTTTATCATCTTCAAATGGACCAGTTTGTGGAATGTTTTAATAAAACATTTAAGAGCATGATTTGTAAGTTCACACACAAGGATTGGCAAAATTGGGACAAATAGTTGGAAGCCCTGTGGGGTGTCGAACCCCAACGCTCAGTAAAAATTAAGTTCAGTACCTCTTAGGCCTATGAACAAAGCTCCACACAGTGGGTCACTTATAGCAGGAGAATTTAATTCAGGCTCAAGAGAGGCAGAAATGACTCCCAACTGAGATAATCTGCACTGGGAAATAAAGTCTCCAATTTGTTTCCCACCTCCAGATCAAAATTATTTGCAAGCCACAGGGTGAGTGGGAGAAGTCAATAATGAGGTTTAGCGCAGAGACTGGGGGACTGCACAGCATGCATACCATCTTAACCTTCTCAAACAATGGAGGGATGTAGTCCCTCTTGTCCCGGTGGCCGGCCCTACAGCTCTCTGGCACTGCATTGGGCAATGGAGGTAATGTGGCAGGTTGGGGTGTGGTTAGCCAGAAGTCCACAGCAGGAGTGTAGAGGAATGGGCAATTAATAAGGCACAAAACTTATAATTTGGTGGGTTACATTAGCAAGTTGTGTTGTCTCTCTGTCCTGATCTGTTTTCGAGTCATTTGCCAGGTGTTTCTTGCCTGCGTCGGCATTTGAACTATACCGTTTCTTTTTTCATTTCTATTTCATCTGCTTTACTTCTCACTTTCCTTTCTGCCGTATTTTCATTTTTTTCAAAGAACACTTTTGTTTTTTGCCAAGACAGCGAGCAGAGGCCATCCATGCCAGCTCCATACAGACTAAAATAATATCAACTAACTTTGAGTAAGGTACGGTAAATAACATGTCAAGCAATCATGTTCAGTGTGTTGAGTGCAGGATGTTTAGTCATTCTTCCTCTGTCGTTAGTAATAGCTTTATTTGTGATAAGTGTATATTAGTTAGCTCTCTGACAGAGAAGATTGCTGCATTAGAGGTGCGCATCCAGACTCTACAGAGGGGTAGTGAGAGGGAGAGCAGAGTGATTTCTGTAGGGGAAAGTCTGGATGCCTTAGGCAGAGTTAGCAATCCCCCAACTCTGGCATTAGAGTCCTCACAGTGGGTCAAATGAGTGATGATTCAGCGGCATAATCACAAAACAAGGCAAAGCTAAAGCTAAGACTCACCCACGGGAGCACCTCTTCTCTCCGCTTCACATGTCTAACAGGTTTGCTCTCCTCAGTGAAGCACCCACTGAGAAACCTGAAAGAACTCTGGTTATAGGAGACTCTATCTTAAGGCACATGAAATTAGCTAGGACTTTAGGGGCACCAGCAGCTTTAGTTAGGTGTATACCCAGAGCCAGGGCGTCAGGCAGGTAATCTTAAGGTCTTAGGCAAGAATAGGTGTTCAAAGATAGTTATTAATGTAGGAGCTAATGATATACACCTTCATCAGACAGAAGTTACTAAGAGTAACATTGTACAGCCAGCACCTTTGATCTGATGCTAGGACTGTTAAAAGCGCTCAGGAGTCTAATGTACTGTGTTTAACAGAAATGTAGATTAAACCAAATGAATGTGTAGCATTAAACGAAGCTATTCTGCCTCGATACAGTTATATACATCAGCCCGTCTAACTGGCAGAGGAGGTATCGCAGTTATTTATAATGATAATCTAGGTGTCACACATAAACCTAGTCATAAATTCAATGCGTTTGAAGTTCTTTATATCAACATAACATATGTAGCCAAAAAAAAAGTCTACCCAGACGATTCTGCTGATTATTATTTACAGGCCCCCAGGGCTATATTCTGAATTCCTTTGTGAATTTTCAGATTTATTCTCAAGCCTGGTTGTTTCTTTAGACAAGGCATTAATTGTTGGAGACTTTAATATTCATTTTGATAACCCAGAAGAAAGAAAATATAGTCTCATTTCCACAGTCTGAAGCTATCTCAGATCATTTTCTCATCTCATTTAAAATTTGTCTTAATCATAATATATGCACCTTGCCATGCTACCGCGCACAGAGTTTTATCAGTAAACCTGAAGAACTTGACCAGGCAACTGAATGCTTAGAATCAACGTTCTGCTACATGCAAGATAAGGTAGCTCCACTTACAAGAAAAATAATTCGAGAGAAAAAGCTAGCACCCTGGCATAATGATCACATACGCACCATAAAACAGACCAATCAAAAATTAGAACATAAATGGCATTAAACTAAATTGATAGTATTTCACAGAGCATGGGAGAAAAGCTCTGAATGCTGCTAGATAAATGTATCTCTCCACTGAAGATAACAAAAATAATCCTAATCCTTATTTAATACTGACTAGGCATAAGATCATAGATATAGCAGTGATGACTTCATGAATACTTTCAAGGGTAAAATTGAAAATTTAAAACCAGACAGTTTCATAACTAACCCTGCAGATATTAATATAATGATATCAGATAAATAATAATAATTTTTATTTATAATGCACCTTTCTTACACTCAAGGCACTACAACAGTATAAAACAACAATAAAAGAAACAACACAACTCCATAATAGCAATCATAATGACAACACAGTAACAATGATAAAAGCTCAAAGCTTCACTAAAGAGATATGTTTTGAGTGATTTCTTAAAACAATCAAAAGATGGAGCATTCCTAATAGGAAGGGGCAGAGAATTCCACAACCTGGGAGCAATACAAGAGAATGACCTCCCACCCATAGTTTTGAGTTTACAGCGAGGCTGGTACAGAGTAAGAGAACCAGCAGAGTGGAGAGACCGAGATGGTGTGGACACTAAAACCAAATTACAAATATACTCTGGGGCCAGCCCATGTACTGCATTATAAGTTAAGATAAGAACTTTAAAATCAATACGTGATTGAACTGGAAGCCAGTGTAGTTGAGAAAGCACAGGAGTGATATGACTGCGGGATGGTGTATAAGTTAAAACATGAGCAGCTGAATTTTGCACATATTGCAGCCTCTTAATCAAATTTGCAGGTAACCCTGCAAAAAGTGAATTACAGTAATCAAGCCTAGATGTTATAAAGGCATGAATAAGCCTCTCTGCATCAGGCATAGAGAGAAATGGTCTTATATGTGCAATATTCCAAAGATGATAAAAAGCTACTTTAGTAACGTTCTTAAAAATGAGTGTTAAAAGTCAGCTCTGCATCAAAAATCACACCCAAATTCTGCACCTGCACAGAAGGGAGAATCTGGCAATCATTCACTGTAAGTTTAAAATCTTTTACATCTATTTACAGCAGTTGAAGTGCCAATCAATAGAACTTCAGATTTTGAACAGTTTAACTGTAGGAAGTTCTGTTTCATCCAGGTCTGTATTTCCAGTAAACAAGCAGATAAAGTTGAAAGTGCTGATGTAACATCAGGTTGAGTACTAATGTAAATCTGGGTATCATCTGCATAGCAATGATAACCCAGACCATGCTTTTGAATAATCTGCCCAAGAGGCAACATATAAATGCTAAAAAGAGTAGGACCCAATACCGACCCCTGAGGGACACCCTGCCGCAGTGGAACAGTCTGAGATCTGTTTGCACCAGAATAGACGAATTGAGTGTGTTCTGAAAGATATGATTCAAACCATTTTAAAGCTACAGCAGAAAGACCAATCCATTTATGTAATCCTGTAGTATAGTGTGACAAATGGTATCGAATGCAGCACTGAGATCTAACAAAACCAATATACCACAAAATTGCCCCAGAATCTGCTGCAACAAGGAGATCATTAATTACCCTCAAAAGGGCAGTCTCCGTACTATGTCCAGACCTAAACCCTGATTGAAAAGGTTCTAGTAGTCTGCTCGCAGAGAAATGATTTTGTAGATGACCGACTACCACACGCTCATGTCGGCAGTATCGCTCCCAATTTTTTTAAGAACTGGTTTAACTGCTGCTACTTTAAGTGCTGGGGAACAATCCCTGAAACAATGAAGTGTCGACAATCGCTTTAATATGAGGAATAATAACTGGCAAACACTTCTTCAAGACACTAGTAGGAAGTGGATCAAGTATAGAAGATGAAGAATTCATTGCTGAGACCAATTTTGAAATAAAATCAGAGCTAACAGAGAAAACAGAGAAAGAGGGGGGTTAAAGGGATGCAGGTCTAATAATTCAGATGAAGCAGAGGCAGATGCAATAGTATTACAAATATTCTCGATTTTACACAAGAAATATTTAAGAAAATCATTGCACTGCTCTGTGGTGAGGCAATTAACCTTAGTGATCGGTTGGATTAGATTATTAATTGTATTAAACAATACTCGTGGATTGGAAACCCCACTACTAATAATCGTTGAATAAAACTCTGTTTTTGCAATTTTCAAAGAATTATGGTACTCAATCTGATGCTATTCATACATAGGTTTGTGAACTGTTAGGCCAGATTTCCTATATTGTCGCTCCAACTGCCTACTAGCTGCCTTAAGCTCACGAAGCTCAGGCGTATACCAGAAGACCTCTTAAAAGAAACAACACGTTTCTTCATGGGGGCAAACTCATCCAAAATAGATGTAAGGGCAGCATTATATTGGCCAATGGAGGTCAAAACTGGTAGTTCCCCAATAGTATATATAAAAGTTTCTAGGTCAATATCTCTGATTTTTCTAAAGCAAATTACATGCTCCTTGGTTGTCTGCAGAGAAGGTGGAATCACACTAAAAGTAATAAGTTTATGATCACTTATACATGATACATCAGTACACTCAAGCTGGTCAATAGTCACACCTGTAGTACACACC
Source organism: Pangasius djambal (assembly GCA_022985145.1). Taxonomy (NCBI): domain Eukaryota; kingdom Metazoa; phylum Chordata; class Actinopteri; order Siluriformes; family Pangasiidae; genus Pangasius; species Pangasius djambal. Next base: position 17,477,776 of record CM040980.1, read on the forward strand.
AAGTCTAATGTATGACCATACTTATGTGTTGGGAAATTGACATATTGAGTGAGATTAAAACACTCTAATGTTTCCATAAAACAAACAGTATTGTTGCAATTTTGATTGTCCACATGGATGTTAAAATCGCCAGTTAACACAATAGCTGAACAAATCGCACTGACAAGTGTCAAAAGTTCAGTAAATTCAGAGAAAAACGCAGGGTTAAGTTTTGGAGGACGGTAGATATTTAAGACAAGAATTGGTGAATAACTATGATTAGAATATTTTACTCCCCTTTGAGAGACTAATTTCACTAATTTCCTCATCAAAATCATCAATCTGTATACTAGATCCTTTACTGACGTGTTTCCTCAAACAGATAATTCTAGGAGCAATCAAACCTCTTCTAAAAAAAAATAAGCTCTTCTGTTAGCACTGGCTATGTACCTAAATCCTTTTAAATAGCAGTTATCAAACCTTTGATTAAAAAACCTCAACCCCTGTCAATTGTACAACTTTAAGCCAATATTAAACCTACCCTTTATCTCCAAGATCCAAGAAAAGGTTGTAGCACAGCAGTTATGCTCATACCTACAAAGGAATAACATTCATGAAATGTATCAGTCAGGATTTAGGCCTCAGCATAGCACAGAGACAGCGCTGGTTAAAGTGGTAAATGACCTACTACTGGCCTTCGATCAGGGTTTTGTCTCGTTGCTTGTCCTTAGTGCAGCTTTTGATACCATTTGATACCAAGCAATCCTCCTCGACAGACTAGAAAATGTTGTAGGAGTTAAGGGAACAGCCCTCTTCTGGCTCAGGTCTTATATGACTGATCGTTAAAAGTTTGTAGATGTAAATGGTGACTTTTCTATGCATACTAAGGTAAAGTTTGGTGTTCCGCAAGGCTCTGTTTTAGGCCCACTGCGCTTTTCTTTATATATGCTACATACATAAAATATAAAATTATTTGTAAACATGGCATTAGCTTTCCAGCAAAGCAGCTTACAGACAGACACCAGCTTAATAAAGTTAGGAATGTGTAAAGAACATTAGACACTGGATGCGTATTAACTTTCTTTTACTTAATTCTGACAAGACAGAAGTACTTGTACTAGGACCACATGCAGTTAGAAGTAAGCTTTCTGATTACATAATAACTCTGGATGGCCTATCTGTTTCACCAGCAGTAAAAGACCTTGGTGTGGTTATCGACTCTAGTCTTTCGTTTGAAGCTCATGTAGATAATATTACTCGGATCGCTTTGTTTCATCTCAGAAATATTGCTAAGATAAGAAATATAACGTGAATACACAATGCAGAAATAATTAGTCCATGCTTTTGTTCCCTCTAGGTTGGATTGTTGTAATGCCTTGCTGTCTGGATGTTAGTACAGAATGCAGCAGTGAGAGTCCTTACTAGAACCAGAAGATATGACCAAATCACCCCTATCTTCTCCACACTGCATTGGTTCCCAATCAAATTTCGTATTGATTTATAAAATACTACTATTGACCTATAAAGCACTGGTCTCGCGCCTCAGTACCTGAGCGAAATTTTGGACTTTTATGATCCACCATTCCTACTTCGATTAAAAGATGCAGGCTATTTGTTGGTACCTCGAATAGTGAAGGAATCAGCAGGGGGTAGAGTTTTCTCTTACAAAGCCCCACAGTTATGGAACAGCCTTCCAATTAGTGTTCAGGGCTCAGACACAGTCTCAGTATTTAAGTCTAGGCTGCAAACATATTTGTTTAGTCAAGCCTTTTGTGAATAGTTTTTTCTTAGGTAAAGGAGCAGGTCTGGAGAGTTCACAGGCATAGAGTGTTGTGGTGAACTGGGATGTTTGGACGCCGTTGCCCTCCACCTTCACACGTTCACTCAATTTGTTAATGGTGGAGTGGCTGGCTGCTTTATGTCCCAGGGCACCCTCATGTCTGTGTTACCTTCTGCGTATCCCTTCTGGGTATCCCTTTTGGGATGGGGGCAGTCGTGGCCTAATGGTTAGAGAGTCGGATTTGTAACCCGAAGGTAAACCTGAAGGTCATCAGTTCGAGTCTCAGGCTGGCAGGGATTGTAGGTGGGGGGAGTGAATGACCAGCGCTCTCATCCACCCTCAATACCACGACTGAGGTGAGACCCTTGAGCAAGGCACCAAACCCCCAACTGCTCCCCGGGCTCCGCAGCAAAAAAGGCTGCCCACTGCTCCGGGTGTGTGTTCACTACCGTGTGCATGCACTTGGATGGGTTAAATGCACAAATTCCGAGTATCCGAGTATACCATACTTGGCTACACGTCACGTCACTTCACTTTTAGTCATGGCTAGTCTTGCCAGAGTGCCTGCTTGCACTCTGCACGCAAAGTACATTGTCCTTAGCCATTACGGGACAAAAGCTTACCTAACAATCTCTCCCTCTCTCTCTGTCTCTCTCTCTCTCTCTATCGAGCTACACATGCTACACCTGAGATACCAGTGATCCTGACCCCTTCTGCTCTCCAGACCTGCCTGATCCATCCTGATGCCCTACTTCTGGTTGGAGTTCTCATCGGTTGAGATCGCTTGCTGCTGCTGGGGGTGGCCCCACATGGATGGCCTGAAGATCATTGAGATTGCAGGCCATGGAGATGGCTTGGGGATCTCATATGGGGAGTTTTACTGTGATGGCTTGGGACTGTGATTGTTGTGGTGGCTTTGGGGCTGTGGTTGCCGTGAGCAGTTTTGCACTCAGGTCTCTATCAGTGGATAGTGGATAGATTCAACAAACAAGACTTCATGTGAAAACTGTAATGAATTTACTGGTTGCACAATTGCACTATTTTCCCATGTAGTACACAGTTATAGAAGGAATTTATTTATAATTGCACTATCCGTTATCACACAGAGGATCTGTTCCCCTTTGAATCTGGTTCCTCTCAAGGTTTCTACCTCATATCGTCTCAAGGAGTTTTTCCTTGCCACCATCAACTCTGGCTTGTTCATTAGGGATAAATTCACATATAATTTATTTTGATTTAATTTAATTTGAATGCATTTATTTCTGTAAAGCTGCTTTGTAATAATGTCCTTTGTTAAAAGCTCTACATAAATAAAATTCAATTGAATTGAATTGTTTCTCTCTGCTAGTGAGCTGTGTGTGTGAGAAAAGAGAGCTGCACAGACACCACTGGAAAACAGCCAAGTCTTTGGTTGTTTTTATTTCCCTTGTAAATAATAAAAGCTCATGTTTTTGCACACCCTGGGTCCACTGTGTCTAGAGAGGTCAGGTGTCAGGTGTATTGCCACATTAGGCATTTTGCCTTGCATAATGTTTAGATACAGGCTAAATGTTCAGTGCCTTTCAGCCATATTACAAAGGTAGGTATCACTAGTTTTTACTTGCAAAGAGTGAAATCATCCCACTATGCCCAGAGAAGCACATGAAAAAAATTAAGGTTAAAATAATGTGGGAAAACAAGTTACAATGTCAGCATATTAAACGTCCAAGAAATGAAATCTGTGTGGCTAGTGCCACAACATTTTGAGGAAACCCTAAGGAGGTTTCATATGAGCACAGGCTGACGACACCACAGTGGATATACATATCACAGCGCTGTCTTGTATCAGTCCTGTGCCACGAGGAGTGGCAAAACTGTTAGAGTTTTTGGACCAAAATTTAAATATATCACACTGTGGCTGAATCCAGCATTCCTACCAAACGTAGTGATGTTGTAGGGTACAAATATGCGTATCTGCTCTTGTACAGTAGAAGTGACTGCCAGCTGATTTTGGGTAGCACCATAATGAGGCTCAGCTGTCCAATGATAGGTTAGCTGATTGGTTATAGAAAGTGCACAAGCACTACAAAAAATGAAAACAAGTGAAAATATATTGAATATAGGCATATAAGATTTTCTAAACCTATTTATAGACATTTGTTTTACTACTTTCAAGCCTGAAATAGTCTTGATCTACTAGGAGATAATTTTGTTAATTTTAAGCATTTATTATACTATGTTTCAATTTTTTGTGTTTCTGGTTAGTAAATGTTATTTCCTAATTGCTTATACCACAGAAGCATAGAAAATTGGTATTATTAACCTTAAATGTTGCTTCATTGATCAGGACATTTTGCTTTTGGTACTTTGCTTTTGTGAACAGGGTTTTACCTGGTGAAATTTACCTGTTTTCATTGAGAAAACACTTGAATTAGCATCTTTTCATTCAAATAGTCAGAAGAAAACAGGTAAATTTCAATTTTTTTCACTTTTACTCTGACTCTTAACAAAAAATCAACTTTATAATAAATAAATAACAAACCCGTTATAATAAAAAATAGCACTTGAAAGTTCTAGAAGTCTGTAAATGTTCTAGAAAATAGATCAGGAATGTTCTGGAAAACAGGTAAATTTCTAGAACTTTCCAATAATATAAATAGTAGTATAAATACAGGGGACTTAAGCCCACCATTTTAGTTTAGTTCCAGCTGACTAAATGGAAACACTTCAGCATTTTTCTTAGATTACATTAAGAGCCTGTAAGCATCCGGCAGACATATTTTGCTATGTCTGTGGTGACTTTATCAAGACAAGAGTGTAAAAGTGGATTACAACAGCATCAAAACATTGCTGCACACCCTGACATATGATGAATACAGCTGGGAGGTCATCAGAGACTTCAAAATGGTTGCATTCCTGATGGGTCTCCAAAGAAGGTTTTACCAAGTTTCCCTGATATTTTTGTCTTTGGGACAGCAGGGACACCAAGGCGCACTACCAAATGTGGGACTGGCCACAGCAGACTGTGGGAGCCACAACGTAAAGTGGGAGCCATTGGTGGACCCCAGGAAGGTTCTGATGCCACCACCGCACATCAAATTGTGCCTTATAGAAACAATTTGTCACAGCTCCAGATAAGGAGTTGACAGGCCTTCTTCAAGTACCTTTAAGACTTCTTTCCTAAGCTGTCTGAGGCAAAAGTCAAAGATGGTGTCTATGTCAGACAACAGATAAAGAAGATCCCGGAGTGCAAGGAATTCCCCAAGAAGCTCACTAGGAAGGACAAACTAGCTTGGAATAGCCTTGTTGCAGTGGTTCAGAGCTTCTGGGGCAACCACAAAGCTGAAAACTATGTGGAGCTGGTTGAGACTCTGGTGAAGTGCTAGGGCACAATGGGCTGCAGGATGTCCATATTCTTGATGCTCATGGGAGTGTACTCAGAGGAGCAAAGCGAGTGCCTCCACCAGGATATACTGGATTACCAGCACCATTACCAAGGACAATATAACAACATGATGGGAGACAACAGTTGCGGTATGCTTTGTGAAAGTGATTTACAATATGATTGTATATCTCGAAAAACTACTCACTTCTAAAGCTTTTGTCATTATTTTTGTATAACTACTCACTTCTAAATCTTTTGTGGTCTTTGTTGTGTAACTTTAGTATAAGTACATGTTAATTTTGATTCGTATGTTGTTTTTTTCTGCCATTTTTTGCAGTAAAGAAAGTGAAAGTGTATGCATTTCTATGCAGTTTACATAATAATCACTTAAGTAGAAAAAAAGATTTAGAAAGATAACTATAAATTCTTCAGAAGCTTTTGTGTGAGATTTGAAATTTGAGATTTTTTTTCTTTATCACAATAAGGTTTGTTTGCTTGTTTGCTCAAATGAAACCAATTTTGACTAGCATCTTATTCATATAAACATACAAGATGTGTGGCATAGGAAAAAGCAATTGAAAAAAATAGAGTTTAAATAGAATTACATGTTCAGTACAATACAATAAATAGAGAGGACACAATAGGTAACTAATCTTTAAGTAAAAAGCCAGTGAAATTTGCCCTGGCACACACACTCACCCTGTTTACCAAGGGAGGGCTCCTCTGCTCGCTCAGGTTTGCCCTCAGCCTCATCATTGATCTTGCTGGTGACAGGGCTGGACACATACAGCTTGTTGATATCCAGTGTGGTCTTGCTGAATGGTGTAATGGCTGAGTACATGCTGGCATATCCATTGGAGGAACAAGTAAGTGCAGCAAGGTCCAGTGCCTTGCCGCCTGTGATGATGGGGATGTTGAGTGAGAGCTTGCGGCGCCTGTTTGGAGAAGACGTCTTGCCAAGGGCCAGTGGGGGAGGTGAGGAGAACTTACGGCTGGCACGGGGTGACTTGGGTGGTTCACCATAAAGCAGCTTAGTATTCTGGCTGCTGGCGAAGAACAGCTCTAAAGAGCTGTACAATCAGAGAGAGAGAGAGAGAGAGAGAGAGAGAGAGAGAGAGATGGGAGGTAGCTGATAAAAATATTCACAAATGTCTACTGAGAATTTTTATAAGTGCCAAGCATGCAGCAAACACAAAGTTGTAGTGGGGAGCCGTTGAGCTGTTCAAATTGAAATCACTTTATATTAAGCATAAGTCATTATGGAACTTAGATGAGTGACAAATTAAAGGAAGGAACACCATAAAGTTGTCAGTAAGATGTTGGGCCACCAGAAGCTGTCAGAACAGCTTCAGTGTTCTTCAGCATAGAATCTTGAAGTCTCTGGAAATGTACTGGGGGGATGCAACACCAAAAGATAGTCCCTGAACTGTTTTTTGATGAAGGTGGTCCCCATTTTCTCCCACAGTTGGTCACTTGCCAATTCCCACCCATTAGCTAGCTCTCTCATCTCCTACACCACAGCTACCAGCCAGGGAGGGTTAGACCAAACACATGCTTCCCTGTGATGCACCAGTCTAGGGCTGGGGACAATAAAAGAAAAAATTATGACCGGGAAAAAAGGTGGATGGAAAAAAGTATGCTGACAAGAATATTTTGGTTTATGAAATGTAAAGTATATATTATGCAATATGGATAGTTACAGTCACCGGAAATCGACAGGCTGGCCAAAGCCAATATAACAAACCAAACGCAACACTAACTGTAGAGACAGACACTCAGTTACCTGCCAAGTAAAGCAAGTACTTCTTTCTCTACCATGCTGTAATTAAGTTGGTGTTTCAAAAAATTCTTAGGAAAATAAGTAATGGGAATACCAATCCCCTGACCATCCTTCTGCAGGAGAACGGCCCCCTCGCGTCATTAGTTCTCAGAGCCGACTGATGCAACTGCAGACGTTTATTGTGCAGGGTGTGAAAATAAGTAAAGTGGTGAGTATACATAAAACAGCAAAACATACAGACTATGGGCAAGACTACAGCAGGCAGAGAAACAAACAGACATGACATAAACAGAAGTATGACAATGAATCAAATCAGAGTGAAATAGGAAACAGGAGTGAGTGATGAGTGCCATTTGATGTCCTGGGGCTGATGGGAAGTGTAGTTTAGCATCCCTTTAGTGCAACGCTGACAGAGCCCCCGCTTAACACATGGCTCCCGATGTGCAAAATACAGTCATGAGGGGGGCCTGGACACTCATGCGAGAAAAGACAAGGGCGCTTAGGCCGACAAAGTGTCCCAGAAACAATACCCTTAGCATAGCTGGAAGGAAGCGTTACGTCAGTAAGGTAGCGTGATCTCTTCTGCATAGCTAAGGGGTGGCGCAACATCCAAGGCAGAGCATGAAAATGGAGCGATGGCCACCTCAAAGCCAGTGAGCGAAGTTGAAATGTGGCGCCAGAGAGGGGAGTGATGTCTGCCACGGAGCCAGAGGGGGGAGCAACTCCATAAGGCCAGAAGCAGGAGAGACATTCTCTGGATAGCAAGAGGGAGGCGCGACATTATCCACGTAGTAAGAGTGCGGAGCAACATACACCACAAAGCAAGGAGATGGAGCAACGTCCTCAACAGAGTAGGAAGGAAGAGCGATGTCTGAGTGGAGCCAGGTGGTGTAGTGATGTCCGAGGAGGAGCAGGGAGAAGGAGTGATGCCCATGGCAAGGCTGAGATCTGCAATGGTGTCCTCTGTGGGGCAGAGGGGAAGCAGAATGCCCTCAGTGGAGCAGGGAGACAGAGCGATGTCCTCAATGGAACAGGGCGCAGAGCAATGACCTCAGAGGAGCAAGAAGGTAGAGTGATGTCCAAAGTGGGGCAGGAGATGGGCCAGGAGGGGGGGCCCCATTTCCCAAAAAAAATTCCCCAAAAAATTCCCCAAGGAGGCACCTGACATCGGGCCAGGCTATGAGTTGGTCCTAAATAGTGGTGCAAATCAGGGTAAAACGGGAAACAGGAGTGAGTGATTAGTGTCATGTGACATGCTGGGGCTGATGGGAAGTATAGTTTAGCATCCTTTTAGCGCTACCCTGAAACCGCCCTTGTTCTGCTGGCATCCACCTCTAATTCAAAAGGCTTACTGAAATCAGGTCCGACAAGAAAGTAGGAGCTGGCTAACAATACTTTCATGGATTCAGTGGCTGACTAGCATACAGGTGATCAAACAAAGAACATGTTCTGGTGCAAAAGATTAGTGAGTAGCAAAGAGGTGAAAGCGGAAGTCTCAGAGACATGTGGGGTAAACTTGCTAATGTTCTTTAAGCAGATCTCGTTTAGTGACAAAGTTAGCAAAGACTACACAGTCTACACAGTCTTCAATGCAGTGAAGGGGAAACAAGTCAGGCTTAGTGACTGCACTAACATTCCTATAATTGTTACAAAATTTGGATGACGAATCAGCACAACAAACACAGAGAACACTACACACTCTGTCTCTGACAGAAATCTCATAATTAATGCTGTGAGAACTTGCTCAATCTGAGGTCAAATGAAGGAGCTTTTCATGTATCTGCTTAGCAATTGCCTTAGCAATTCAGAATTTGTGAGGTACACTATATTGCCCAAAGTTTTGGGACACCCCTCCATATCATTAAATTCAGATGTTCCAATCACTTCCATGGCCACAGGTGTATAAAATGTATAAAATCAAGCAAGCAATCAAGGCATACAGACTGCTTCTACAAACATTTGTGAAAGAATGGGTCGCTCTCAGGAGCTCAGTGAATTCAAGCGCTGTACCGTGATAGGTTGCCACCTGTGAAATAAAAAAGTCCATTTGTGAAATTTCCTCACTACTAAATATTCCACGGTCTCAGCCGCGAATTGGTAGGCCACATAAAATCACAGAGCGGGGTCAGCGCATGCTGAGGCACACAGTGCGCAGAAGTCGCCAACTTTCTGCAGAGTCAATAACTACATAACTCCTAACTTTGTGTGGCCTTCAGATTAGCTCAAGAACAGTGCGTAGAGAGCTTCATGGAATGGGTTTCCACGGCCGAGCAGCTGTATCCAAGCCTTACATCACCAAATGCAATGCAAAGCGTCGGATGCAGTGGTGTAAAGCACACCGCCACTGGACTCTAGAGCAGTGGAGACGTGTTCTCTGGAGTGACGAATCACGCTTCTCTGTCTGGCAATCTGATGGATGAGTGTGGGTTTGGCAGTTGCCAGGAGAACGGTACTTGTCTGACTGTATTGTGCCAAATGTAAAGTTTGGTGAAGTGAAGTGAAGTGACTTGTGGCCAAGTATGGTGACCCATACTCGGAATTTGTGCTCTGCATTTAACCCATCCAAGTGCACACACACACAGTAGTGAACACACACACCGTGAACGCGCTGGTCATTCACTCCCCCCACCTAGAATCCCTGCCCGACCGGAGACTCGAACCCACGACCTTCGGGTTCACCTTCGGGTTACAAGTCCGACTCTCGAACCATTTTTTTTTTTTTTTTAAGTGAAAAAGTTTTTTGGTGGAGGAGGGATTATGGTGTGGGGTTGTTTTTCAGGGGTTGGGCTTGGCCCCTTAGTTCCAGTGAAAGGAACTCTTAATGCTTCAGCAAACCAAGACATTTTGGACAATTTCATGCTCCCAACTTTGTGGGAACAGTTTGGGGATGGCCCCTTCCTGTTCCAACGTGACTGCACACCAGTGCACAAAGCAAGGACCATAAAGACATGGATGAGCGACTTTGGTGTGGAGGAACTTGACTGGCCTGCACAGAGTCCTGACCTCAACCCGATAGAACACTTTTGGGATGAATTAGAGCGGAGACTGCGAGCCAGACCTTCTCATCCAGCATCAGTGCATGACCTCACAAATGCACTTCTAGAAGAATGGTCAAAAATTCCCATAAACACACCCCTAAACCCTTTGGAAAGCCTTCCCAGAAGAGTCGAAGCTGTTATAGCTGCAAAGGGTGGGCCAACTCCATATTAAACCCTACGGATTAAGAATGGGATGTCATTAAAGTTCATGTGCATGTAAAGGCAGACGTCCCAAAACCTTTGGCAATATAGTGTATGTGCAAGGAACACAATTTCTTCCTAAATGAAACCATCAAAATCAGGTGAGTAATTAGCAGCCAGCACATTAAATTAATACCTGCAGACAAGGGAGATGCTGACTCAGGGGAGGGGGTGCAAGCATGGCACTTCTTCAAAAGATTAATGTAACATATGTGAGTTTTGTGTTTTTGATCCAGAGTGTTAAAGACATTAATAGTAGGACTGAGTTTTTCCTTAATCTCATAAGGACCAGTGAACATGCTTTGGAGTGAGGACCCCACCAACGGCAATAATGCTAGAACCTGGTCTCCAACACAAAATGAACACTCCACAGCCTTCTGATCATACTGCATTTTCATCCTTTCCTGTGATAAACTCAAAGATTGTTTGGGTGTGCTACGTGCAAGACACAAGTGCTCCCTGAAGGAATGGTCATAATTTAGCAGACTTTCTTTGTGAAGGTGGAGCAGGCTGTTCCTGCAATGGCTTGAGAACGGAGTGTTCGAAAACATTCTCAGAATGTCTAAAACCAGTGGATTCCTGTCCGGCATCGCAAACTGCAAATAAAATGACAGGCACTCCTTCACCCCAATCTTTCCCTAGCTCCAAGCAGTATGTCCACGGCATATTTTTAAAGATCTGATGAAAGTGCTCCATCACACCTTGTGACTCAGGATAATATGCACTGGAAACCTGGTGCTTGATATTCATTTCACAAATGACTTGTTAAAACAGCTGGGACATAAAGCTCAAGCCTTGATCTGACTGGACGTACCTGAGTAACCCAAAGGGGGTGCAAAATTTAATAAGCACCTTAACAACGGTATGGGAATTGCTTCCAGAAATCGAGTGGCTGCACACATCCGTGTTAACAAATAGCAATTTTTCCAAGAGAGTCTTAGGTAGTGAGCCAAAGCAATCATTTAAAATATGTTCAAAAGGTTTGCTCAAAACTGGAATCAGGTGGAGTGGAGCAGCTGGAATCACCTGACTGGGTTTTCCCACAACCTGACAAATATAGTATGTGCAACTGTAGCAAGCACACAGATATGTCTTACGAACCCCGCATGACCTGAGCAGGGATGATCACGCACCTAAGACAAAACGTGACCCTAATATTCACAAGGAACAACAACCTGAACCACTTCCTTCCACCCATTCTGAGTAGAGGGCAAAGTCCACTTCCTCATTAACACAAGATCCTCAATGAAGTAAAAAATGGTGTGTTTTCCTAGATAGGACTTCTCCACAAAAGACTGTAAAGAGTGGGCCAAACTGGTATCCTACTTCTGGGCACTTTCACAACAAAAAATCAAGGACTCAGCGGCATTACTTAACACAAGCTTCTACTCCTGCTTAACCGGCACACCAAGTTCAAGTTCAGGCTCTTCACATGACCCTTCCCTATGCAGAAATGAATCTGATAAATCAACTACATCTCTGAATTTTTAACTCTGAGCATGGGTGAGCACAAAAGTGCAGAAAACAAAGGGATACTGCTGGGTGAGGACCCTTTCACTCGGGTCAGTGACAACTTCAGGAAGAGAATGCACTTTACTCCCTGCCAAATCGTTAACCAATATAGTTAGTTAACTGTGTAGTTAACAGTCAACTGTGAACAAACAGCAACTTCTAAAAATCCTGACTGGTCCTTTGTCTTCAAATACACCCTGTGCAAAGGTACATGAATAACACCCAGTTCAATACCTTGAATTAACACATCACAACCTGTATATGAACGATCAGAGAAGAGCAGAACACGTTCTAAAATAAACGGCTGAGCAGCGCCAGTATTGTGCAATATCTTACCAGGCTGTTTCAGGCTGTTTGTTAACCAGACAAAAATGACTGGAAAATTGGTTTGACAGTGGGTAGTGCAAGAGGACAGTCTGGTATCATATTCACGGCCTTCAACCTTCCTAACTCTCTGCTGTTTAACATTTTTATGCTTTAAAATAGTAAAAACATTAAAAACATTTGTGGGAGTCAGTCTGAGAGCTGGTGGGCTATTTTGTGGGGTGCTAGCAGAACACTGTGGAGCGGGAGTGTGGACCTCTGTGAGGAGATGGTGGCATAAAAATAGTCTTGTGCGTTAAGACAAACTCATCCGCCAAAGCGACAGCTATAGTTTCACTTCTTGGGCCTTTCCAATTAATATACATTGTAATAACAACGACTGTAAGGTTTTAGGCCCATTCAAAGTTATAGTGTTCCTCTTAAAAACAGGGAAATAAGCATCAACCTCATCTTCTCTAAACACAGAGACTAAGGCTACATGACGGCTGACATCAAAGTCAGGCTTGCTTCCCATTGGACGCAAGCACGGTTGGGGGACCAGGGGAGACCACTGCAGGGCCATGGACTTTCCTTGGCAGAGGTATCAGATTTTGATTGGCCATTTTCTGCTTCCACAATTCTATCTCCCTGTTGGTCTCTAACTTCTTCTCCCGAAACTGCAACAATTGTGCCTCATAATCTTCCTTTTTTTATCTCCAGCTCCAACTCCTTTAATTGGTTGTGCAGACAGGGCTCCACTAATGGTGACTGAGAGAATCAATGTCCACTCATGACCAGTTATCAAGTTCAATGCCAGAAGCCACACCAGAAGCTTGATCTGGTGGGGTAAAAACACCTGGGGACTCCTCCATCTCAGGTAAGACCCCATGTGCCACTAGCACGTCATATAGTGCAGCCTTCACTACCTGTTTTGTTGTGTAGGCATGGAGTGGAGATATAAAAAAAAATCTACATTTATTAAATCCTGCTAACATAGGGCAAAAGATGAATAATGTTAAATTAAAAGTTGCCATTTTGCACTAACACTTCTCTCTTCTCTCTTCCCCTTTTGAAAGCCATATATATATATATATATTTATATACAGTCAGGTCCATAAATATTGGGACATTGACACAATTCTAACATTTTTGGCTCTATACACCACCACAATGGATTTCAAATGAAACGAACAAGATGTGCTTTAACTGCAGACTGTCAGCATTAATTTGAGGGTATTTACATCCAAATCAGGTGAACGGTGTAGGAATTACAACAGTTTGCATATGTGCCTCCCACTTGTTAAGGGACCAAAAGTAATGGGACAGAATAA
>CM040980.1:17491163-17534474 GCA_022985145.1 Pangasius djambal
TATATATATATATATAGTGGATATAAAAAGTCTACACACCTATGTTAAAATGGCATATGGTTAAAAAAAAGTCCAGCAGTTTATGTAGGATTTTCTTTCTTGAAGTCAAAAGTCTGTCAAGAGCTTACAAAGCCTGTACAGGGTCCCACTGTCAAAAAGTATCGATCATTAAAGAGGTACAAAAAAATTCCAAAACCTTAGATGTACCATGGAACACTGCGAAGGCCGTCATCAACAAATGGAGAAAATGGAGCACCACAGTGACATCATCAAGAACAGGACGTCCCTCCAAAATTTATAAAAGGATGAGACAAAACAGGGAGGCTGCCAAGAGACTTTCAGCAACATTAAAGGAGCTGCAGGAATATCACACGAGATTACTCTCTGCATGTGATAACAATTTCTCATATTCTTCACATATCTGGTCTATTGGGTGGGGTGGCTATACGCAAGCCCAAGCTCAACTAAATCACCCCAAACTATGTGGCAAAATGTGTTATGGTCTGATGAGACCAATTCCAAAAGGTATATTTCCAAAAGGTATGTTTGGTGCAAAAACTGGGGCCAGAAGGCTTTTATCAAGGCGGAGAGAATCACTAATAGCTACAAATACCAGTTGATTTTAGCGCAAAACCTTCAGCTAGTAAGCTGAAGATGAAAAGGAATTTCACCTTTCAGCACGACAATGACCCAAAGCATACATCCAAATCAACAAAGAAATGGCTTAACCAAAAGAAAATCAATGTTTTTGCATGGCCTAGCCAGAGCCCAGACCTGAATCTAACAAAAAATCTGTGGGGTGACCTGAAGCGTGCTGTGCACAGGAGCTGCCCTTACAATTTGATGGATTTAGAATGTTTTTGCAAGAAAGAGTGTGAAAATATTGGCAAGTCAAGACGTACCACGCTGATAGATTCTTAGCCAAAAAGACTGAGTGGTGAAATATATTCAAAAGGTGCTTCAACAATGTATTAGTTTAGGGGTGTGCACACTTATGTAACCAGGTTATTGTATATTTTTTATTTTTCTCTAAAATGTTCTGATTGTTATTCACTTAATTTTAATACATTGTAATTTCACATTGAGGGGGGAAAAGTTCTGACATGATTTGTCTTGGTTTAATTTTTTTACATCACAGAACTGACATTTTTACAGGGATGTGTAGACTTTTTATATCCATTATACGTATCATCACGAAACTTGATAAGTATCTTGATTTTAACAAGGGTGTATAGACTGTTTATATGTTAGGTCCAGAAGTGATTTTGCCTTTATATACTTTATAAAACAATCAAGATGACTTTCAGCTTTATTTTAAGAGGTTCCACAAAAATATGGCATTTTCCATTTAGGAATTACAGCCATTTTAAGCAAAATACTTCCATTTTCAGGGGCTCAAAGGTATTTGGACAATTGACTCACAAGAAGTTAATTGACCAGGTGTGGTCCATTCCCTCATTACTTCAAGACAAGTGAAGCAGATAAAAGGTCTGGAGTTGATATCAGGTATTGAGTTGGCATCTGGTAGCTGTTCGACTGGAGCTACCAATATGAAGTCCAAGGAGATCTCACTGCAAGTGAGTCATCATTAGGCTGAAAAAACAACATAAATCTATAAGAGAGATAGCAAAAACCTTAGGTGTGGCCAAATCAACAGGTGGGTACATTCCTAAAAAGAAAGAAAGCACTGGTGAGCTCAACAACATCAAAAGGCGTGGAAGACCACCGAAGCCAACTAAAGTGGATGACCGCAGAATCCTTTCCTTGGTGAATAAAACTCCTTCACAACAGAAGTGAAGAATACTCTGGAGAAGGTAGGTGTATCATTGTCAAAATCTACAATCAAGAGACGCCTTCATGAATGTAAATACAGAGGGTTTACAACAAGGCGCAAACCACTGGTAACATTCAAGAACAGGAAAGCCAGATTAGACTTTGTCAGAAAACATCTAAAAAACCCTCCCATGTTCTGGAATAAGATTCTTTGGACTGATGAAACCAAGATTAACTTGTACCAGAATGATTGGAAGAGAAAAGTATGGTGAAAGGAACAGCTCATGATTCAAAGTATACCACATCATGTATCAAACATTGTGGAGGGAGTGTTATGGCATGAGCATGTATGGCTGCCAATGGAACGGGCTCACTGGTGTTTATTGATGATGTGACTGCTGACAGAAGTAGCAAGAAGAATTCTGAGGTGTATAGGGCTATACTCTCTGCTCACATTCAGCCAAATGCTACCAAACTTATAGGACGCTGCTTCAGAGTGCAGGTGGATGATGACCTTAAACATACTGTGAAAGCAACTCAAGACTTTTTGAAGGCAAAGAAAAGTCAGTCACCTGATCTCAACCCAATAGAGCATGCTTTTCACTTACTGAAGACAAGACTGAAGGCAGAAAGACCCACAAACAAGCAGCAACTAAAGATGGCTGCAGTGAAGGCCTGGCAAAGCATCTCCAGGGAGGAAACTCAGAATTTGAGTTTTGAGAACATGGGCTCCAGACTTCAGGCAGTCATTGACAGCAAAGGATTTTCATCCAAGTAATAAAATTATTGTTATATTTACAATTATGTCACTTTGTCTGAATACAGTCATTGGAAATCATCAGGCAAAACTAACCCTGACATTAACTTTACAAGCAGATGCTACCTTACCTACCAAACTGCGTCCTTTACTCCTTGACTTCAACCCACACTTAAACCACACGGTAGCCAAGCCCTACATCCAGTGACTTGGAATGTATTATAAAATTTACACAAAAATAATTATATACAGAACAGATACTAAAAATGAAAGAGATAGGCTAATCTTGAAGTTCACACACAAGCAAAAGGGTCATACACCAAAAGACAATGACAACGAGGAAATCACACAAGCAAATCACAGGTCTGTCCGGTGGTGTCACAATGATGATGTAAGCACACCTGCAGGCGGCGGGAGGTGACGTAGCCGGAACCTGGAAGTAATGCAGCAGCACCTGGACAGAGGACAAAACACGGAACACAGACACAAACGCACACACAGAAAAGGGGCGGAGCATAACACTTGGAGATATGAGAAGAGAGCTACTGTATCTTTTCAAACTGATCACAGTGCAATGTAACACACTCTGTGGAAAGTGCCATCTGCCCTCTTCCACATACATAAGCTCATAGATGCCCACCATTAGTTAGTGTAGCTCTGATTGACAGAGGAGTGAGTAATGCCGTACCGCCCACCCACAGTGGACAGTTTTGCTCTTTAGGACTCCTAGCCAATGTTGGCTGTGGCATAGTTGTGATTTACAATCTACTGTCGATAGGGTCAACAATTTTCTGTTGCATCACTCTGGAGCCCCAATTTATTTCATTTTCATCAAACTATTCAGTGAGCCCTTGTGCCCTGTGGATGAGGGCAGGGTCATCCTGGGAGAGTCTACTCCCATCAGAATAGAAATGTTTTATCATAGTATAAAAATGATTAGTCAGAATAAATTTGGATTGATTTGTACTGACTCCTTCATCTAAGGGGACAAGTGGACCCAAAATATGCCAACAAAATGCCCTCACATCATAACAGAACCACCCATTGTTCCTTTAATTTGTCACATCTCCACATTGCCATATAAACAGCATTTGCAGAAATACTGAGTTTGATTTTGCTAGAAACCAGTGACAAAAGCAAATAGTGTTTGCAGAAGAAAAAGCACAGTATGAAAATATAATAATTCTTCTATTAATGTAGCACCACAAGATGTGGCCACAATGTTTTTTCATCTTACTCTTTGTATGTGATACTCTAATTAATTAATTAATTAATTAACTAACTAATTTTAGCAATATTAGCATTCTGATTTACCACTCCTGTTTTTCTAATTGTTTGCTGGGAATTTCTTGCCTATGTTGCTGATTAAACTATACCATTTTTAAAAAATTTTCATCAATAATTTTGAGCTATAATTTTTATTTGTCATATTTTTCACTCTCCCCTTCTAGCTCATTTTCATTTTCTCGAAGAACATTTTCTTGTTTTTTTCATCAAAAGACAGGAAAGTGGAGGCCATCCACTTTAGATCTACCTAAAAATTCTCTCAACAAAACTTCGACTAAAGTACATTTAACATGACAAACAAACAAACTCAGCTTGTTCAATGTGTTTAATGAAGAATGTTTTGTCATTCTTTCTCCTTTGTTAGTAGTAGCTTTATTTGTGATAAGTGTATATTAGTTAGCACTCTGATGGAGAAGATTGCAGCATTATAGGTGCACATTCAGATGCTAGAGAAGGTTAGCGAAAGCAAGAGCAGCACAATTTCAGTAGGAAAAATCTGGATGCCTTAGGTGGAGATAGCGAAACCCCAACTTCGGGTCACTCCAGGTCACCTACAGCGGGGCAAATGGATGACAGTTCGGTAGCTTACAGCAGGTTATGGTCGCTGAACTGCTGGATGTCCATGTGGTGCTCTGAATACAATGTGGGCTTTATTGATAATTGGAGTAGTTTTGAGGCCAAGGCTGACTCGTTAGGGTGGGATGGTATCCATTCCACTCAGAAGGTGCTGGTTTCTTGCAGCATAGCTCATAGTCTCACAACAGGTCTAGTTAATTGGTGACAATCCAGAGCCAAGGCCAGGGAGCAGATAAGCAGGCTAAACCAACCATCTGGTAGACTGTGTCTGTTCCCCAAGCTAAACAAAAATGTAGGAATACTCAGAAAGTTTGTTTTAGTAATATAATTGACATACAAGTGGGCGTGGTGGCATAGTGGTTAGCACATTTGCCTTGCAAAGCCTTGGGGGTTCGAATCCCACCTCAGTGGTGTGTGTGCAGAGCTTGCATGTTCTCCCTGTGCTTCAGGGGTTTTCTCTGGGTACTCTGGTTTCCTCCCCAGTCCAAAGACGTGTGTTGTAGGCTGACTGGCATTTCCAGATTGTCCGTAGTGTGTGATTATGCCCTGCGGTGGGTTGGCACCCTGTCTAGGGTGTCCCCCACCTTGTGGCCCAAGTTCCCTGGGATAGGCTCCCCCGTGACCCTGTGTAGAATAAGTGGTGTGGAAAATAGATGGGTGGAATTAACATACAATTAGATCATACCAAATGCATAGCTAGCTAGGACTGTTCAATATTAGATCGCTTACATCTAAATTGTAAATGAAAATATTACTGATCAGGAGTTTACTATACTGTGTACTAACAGAAGATAACAAAAATAATCCTAGATTCTTATTTAATACTGTAGCAAGGTTAACTAAGAATAAGACCAAGTATTTAGTAGCGATAACTAATGACAAAATTGAAAAAATCCAAAAATTCTGACTATTAATTTAAAGCCAGTTAAGTTGATAACTACCCATGAAGATGGCAATATAACCATATCAGATCAGCAAATAGAATGCTTTACTCCACTTTGCATGATCAAATTAATTTAACTAATTTCTTCATCAAAATCATCAACTTGTGAACTACATCCCATACCTACACATTTCTTAAAACAGATACTACTAGAAGCAATGAAACCTCTATTACAAATAATACATTTTTCTCTTAGCACTGGCTTTGTACGTAAATCCTTTAAATTAGCAGTAATCAAACCTCTGGTTAAAAAACCTGATCTCCTGTCAGTTGTCCAACTGTAGGCCAATATCAACCCCCTTCCTAGGAAAGGTTGCAGCACAGCAGTTATGCTCATACCTACACAGGAATAATATTCATGAAATCTTTCAGTCAGGACTTAGGCCTCATCACAGCACTGCAGCAGTGCTAGCTGAAGTGGTAAATGACCTACTACTGGCCTCCGATCAGGGTTGTGTCTCCTCGGTTCACCGTAGTGCAGCTTTTGACCCCGTGTTGCTTCTGCTTAGTGTAGCTTTTGATATCACTGATCATATTAATCACCTTGATAGACTAGAAAATGTTGTTGGAGTTAAAGGAATGGCCCTCTCCTGGCTCAGGACTTATTTGACTGATCATTATCAGTTTATAGTTGTAAATGGTCTCTATACATACTAAGTTAAAGTTTGGCATTCTACAAGGTTCTGTTTTAGGCACACTGCTTTTTTCTCTATATATGCTACCACCGGGTACAATTACTCGTAAACATGGAATTAGCTTCCATTGTTATGCTGATGACACTCAGTTGTATGTTTCAGAAAAGCCAGATGAGAGACACCAGCTTAATAAGCTTGAGGAATGTGTTAAAGACATTAGACACTGGATGCTTAGTAACTTCCTTCTACTTAATTCTGTTAAGACAGAAGTACTTCTACTAGAACCACAGACAGCTAGAAGTAAGCTTTATCACACAGTAACTCTGGATGACCTTTCTTTTACATCATGTGCAGCAGTAAAAGACCTTGACTCGAACTTTTTCCAGTGTCCTTGACACTGTCACCTCTGGCTTGTTCAATTATAAATCTGGAGTTCTGTAAATCAGCTTTGTGACAATGTCCATTGTTAAAAGCACTATATAAATAAAAGTGAATTGAATTGAATTGATGAACTGGATCAAAAGAGGACTTCATCATTCATGAATTCATATTGCTTTTTTAATCTATTCATCTGCATTTTACTTAATTTTTGGTAAAAATTTGAGATTCCAAATTACCATGGCTATTGAGAACAATTATGGAATCTATATTATTACATAACCATGCTGAAATAATTTGACATGATAAATTTTTGTTATCTGTCCCCTATAAAGGTTGCACAGTGGTGCAGTGGGTAGTATTGGTGTTTCACAGTTCCAGGGTCCTGGGTTTGAGTGTGAGTTCAGTTTTCTCCCTGTGTTTGTATGGGTTTCCTCTGGATTTTCTGGTTGTCTCCCACCTTCCATAAACATGCAGTACGGTTACAGTAGTACATGAGTAGGTTACATTAAATTGCCCATAAGTATGTGTGTGTGTGTGTCTGTCCACACACATGATGATCTCTGATGGACTGGCATCTGATGTGGGGTGAATTCTCGTACCTTGTGGCCAGTACTACTGGGATTGGCTTCACCACATTGGCTGGGATTGGATACACTACAACCCTGACTAGGATAAAGCAGTTACTGGAGATGAATGAATGAATGTCCCCATAACCCTCTAAGTATATATCAGATAATTCACCAGAAATGCTTGTCTCACTCACAGTGAGTAGAGTAACAATGCACTTCACGGATGTCTTTACATTCCTTACCATGAGATGTAAAAATTTCCCCTATATGCCACCAAACACCATAACCTAGGGCCATTTGCTAACATAGACAGAGCCCACAGAGACACACACATAGATATTGGACAGCATAAAAATGAAAATATCTTAAAAATAAGTCAACTTTATTTACGTTTAGGGGCATTTTAGCATGGTTATTCCTCCTACCAGCACATTTCAGAGGGGGTGGGAGGGAACCAGACAACCCACAGGAAATTGCATAGGCAACTAGATAATGTAGGTAAAGTTCATTACAACAAACTTTGATGTTGGCTTGACAAAGCCAGTCTGAAAGTTTGAAACGCTTTCATAACTTTGAAAAATGTTTGAAGTTGAAACTATTCAACTTCGACAGAAAGAAAGAAACGGTGACAGACAGACAGTTACTGGTTGAAAGATAGATGACAAATGTGTGATACATGAGTGATATGAGTGATACAAGAAATGAATCATACAAGTAGAAAGTCAGATGGAGTGAGAGAGTGATGCAGGTTGATAGATGGAGAGAGAATGTTATTATTAGAAAGACAGAAAGATTGAGACAGTAATATAGGTAGATTGATAGAAAGAAAATGAGAGAGTGTATGGCATTGATAGAGAGATAGATGAAGTGAGAGTCTCTGTTACAGGTACATTGAGTGGGAGGGAGAGAAGAGGGGCTTCAGGCCATGTGCACACATGTGTATGTGAGTTTTGACAGCTGGAGTTTGAAATCTTGAACATTCCCAGCCAGGCTCTGAACATTCTGTCAATGTAAGTCTATGGGATTTTTTTTGCACAATTTTTGTCCACTGATCAAACATCGTAAGTCTGATCGCTTATAAAAGTCATAGCACACCTCTCCTCAATAAGCTGGTTGATTTGAGGAAAAATTTGATTTCACAAAAAAAGCATGTAATAATAATAATAATAATAATAATGTGAGCCACACATTCACAGATGTGCTACAGTTGTTGCCTATCAATCACAGGAAAGCAGAGCCATAACTTTAGGCAAAGTGATTCAAGAGTTATTTGTAGTTTCACTCATGATTTGTATGTTTTGACCATGGACAGTGGTGGAATTCTCTGACTGTAGGAGGAAAGGTCTAGATGAACAAATGGGCAGCAGGGTGGCATTGCTGCTGCAGCTGCCACTACTGCTGTGACCTGTGGTGGTGTCTTTTGTTACTTTCACCTGTAGTCATGATTGCTCTGACTTGAAAATATTTTTTGCCTTGCAATTTAAAAACATCTAAGGTATTAGGTCTCAAGATGATGTGAGCAAAATTTGGTGAAGATTGGAGAAAACCTGGAGGAGGAGTACCAAAAATGGCACTTAGGTGCAATAACATTTTGACCAGTTTTGACCAGTAAGTGTCACGAAATTTGTTGCAAATTTGGACATGGTCCTGAAGATGCCTACCAAGATTTGTGTCAGTGTGCAAGGTAAAAACTAAAGTTGTTGCAGTTTTCACAGTCACAAAACTTCTTGGGTACATTCAGGGTATGGTCCTGAAGATACTTATCAAGTTTCGTGATGATACGTACAATGGATATAAAAAGTCTACACATCCCTGTGAAAATGTCAGTTTTGTGATGTAAAAATATGAAACCAAGATAAATAATGTCAGATGTTTTTCCACCCTCAATGTGAAATTACAATGTATAAAAATTAAGTGAAAACAAACAGAAACATTTTAGGAAAAATAAGGGGGAAAAAAGTTACAATAACTTGGTTGCATAAGTGTGCACACCCCTATGCTAATATTTTTAAAGCACCTTTTGATTTTATTAGTGTTTTTGGGTAAGAGTCTATCAGCATGGCACATCTTCACTTGGCAATATTTTCCCACTCTTTCTTGCAAAAACATTCTAGATCCATCAAATTGTAAGGGCATCTCCTGTGCACAGTCTGCTTCAGGTCACCCCACAGATTTTTAGTTGGATTCAGGTTTGGGCTTGGATTAGGTCATTCAAAAACATTGATTTTCTTTTGGTTAAGTCATTCCTTTGTTGATTTGGACGTATGCTTTGGGTCATCATCATGTTTAAAGGTGAAATTCCTTTTCATCTTCAGCTTACTAGAAGACACCTGAAGGCTTTGCACTAAAATGAACTGGTATTTGTATCTGTTCATGATTCCCTCCACCTTGATAAATGCCCCAGTTCTGGCTGAAGAAAAGCAGCCCTAAAGTACGATGCTGCCATCACCATGCTGCACCATGGGTATGGTGTTCTTTTGGTGAAGTTTTTTTTTTTTGGCACCAAACATACCTTTTGGACTTATGGAATCATTATACCTTTTGGAATTGGACTCATCACATTATAACACATTTTACCACATGGTTTGGTGAGATTTATTTGAGCTTGGATGTTTTTGTGAGAAGGGCTTCCATATAGCCACCCTACCCCATAGCCCAGACACGTGAAGAATATGAGAGACTGTTGTCACATACAGAGAGTAATCAGTACATGTCAGGTATTCTTGCACCTCCTTTAAGGTTGCTGTAGGTCTATTGGTAGCCTCCCTGGTATTTCTTTGTCCTTTTGTAAATTTTGAAGGGACATTCTGTTCTTGGTAATGTCACTGTGATACCCCATTTTCTCCACTTGTTGATGGTGGCCTTCCTGGGGTTCCATGGTATATATAATGTTTTGGAAATTCTTTTATACCCCTCTCCTGATTAATACCTTTTGAAAATTAAGATACCATACATACTTTGTAAGCTCTTTCTGTACCATGGCTTCAGGAGTCAGATGAAACCAAGGAGATGTCAAGAAAAGCCTACAGAAACAGCTGATCTTTATTTGGGGTTAATCATAATAATTTCATTGATGACAGTTGTATGATAATTACTTTTGAGACTGAATGTGAGTGGTTCATTCTGAACACAGCCACTTCCCCAATTATAAAAGGGTGTGCACACTTATGCAACCAGGTTATTGTAACTTTTTTATTTTTACTATTTTTCCCTAAAATGTTTCTGATTATTTTTCACTTAATTTTCATATGCTGTAATTTCCCACTGCATGGGGAAAAAATTCTGACATGATTTATCTTGGTTTCATTTTTTTACATGACAAAAACCTGCCACCTACAGGAGTGTGTAGATTTTTATATCCACTGTAGATGCATTCCTCACATACTGTTTTTTGCATTTGCTAGCACTCGACCCAGATAATCCAAAGGTTTTACATTTTTGACACATGGTTAAAAAGTTATGATAATAAATGTACTTCCAAATTAGGCCCAACTTTGACCCAATGGCGGCACTAGAGCGTTGGCAGCACTTGGCCCAAATTTGGTCAGAATGTTCCTTATATCCAATCAGTCTGCCAAGTTTCACAACTTTTTACCAGATGGTTCTATGGGCTGCCATAAACACCCTAGCAAGAAGAAGAAGAAGAAGAAAAAAAGGTAGAATAACAATAGGGTGCCTATGCAACTTCAGTGCTTGGCCCCCTCATAATAAGCTTCAACAGCAGAACTGAATGTTGGCTTTGTCAAGCTAAAATAATAACCTGAGTTCAGGGTTGAATCGGAGACTTGGGCAACATTACCTGCTATACCAATGTGCCCCCCCTCTCACACACATATCACAGGGAATTAAATTTAAATGGGTAATCATTTAAATTATAACTTCAGTGAAAGTAAGAAAGTAACTAGTAAAAAGACTACTAGGTAGTCTTTAAGTACTAAATAGTGAGTTACTCCATTGGGTCATATTTAATAATTAGGAGTGAGTTTCCCAAAAACAAACAAAAAAAAACAAACAAACAAAGTTTAGCCAAGTGGACAACGCATTGGCAAGCAAACCTAGCTCAACAAGTGAACATCACAAACTATTAAATTATAAAATACATTCATGCTCAATGTTCACTATTAACACTATTAACTAAAAGTAAATCACTTTTTAACATTCAACATCAATATTCTCTACATGTCAGCTACCTGCCAGGTTAGCTAGCTCCATCACACTCCATTAGCCATAACCACAACTTACCGCAACACGTTTTCTCAAGTTGGATGCTGAGTTCTTGAATGCTGAAATGTCCATATTTTTAGGCTGACAGAGAAGGCAGTGCAGGATATTACTGTTAGTTTTAACAGTCTGCAGAGAAAGAACTGCCTCAACATGAGGCCAGGGGTGCTCCCCTTCCATAACGTCATCCACTGTTTGAGCCACTGCTGTCCTGCCATGCAGGGAAATCAGTGGTACTACTTCCAAACCCACCGCTGTTAACAGCTACGGTACCATTACGGCATACATTCCCAACCCAAGTCCTGGAGAACCCCCTGTCCTACAAATTTTAGTGTTTTCCCACCTCTAACATACCCCCTTCAACTCAGGAAGGACTGTTCACTAGCTAGTTGAATCTGGTGTGTTGGGAGCAGGGAAAAAATATGCAGGAGATGGTATACTCCAGAACCAGGGTTGGGAACCTATGCTTTTATATTATGCATAAGACTGTGTTTGGTGAACGATGTCATGTAAGATGCATTTGATATGTGTGTTTGAATAAAATGCATAAAATGTGCGTTTAAGTAAAATTATTTAAAAATGCATTGGGAGGAACGTAGACAGCAATAATGGAGTAAAACTACATTTTTGACCTCACAAATGAAGTGAAGTGAAATGACGTGTGGCCAAGTATGGTGACCCATACTCGGAATTTGTGCTCTGCATTTAACCCATCCAAGTGCACACACACAGTAGTTAACACACCGGGAACACACACCCGGAGCAGTGGGCAGCCTTTTTTGCTGCGGCGCCCGGGGAGCAGTTGGGGGTTCAGTGCCTTGCTCAAGGGTCTCACCTCAGTCGTGGTATTGAGGGTGGAAGAGAGCGCTGGTCATTCACTTCCCCTACCTACAATCCCCGCCGGACCTGAAACTCGAACCCACGACCTTTGTAAAAAGTTACATAAGTAAATGTTTTGGAATATCATGTATGTATCATGAAACTACCAACCTCTGAATGATCCCCTTATTTCTCATAACAGACTGCTGATGCAAGATCAGCTACAGTAAACTCAAGCTAAACCATAGAACTGATCCAGAAATAGCACGCTGAACGCTGGTTACGGGTGTAACCGTAGTTCTATGAATAGTGGAAGACTGCCAGAGAAGGTTAAACATGGTGGAAGGTGGTCATGCACTCACATATGATACGAGAATCTTGTATTGATTCAGTCACACGTGACCTTGACCAATGACGTATCGGAGTCTATATAAGCTTCCGTTTACGTCTGTCTCTGCAGTCATTCTCGTCAGTCTGAGTGACCAGAGACTCTGGTGGTCTTCCACTATTCATAGAACAACGGTTACACCCATAACTGGTGTTCTATTTCATAGTTCCAGACCGCCAGAGATGGTTAAACATGGTGAAAGATGTATACCACCAAGTCACGAGGACTGAACTCTAACACTGTCCGTAAATACAGCAGAGCTAACTGAAGGTAGGGAGGCAACATTCAGCCCGTAGAATCTCGTAAATGTGGAAGGTGATACCCATGTGGCTGCTGCACATATGTCTGATAGGGAAACACCACGTAGAGCCACCCAAGAAGTGGCAACAGCACGAGTGGAGTGGCACTTCACAGACGTTGGGACTGGGTAACCACCCAAGCGGTAAGCATTGGAAATGGTGTGTAGCAAACTGCGCTGATAACACTTTGGGCTGAAAAGCTGGATTTGGCCAAAGCATAACATGATTATCCTCAGGGCCCTATCTAAGGCATTGTGGACTCACTGAGAGGGCCTGCAACTCACTGACCCTTCTGGCTGACGTCATGGCCAAGAGGAATGCAGTCTTCATAGAAAGATACTTAATATGAGCTTGTTCGAGGGGCTCGTAAGGTGCAGACAAAAGCTATCAAGCATGACCCTCACATCCCACTGAGTGTGTGTTCCCTGCACTGACGGGTTAAGGTGCACAACTCCTCTAAGAAATGCCACTATAACCCTATCCGCACCAATTGACTGCTAATGTCCTGCGCACAGCCTACCTCCTGTGTACTGTGAGGGTAGCCCTCATTGACCTGGAATCCAGGCGCATGCCTAGAAAACAGACTGACTGGTGAGGCACCAGACAGCTTTTATGCAGGTTTACCCTCAATCCCAAGGCTGCAACATGCTCCAGTAGGTGCACAGTGTTGCTGACCACCTGCTGAGACGTCCTGGCACACAGCAGCCAGTCGTCTAGATATGGCAGGATCAACAGGCCATCCCACTGCAATGATACATGATGGGAGCCTGTAACGGAATTGAAGAAGAAATCCTTTCTCCAGTATCTTGAGGATCAACTTGTTGTTTGTAATATCCCTCCACTGTTGTAACTGAGGGACTGAGAAATGGCCAGTCACAGACTCTGGGCCGTCAACGGCAGCGAGGGATGGTTCCCTTATCCTTGGGGGGCAATGACGTGTATTAGAAGGACGTGCGGGTGGCCGGAAATGAGAAAGAGCCCCTCCACCTCTTGACAGGGAGGCGCTAGGATGCATCGGCTGACGTGATGGTCTGTGCGACTGCCCCTGTACACGCTGCAGTGAGGCTGTCTGATAGGCATCCGGCCGGTGTGCTGGCTGATCAGAATAGCCTCTCCTGTGCTCAAAATGCCACGAGCGAGACTCTAATGCACACGCTCTTCGTTCCAGGGCCTCCTGAGCAGCTGGCCCAAAAACTTGACCAGGCACCAGTGGCAACTGATGAAGGCTATTGCAGCATGCCTCCAGTAATCTGGATTGCGCCAGCCATACCTGACATCTCGCCTGTGTCAGTAGCCCCAGGGCTTTCCCAGTGGAAAAGGCGATTGACCCTAAAGCCTGCAGGGAAGCATCAAGCAGCTCTGATGCTGTGCCCTCCGGAGGGCCCTTGGTCATAGATGAATGATGTGCAAGCATCAGCTGACCAACAGGTCATTGGTACTTCTGCATTCTGGGTTGGGACATCGAAGATTCTGTTTGAGGGCCTCATCAGGGGACACAACCAAAGAAGATATACTCCACTGGAGGCATGCTCCCAAGACCCATCTCCTGGCCATCGCCGCCAACGTACGTGCCACCCGGTCTGGTCTAGCTGCTGGAGAAAGGCAGAAGCAACTACATCCGCAAAGTCAGAACAAACCTGCATCAAGAAATCCTCTGGCCGAGAGACTGAATGGTGCTGAAGGTTTGAAGGACCCAAAACTGGGGAAACTGGGTCCAGATTCAATCTGGCAAGTGCCATCTTCAGTGTATCTTGCAATGAGAAAACTACTGATTGCTCCTCCAATAAAGAACAGTGGCCTTGTTCAGGCTCAACCAAGGAATCCGAAGCAGCTAGTGAGACAGTACCAGAAACTAACTGATGGTTCATGGAGCGGTAATGGAGGAGCAGACATACCTGTCCACTTACCCTCCTCAACTTCTTTATTGGAGGCAGGGAAATAACCTGCCAGGAAAGCCTAGAAGCTCTGGACTGTACTTGTAAGCTTAGCCACCTGGTGAGCAAGGACAGCCGAAGATACATGCTTCTTCGTTGGAGGTCCCTCAGCCCTTCCTGCTGACCGCATGCTGCTGTGTGGTCAAGCTGAGAAAGCATTTTGAGGGGAAAACCCTTGAAATTCAGGGCCCACTCTTGTGAGTCACTGTTGTCTCACTTCCATGGGCATAACACTACACTCAGGACAGGGATTTCGTTAGAGCCTCCCTGAGATGGTCAATACCCAAACAGGCAGGGCAATGGGTGTGACATCCATTAAATCCATAGGCCCAGAGCAGACAGAGCACGCAGCCATATTCTTAATAATAATAAACTGAGACCCCTGGTCAGCCAGCGGTGTAAAAGCACTCAACGGGGACACTTAGCTAACAAGCTCATCACCTATGAACAGTCACCAAACACCCTGGAAACCAGTGAGCATTCTTAGACTCAAGCACAACAGATGCTGATCAGACTATCAGAGCCCTGGACAATCAATGAGCTCTATATTACTCACCTGAATATCACTGGAGATTGCACTGTCACAACACCCTGGTTAACCAATGGGTCCTTAGTCAGGTAAATCCGTGCTTGAACCCCCGCGGGGATCGAGTACAAATCCAGCGATGTATCAGTACAATTTTTTTTACGTTTTTTTTACGTTTTTAAGGTTTAAAGTTTTAAGTTTTAAACTTTTAAATGTGTCGAGACACAGTTGTAGTGGGGATGCCAGCCCAAACAAACTGTGCTCGCTCGATTGAGATCTCTCCGCGAGTATGACAAAGAGACAGACAATGACGTAAACGGAAGCTTATATGGACTCCGATATGTCATTGGTCAAGGTCACGTGTGACTGAATCAATACGAGATTCTCGTATCATACACAAGTGCATGACCACCTTCCACCATGTTTAACCGTCTCTGGCAGTCTGGAACTATGAAATAGAACAATTTATATATGGCCGCACATGACAGGCTGCTCATTACTGATCACAAACATTAAAGCTATACTCTTTTTAAATAGATTTTGTTAACATCTTTGCTGCACGTAAACATATATTTTCAAACGTATTCCTTTTTAGACATCTCATGAGCTGGAAAAAAGCTCAAGGAACCAGCTTCTATTATACAAATGACAACATAACGACAACACCCTCCATTAATTATCAGCACTGTTAGCATTTTCTGGGTGCCACATTATAGCAAAAGCAAGCCACATATGAGACCCACCGAGCTGGGATGGCACTGATGGGCCTCTTGTAGATGGCAATGAGCTTGTCGAGTACAACGTCTGCAGTGGTAAAGACGCGGTACGAGTGCAAAAAGGTGTTGAGAAAGTCAATAGACAGGAAGCGCAGGTCAGTCAGCCGCTCCAATAACCGCTCCACGCTGGCATAGCGGATCTGCAACACTTTGCATGAGTTCATCATCTTACTGAAGCGGATGTCCACGTCATCGCAGTAAAGACTGGCATCAGATCTAAACCCAGAATACACACATGTGAAAAGGATTTTGATAGAATCATATGTAACATTAAGTCTGTGTGTGTAAACATTGTAATTTATTATTTCTCACAATCGTAAAGCCAGTAGTGTGGTGGCCTAAGAAAATCCTTCACATGGCGTAATTTTGATATTTTCTACTATATATAGTTCTGAAAACTACAGGCATTCCTGAACTTGAATATGTTTCTGACTAGGATTATTTTTTGCATCTCAAGCAAAGTATTTTAAATTCCAGTGAAAAAGGGGGGGGGGGGGGGGATGAGCAAGACATGGTAATCTATGCTACTACTCTACTAACATTTAATCTTAGGGCACTTGTTACAACATTTATAGACAATGTAATAAATACTATAAACAGCTATTATTGGACTGATTATTTTATTTATAAACACCTAAGCTAAGGACAACACATCTTTTATACCATTCAGTGATGACAAGGCACTCTTACATCTCCAAATAAATCTCCAGAAGCTCTATGTGCTCCCTCAAAGCTCAAATTGATAAGTCTCTGAGCTGACTGTTCACTCATCTAGCTTACTATTATTGTAACATCAGAGTCATTCTGATGGGAGAGACCACTTCAAATGATTGTGACTGTAAACACATATTGAGCCCTGCTTCCACACACACACACACTTGCGACCTGTCCCTAAGGTGCATTTCAAATCTGCATAGAGGGCACGGACTAACAAAACTCAAGGGTGTAATTACTCTAAGATTCCATTCCAACTCCACCATGGCACAGTATGTATCTGATTATGTTAATTTCTATACAGCAAGTAGCTATGCAACATCTTGATCAAAGTGTGAAATTCACTGTGTGAAGAAATCAGACTTAGCTAGGTTTTAGATAACAGTGCACCTTTCTGTTACTGGCAGTTGAACAATGCCATATTGCAACTACCAACATACAGAAGTCACTTAATTTTCTAGAAAGAAATAAGAAAATTTTCTCATGTCCTCCAAGTGCAGTTGTATCCTTCTACCATCTCCCTGCTTTTCAAGATGTAGTTTGTTTTGCTGGTTTGTTGCTGAGATCCATTTGTGTAATTATTTTTGTTTCAGGTATCAAATATTTGTGAGATAAAGTCACAAAAAAACTGGAAAAAAGGTTTGTTAATTGTTAGAAATATTTTTATGATTTCAGAGCATTAAAATTATTTTCACTAAGCCCTGTCTATTGAATGTTCTTATGAATTTATTACAATGGGACTCGTACTTGATCATCTGTGGCACAGTGACTTTTGAGTTGTCCTCAAAAGCATTCATCATAAGGCCATTGCAACGAATGTTGTCAATGCACTGTGGGAAAGAGAGAGAGAGAATATAAGTACAGATTTTAAACCACAGGAGACAAAAGAAGATGAGATTACATCCTGACGCTGTGTGGATGAATAAATAGGAGTAAATGCAGGTGGACATGCCTGGCTGATGTCACTGGTCCAGGCTGACTTCTCTTGCCTTGAGGAGGCAACTAGGATGATAGTGAAGGATTGGCTGTCTTTAGGCTCCACCACTATTTTAAAGTCCAGGTGCTCCATATCTTGGCTGTTCTTGTCTGATTTTGCTGTAGAAGAGACAAGTGAAAATGTTTTTTTTCTACAGATGGGTGACTATGGACTAATTAAAGGAAAACCAACATAAAGTGTCTGAAGAAGGTGCAGGGCCAACACATGCCAATAGCTTCTGTGTGCCATGGTATAGATTCTTTAAGTCTCTGCAACTGTACTAGAGGAAAGAAACACCATTCTTCCAAAAGATATCGACTCAATTCCTGTTTTGATGATATTGGTGGAGAGCACTGTCAGATGTCACATGTCAGTCCATAATCTCTCACCTGGTTTGACATCTCATGAATGCAATTGCATATGATTTTCATTTTCATACTAATCAAACTATTCAGTGACCTCTCAAGCCCTTGGATGGGGGCATTCATGCTGAAAGAAACCACTCCCATCCTCCCATCAGGATAGAAATGTTTTATCATAGCATAAAGACAATCAGTCAGAATACCTTTTTACTGATTTACAGTTCTTTCTACAGGGACAAGTAAACCCAATCCATGCCAGCAGAATGTCTGTGTGTGTGTGTGTGTGTGTGTGTGTGTGTGTGTGTGTGTGTGTGTGTGTTGCCAGCTATGCGACTCTCTCTCTCTGGGTACGGCAGCTTCTGAAAGCACAAAGAAACACACACAAGAAGACTGGCAATAATAAGACACATCACACGTTACCTGACAGTTCAACCCAGCTTTTCTCCATCTGCTGCTGATGCACGACCACGCCCCCACTGCCACACATTATAATCATCAACATTATGTTAGATTATTTAGTGCAGCAATAAATACAAGGAATCTTAAGGTTACACACACTATATTGCCAAAAGTATGTGAATCTCCACTTTTCTAGTAAGTCTTTCCGCTAGATTTTGGAATGTGCATGGCAGTGGGGATCTGTGCCTATTCAGCCACAAGAGCATTAGTGAGGTTAGGCACTGATGATGCACAAGAAGGCCTGCAAGCAGTCAGCATTCCAATTCATCCCAAAAGTGTTCAGTGGAGTTAAGGTTGTGGCACTGTGCAGGCCACTCCAGTTCCTCCACACCAACCTTGGCAAACCATGTCTTTGTAGACCTCACTTTGTGTACATTGTCATGATAAAGTAGTTTTGGGCTAGGCCCCATAGTTTAAGGGAAAGGGAAAATAAAGGGAAATCTTAATGCTAGAGCACACAAGACAACTGTGTGCTTCCACATTTGTGGCAACAGTTTGGGGAAGGCACAAATATGGGTGACCTTAACTTGTATTTAAAAACCTAAACCCTTTACCTACTGGCTATATTCAGACAGAAGACCCACCTTTACTACACTCCCAAAGTATTATTTCCAGTGGCCACTTCCACGTAATGCTTGAAAGCCCTCACAGGACATGGCTGGCTTGGGCACATTTTTATCTGCAAATACAGCTAGATCAATATATTTATTAATATGCTGCAACATGTGCGCCTGATTTTGTGTGAAAGTGGGTGAGCAACGTTGGGTTGGCTGAAGTCCAAGGGAATTTTTCTTGGAAAAAACTACTTACATTTTAACCAAAAAACATCTCTTTTCCACTTTAGCAAACTTTAGGCAGTGTAATTAATAATTCATTTAAAATTATTTAACTATGTAGTAATTAAAGATTTTAATTATGCTAATTAAAGATTTGTCCATACTAGTTTGAACATACACATTTATTACCCACAGAAACCGCTTTTAATGACTTGAAATACAGACATCATCATCTTGAGGAACACCCACCTCTTAATGCAACTCTGAAGTTTGCTTTTTATAAACCACTTTCTTAATCAGATTTTCTGTTTCACCTTAAAAGGTCCAGTAATTATGTTGTGGCATCATACTACTGCCAGGAAGCACAATACTATCACATAAGCGTTCCTGGCGCATACCGGGCGGAGCCCCGCCCCCACCTCGGATACTCAGACCACATCTCTGCTTGCTAATCCCAGCATAGAGATCGCTCGTCAGATGCTCCAAACTGGTTCTGAAGCAGGTGAAAACCTGTCCAGCAGGAGCCATCTCTGCTCTTCAGGACTGTTTTGAACACACTGACTGGGAAGCGGCAACTAACGGCAACTTCACCAACTTGGAGGAATACGCATCAGTGACCAGCTATATCAGCAAGTGCATTGATGACGCCACCATCTCCAAGTTCATCACCACACACTCCAAACAGAAGCCGTTGTTGACTGCAGAGGTGTGTGCGCTACTGAGGACCGGAGACTCCCCTTCAGAGCAGGTGACAAGGCGGCCCTAAGGACAGCGAGGGCCAAACTGTCCTGGGCCATCAGAGAGGCAAAGCGCACAAATGCACAGAGAATCCACAACCATTTCAAGGCCAGCAGAGACAGGGCAGGGCATCCAGGCTATCACCAACTACAGGACAACATCACCTGCCTGTGACAGTGATGCCTCCCTCCCAGATGTGCTGAAGAACTTCTACGCTCGGTTCGAGGCACAGAATGGCGTGACGGCAAGGAAGACCACCCCTCCTCCCAATGACCAGGTGCTGTGCCTAACCACGGCCAATGTGAAGAAGACTACACAGAGTCAACCCGAGCAAGGCTGCTGGACCAGACAACATTCCTGGCAGGGTGCTCAGAGGATGTGCAGACCAGCTGGCAGATGTTTTCACGGACATCTTCAACACCTCCCTGAGCAGCACCGTTGTTCCAACGTGCTTCAAGGCCACCACTATCACCCCCATGCCAAAGAAGTCTTCATTGTCCCGCCTCAATGACTACCGTCCCATCGCACTTACGCCCATCATCATGAAGTGCTTCGAGAGGCTCGTCATGAGGCACATCAAGACCCTGCTGCCCCCCTCACTGGACCTCCTGCAATTCGCTTACCGCCCCAACCGCTCAACAGATGACGCCATCACCACCACCCTCCATCTGGCCCTCACCCACCTGGACAATAAAGACACATATGTTCGAATGCTGTTCATAGACTTCAATTCAGCATTCAACACAATCATTCCTCAGCACCTGATTGGAAAGCTGAACCTGCTGGGCCTGAACACCTCCCTCTGTAACTGGATCCTGGACTTCCTGACTAGGAGACCTTAGTCAGTCCGGATCGGGAGCAGCATCTCCAACACCACCACACTGAGCACTGGGGCCCCACAAGGCTGTGTGCTCAGTGCATTGCTGTTCCGTCTGCTGACTCATGACTGTGTAGCAATGTACAGCTCGAATCACATCATCATGTTCGCCGATGACACGACTTTGGTGGTTCTCATCAGCAAGAACGACAAGTCAGCATACAGAGGCTAACAGTCTGGTGCAGAGCCAAAAACCTGTCTCTAAATGTGGACAAAACTAAAGACATGGTTGTTGACTTCAGAAGAGCACAGAATGACCACTCTTTGCTGAACATCAGCGGGTCCTTGTTGGAGATCGTCAGGAGCACCAAATTTCTTGGTGTTCACCTGGTGGAGAACCTCACCTGATCGCTCAACACCAGTTCCATAACCAAGAAAGTCATTAGAGAGTCGGACTTGTAACCCAAAGGTGAACCTGAAGGTCATGGGTTTGAGTCTCAGGTCCGGCAGGGATTGTAGGTGGGGGGAGTGAATGACCAGCACTCTCTTCAACCCTCAATACCACGACTGAGGTGAGATCCTTAAGGCACCGAACCCCCAACTTCTCCCCGGATGCCGCAGCAAAAAAAAAAAGGCTGCCCACCGCTCCGCGTGTGCATGCGTGCGCACTTGGATGGGTTAAATGCAGTGCACAGATTCCAAGTACGTGTCACCATACTTGGCCACAAGTCACTTCACTTTCAATTAAGAAAGGCCAGCAGAGGCTGTACTTTCTGAGAAGACTGTGAGGAAAGCACATCTCCCACTCACCATGTTCTACAGAGGGACTATCGAGAGCATCCTGGCAGCTGCATCACTGCCTGGTTTGGGAATTGCATCGTCTCGGATTGCAAGACCCTGCAGCAGATAGTGAGGACAGCTGAGAAGATCATCGGGGTCTCTCTTCCCTCCATCACAGACATTTACATCTCACGCAAAGCCACCAGCATTGTGGATGACCTCACACACTCTTCACCCTCCTGCCATTCTCCTCCTCTCACACACTCTTCACCCTCCCCCTACCGAAGCATTTGGTCCCTTACGACCAGACTGTGCAATAGTTTCTTCCCCCATGCCATCAGACTCCTCAATATTCAGAAACTGGACTGAAGGAACACACACACACATACATATATACACACACAACTGAGTATCCTCCATCCTCTTTGCAATTTTTCTTTCAAGTTTTTGCACATTACATTATGCTGCTATAATATTTAGTATACTGTACATAGGCTGCTACTCTTATGTTTACACTATTTCAGCTACTTATATTGTACTCTTGTACTCTTTGCACTATTCTCATTAGATTCACTTTCAAATAGAACTGTGTACTGGTCGGCGCTGCACTGGTACTTACTGTGCCCATTGTCTGTCCCAGTAGTCATTGTACTGTCTTGTGCTGTCTGCACATGCTTGCACTTGTGCACTTTATGTATAAATATATGTAGTCCCTTGTAGTTCTATGTCGTTCTGTGTTTGTCTTATGTAGCATCTTGGTCCTGGAGAAACATTGTTCCATTTCACTATGTACTAACTGGCTGTATATGGTTGAAATGACAATAAACTCCACTTGACCTGACTTGACTTGACATAAACTGTAAATGTTCTGAATAAAAGGGAAAAATCTGCTTATTTCTTATGCAGAAATTATCTCTCAAATTTGACACTCATGTATGAGATGCAGTGTAACACACTATCAAAATATTGTGAACATATGCGCAGTTCTTCAAAATAAACTTGAACTACATTGCACATTGTGTATCTAACAAAAACAACATTATAAGCATAATAAATGAAAAACCTCAGTGGCTTCATATTATATGATCTAGGCTATATGATTTTTCCATCGGCTTGCAAGAGGGTAGATGTAGGGCAAGGATTTTAGGTTTGAAACCCCCTTATATAGTTTATGACAGTTCCAATATTTTAGTCAAAACAGTGTTAGTCAAAATTAAATAAATATGCCTATGATATAAATATACCCTGGCTGAGCACTTTATTACCAGAATACCAGCAACAGCTAAAGATGGCGGCGTGTAGACATCGCGAGGCTCAGCGACTCTCCAGATTTACTGTATTAGAGGTTATTTACCTACTAATCACCTGTATGTTCGTTCGATTTAGTACTGCGATTTTAATATACAACAGCCAGTCGCTACTTAACATCAATTATGCGTACGCTAACTCTGTTTCGAACTATGTTTTCGACTTTGACCAGTTGCCACCGGAGCTTGTGAGGAAGTTGCCACACAGCGAGCCCCTTGTTCTGATCAGAAGAGTCCGGCGCCGGCGCCGAGACCATAAACAAAGACGTGGAGGGCTACAAGCTAAGGAATGGATGAGGTCAAATCCACACCAACCAGCGCTTCCAAGTGTTTTTTCCGCAATTGTTTGGTGCCTGACGAACAAACTGGACGAGCTCAGAATTTGGACACTTACACAGAGACAGATTCCGGACTGTAATATAATGGTTTTGTCTGAAAGTTGGCTTAACAACGGCATCCTGACGGCTGGAGCTGGAGGGGCACACTATTTTCAGGGCTGATAGAGAAGCAGCAGCCACAGGTGGGGGGGGGGCTTTATGTATCTATGTAAACAAAACATGGTGCACTGTCTTATCACTGTTGGTTCCTGTTGCTCTGCTGATCTTGAATACCTGATTATTAAGTGCAGACCCTTTTATTTACCATGCGAGTTTACATGCATTGTTGTGTATGCCCCCCAGGATGCAAAGGCTAATATGGCCATGAAAGAATTTAGTGCTGCTATTAACAATCTGCAGACAGTGCACCCTGACAGAGCCTTTATAGTCACTGGGGATTTTAGTCACTGCAACTTAAGATCTGTTCTGCCAAAGTTTCAACAGAATGTTGCCTGCTTCACTAGAGGACACAAAACTCTGGACCATGTATACACTAATGTGGCTGATGTTTACAAAGTCACACTCCTCCCCCACCTTGGACAATCTGACCAGCTTTCATTGTTTCTGCTGCCCAAGCACTCTCCAATCATCAAACGTGTGAAACCCACAATCAGGACTGTTAAAGTCTGGCTGGACGGGGCTGACGCCGCTCTCCAGCAGCAGTTCTCACACACTGACTGGACTTAAGTGCTCTATAAATAAACTTTGATTTGATTTGACCAAAAAAACAAAGGAGGTCATCATGAACTTCAGACATGCTGGGAATCACACACACTCCCATTCACATTAATGGGGCTACTGTTGAGCGTGTACCCAGCTTTAAGTTCCTTGAGGTCCACATCTCCGAGGACCTCACCTGGTCCCTGAACTCCTCCTTTCTGGTTAAAAAGGCACAACAATGCCTTTATTTTCTGAGGAGAATGAAAAAGGCCCACCTCTGCTCCAAGATTCTCGTGAACTTTTACCAATTGCATCTCAGTCTGGTATAGCAACTGCACCGCAACAGACCGAAAAGTCCTTCAGCGGGTGGTGAAAACCACCCAATGCATCACTGGCACTCAGCTACCCACCATCGAGAGCATTTACAATAAACTCTGCCTGCAGAGGCCGAACGGCATTATCAATGATTCCTCTCACCCGAGTCACAGACTATTTACCCTCCTCCCATCTGGAAGGCGCTACCGGTGCCTTAGTGCCTGCACAAACAGACTGAGAAATAGTTTCTTCCCTATGGCTGTTTCCACACTGAACTGCTGATCACACTGTGCACTGTAATATCTGTTTTCAGTTACTTACTTCACTGTTTATTCACCTTGCTTCTTTGCACTACATAAATTATAATGCGGTTTTTGCACTACTGTACTTACATACATGCATATGTGTGTATATATATATATATATATATATATATATATATATATATATATATATATATATATATATATGTGTGTGTGTATATATATATATATATATATATATATATATATATATATATATATATAAAACATGTATGTATGTATATATTGATTTGTATATCCTGTTCATATTCCTGTTATATTCTTAACATGTCTTCACCACTGTACACTGATTGTACATACATATATAGGTCACATTTATCCCTATTTATAATACCTGCTGCACCTCCTGTACATAAGTCATCCATTCCCCTGTACATCACCCTCATAGCTATATATCCTTATTTGTAATTTATTGTAAACATGCCACTTATGCACTTCTGGTTAGATGCTAACTGCATTTCATTGGCTTTGTATATGTACTTTGAACAATGACAATAAAGTTGAATCTAATCTAATCCATTAGGAACAACTGTACACCTTCTGATTCATGCAATTATCTAATCAGCCAATCATGTGACAGCAGTACAATGCATAAAATCAGGCAGATATGGGCCAGCAGCTTTGGGTAAGGTTCACATCAACCATCAGAACGGGGAAAAATCTCATCTTAGTGATTTTGACCAAGGCATAATTGTTGGTGCCAGATGTGCTGGTTTAATTATTTTAACTGCTGATCTCCTAGGATTTTCACCCACAACAGTCTCTAGAGTTTAATCAGAATGGTGCAATAAAGAAAAAACATGTGGACAGAAACGCCTTAATGATGAGGTCAACAGAGGATGTGCCAGACAGGTTCAAGCTGACAGAAAGGTTACAGTAACTCAAAAATACATTTATGTACATTTATGGTGAGCAGAAATGTATCTCAGAATGTACAACACATCAAATCTTGAGGTTGATGGGCTACAACAACAGAAGACTACATCAGGTTCCACCTCTGTCAGCCAAGAACAGAAAGATGAGGCTGCACTGCGTACACCAAAACAGGACAGTTGAAGAATGGAAAAACATAGCCTGGTCTGATGAATCTCGATTTCTGCTGAGGCACATAGAGGGTAGGGTCAGAATTTGTCACCAAAAGCATGAACCCAGTGTTGCCTTGTGTGAGCATTCCAGGCTGGTGGAGGTGGTGTAATGGTGTGAGCAATGTTTTCTTGGCACACTTTGGGCCTGTTAACACCAATCAATCATTGCTTTACCCTTTACCCTTTATCTTCTAATAGCTACTTTCAGCATGATAATTAATCATATCACAAAGCAAAAGTCATCTCAAACTGGATTCATGAATATGAAAATTAGTTCATTGTTCTTCAGTGGCCTTACCAATCATCGTATCTGAATCCACCTTTGGGATGTGGTAAACCGTGAGATTCACAGCATGAAGTGCACCTGAAAAAACTGCAGGAATTGCATGATGCAATCATGTCAACATGGACCAGAATCTCAAAGGAATGTTTCTGGCATCTTGTGGAATCCATGCCACAAAGAACTGAGGCTGTTTTAAGAGCAAAGGAAGGTCATACTCAGCTTTAGTATAGTGTTCTTAATAATGTGCTCAGTGAGTGTATAAATGTGGCAATAAATCATACTGAACTCATTATTATAAAACATTATTTCATCAAACTCGTTTTCACAATAACATTGTCACATTTCAGTTCATTGTTATAATGATGCATATATAATAAGTTTTTTCAAGACTACTTTCATAATGACCTTTTTTATTTCATGAGACTTTTATTTTATAATGACACATTTATTTCATAATGAATCTTTTACTTCATAATGACACATTTATATTAATTTCATTCTCTTGTAATCTGTCAGTGTCAGGTCCATGCATGTCACGAACTCCACTTTCCAGAACAGACCACAGCCTACTGACATGGCCGCCACAGACTACAATCCCCAGCAACACACTCCACTGGCACGTTCATGCTCACCGGATTTCTAATCATGCACACCTGTATCTAATCACACACACTTTCACTCACCAGATCTCTGTAAAGTAACGCTCAGTTTTTTGTTCACTTGTGTTTTGACTTTGATCGTGCCTGCCGTTTTGTATATCTCTAATTGTACATCTTTAATGAAGCCGTGAACTACATTTGCATCCGAAGCTATTCTCCTTGCATGACAGTCAGTCAGCACCAGTCCTTATAGACTGTTGCAACAGCAGCCTGTCTTCCATACAATCTTCCATATGAACATGGTGCTCAAACAGTATTA
This sequence comes from Pangasius djambal, assembly GCA_022985145.1. Taxonomy (NCBI): domain Eukaryota; kingdom Metazoa; phylum Chordata; class Actinopteri; order Siluriformes; family Pangasiidae; genus Pangasius; species Pangasius djambal. The sequence goes on from CM040980.1 coordinate 17,517,938, forward strand.
GACAAATAACTTCTTTGTCAATTTTATATCTTGAAGAACATTTATCTGCCCAAGCAGTGACAAACAATGAAACTATTAGTGTTGAGCAAAGCATTGTATCATAAGGTCTCAATGATGGCATGATGGCCCTGCTACAAGATTGATACTAGCTGCCCCTGTGCCCAAGCATGTCCAACAAACCTTCAGTATGGGTCAAAATAGTGTTGGCTATTAAATCATGTCTAGTTCATTAGCGAAAGGAAGCATCGTATTTCGGAGCTCACTGTGGTCTTCCATATGGTTCCATCTGCCTGAACGCTAGCATAACTTTGCCACATAACTTTGGTAGCAGGTAGTCTCATGCTAGAAATCTACTGGCCAGGCAAAATAATCAATAACAAAGGATTAGCTAATCACTGAATAGGTTCAGCCCCATTTGTGTTGACTAACCGATTACAACAGAATGGAATAAATGTGTCATCATTGAAGGACATATTTGCCTTCATTGCTTGCTCTTAATTATTTTCTTCTGAAATCATAACTTTGCTAAAGTTTTATGACTATATTAAATATGCTGAATATGTCACATTTCTAATTTCTTTGCATTTCAGTATGGCCTTTGCATGATCTCAGAACATACTAAGGTCAGAGGTGACATACTGGCTAGGCCTACTTTTCTCTTATCTCTCTCCCTCCCTTTACCCCTTTGATGTACATAAGCTGGCCTCTTTATCTTGAGAGTGAGTTGCTGAAACCTTTCTGGACATATGCTTCTGTTTGTGAAAAGCTGGTCTAAAGATACTTCAGTTGCATGAATAAACATCCAGAGTATGAAGTTCACATGAGTCTCTCATGTACATGTAAATGAGCAAAGGTGCTTTGAATGACCTGAATGGAACACACCTTTCTGGTAAGTTACATCAGTATTTACACATTAAGTAAAGTTGGCTGGGTTCCTTTCCTTGTAAGACACAAGAGAAGAAGTGAGTGTAAGGGATATCCTCTCAGGGATTGAAAATAGTTGGTTTTGTTGCATTTTTGTTGTATTTTTTGCTTTTGTAACCAGGCTTATTATCATCTGATTCCTTGAAAACTCCTACCTAAAAGCCAGTACATTAGTTAAGGGAGACACAGAAGTACCTGACTGGACTGATTTTGAATTCAAAGAGGCAATAGTTTTTGTTGTAAAAAAAGCATGTTCAGGAGCAAAAGAGAAGTATTATTCATAGACCATTTTCCATATGCCATCAAGTATGACTCTAAGAAAGATGTCATTTGACTATACTGTGAGTACAAGTCATTAGAGAATAAAGAGTGATAACTCCAGATTAACTGACAACTATATGAGACTACCATAATGCCAGATTAAATGATGAGTGTAAGAGACACATGACTGCTGCTGAAAATGCAAAAAAGACTTGTGAGAGACTTCAGAGATCTTTAAATGACTGCAACAGCAATTAGCAGACTTTAAGCGTGATTCTGATCGCCTTAAGCAAGACAAAGACCACCTTGAAGCTAAACTTAGTCAACAGCTTCGACCTCCACCAATAGCCCTCCTCTGCCTGGGCAGCCATGTTACAAAAATTATGAAAATTCTCCAGCCAAAACTAGGCTTTATAACATAAAACTATTACTCCTTCTCCCAGACTTTGTGGAGCCAAGGTAGTTACTGCTTGTTTACTGACTGCTGGATTTCAACTGTCCTGTGAATAATCGGCAAGTGATAGGACATCCCTGAACGGAGGATGAACCCTCTCAGCCAAGACCAGATGGCTCACCCAACAGGATGGTAAAACTGATAACTACAGGAGAAAGGGGGGGGGGGGGGGGGGGTTGACTCAAGCAACTCAGGGAATAAAATCTTTGTTCTCCCCAGGAACACAAAGTTCACCACCCTTCACACATTCCACAGAACCCAGCTTTAACAGGCTGCATAAGGCTAATTTTCATCTCCTGTAAGGACAATGACTTTAACAAACCATAGTTTGAAATCTTGTTGCCTCTTTTAATGTCATTCCTTATATGTATCATGCTTATAGCCACCAGGTCATTATAATGCTTTTGATTATTTAACAGGTATCACTGTGTTCTTGAGTGTATCAATAACAGCAGGTACGTTGTGTTTGGTATGTGTGTGATTGCTATTGAATTTCCTAAGGGTTTGTATAACGTGAATTTGAGTACAATGTATTACATGCATGTTACCAAATTCCTGACCAAAGTTTTAACTTAACCTTTTGGAAAGTTAGAAAAGGCACATTACTCAGAGCCCTGTATGCTAATTAGTGTCAGAGAAGGAGAATGTAGTTTACACCCTGCCCCAAGATCCTGCTAATTGGAGCAAAGACTTTGGGGTCAGCCCAACTGGAAAGAGTTAAAAGCCCCTGACACAAAGGAAACTCAGAGTCTCATCCAACACATCTTCAGAAGTGAGTCTCTACTAAAATCTTCAAGGAGCTCTCTTCCATCAACATCTGCAGGATTCTCATTCTCGATCTTCAGAGTTTACATCACCTAACTACTCCAGGAGAGTTCTTTTCAACTAACAGCAGAGAGTCTCCATCCACATCTGACAGAAGTCTCATCAACCAAGAGCTTTAGAAGTTCTTGCCCCTCATCATCACAACACTTGAACCACTCATCAAAGTTTTGCAACCCACCTACGAGACTCCGCCGGGTTCGCACCTCATTCTGTTGATCAGCCTCATCAGTCTTTCAAAACGCTACATAAGGCCAACTAGACCACTGACCAATCAACATCGCCGAAAACCCCTCTAAACAACAACGCAATGAGGGAATCCCTGGCAACACAAACGCAAGTATAGTACCTCCAGATTCTAGCTGAACGGGTGCATTTAATACAAGTTTGAAGCCCTTCTAAATGAAGTAAAGGTTAAATTAAACTGAAAAGTTGATGGTCATGGTCTGAGAAACTGCTAGAATTTCTCTGAATGAGCACCAATGCAACCTTTAGAAGAGTTGTCCTTGTGTGTGCAGTTCTGGGATTGATCAGTTGTGATTGCACTCTGGGTGAATGGTGCTGCAGCAGGTTGTCTGTCTTCATGCAAACATGCAATTTCCAGGTTGATCCATCCATAGATATGTTTCCCAGTACAGTTCAGTCCACTTTAACATGTGGGGAGGTCAGGCCGCCCAACAAAGTTGAAGGCACAATGCTGCTGGGTACCCTGGATTGGTTTTACACTAAAGAGTGCTATGAGCCATTCCCTTTTTATGGTCTCACCACAAGGGTCAAACCAGAGATAGATGTGAGCCTTCTATTTGAAGCCAGATCACAGTGGTGATTGGCCTGAGACAGAGGCTTGTGGATAATTTTTAATGGTTCTAACCTGAGTGACATATCAGGCTGCATCCTCCACATGTGAAAGGAAACAGGATGTACAGGTGGTTGTGGACAAACTTTCTCACTGGATAGTTGCATATTCCACAGTGAGAGAAACTGCTGCACACATAGCTAAAATGCAATTGCAAGATTTTTTTTTCTCACTGGGGAGTTCTGGAGCTGATTGAATTGGACCAGAGAACCCACTTTACCAGGCAGTAAGCGCAAGAAGTTTGCCGCCATCTGGAAATAAACTGTAAGTTGCCTCAGGACACATGGATCGTGCAAACTGTGTCATCAAATAGTGGTTAACCAATCTCCACAATGAAGGGGTAAAACTGAGAGACCAGTGATGGTCCCAGGAGTGACTGATCTCCAGATACCAGACACTGACTTGATCATGTCAGACATGCTCTTTAAATACTGCCAAACAGGGAACTCAAAGACAGGTTCAGGATGCATGGGCCACACCGGTTGAGGGTAGTCCAACTATTATTCCAGGTCAGGCAGTCATGGTGAGGTACCATTATAGACAGTAGAACCTAGGTGGGAAGGTCTTTATCAAGTTTTGTTGATTACTGATGCTCTTGTAAAATGTGAAGAAAACAAGATATGGACACATGTCCCCCATTGTAAAGTTGTACTGCCACCCCAGGAAGGGAAAGTGGTGCATTAGAGAGAGTGTGCTCTGAGAGGGTCTGGTGATGTTAGGATCTGGGGGTTCAGACTCAGAGTGAAGGTTCTCTACACCCCCCTTATGCACCTAGTGCTCCTCCCTCTCTCCTGATATGTAGGGCCCAGTGGTAGGTAGGGAATCTCCTTAACCAGTTCAGTTGGGACAAACAGTAGGTAAAAGCTGCTAAAAAACAACAGTGGATACAGACATAACAACTGAGATAACACACACACCAACCAATTGGCAAAATCAACTATAGTGAGTAGCTGTGATGAACAGTTCACTGCACATCTAAATCTCTCCTATTTATGTCCTCAGGAGCTGAAGACCAGGCAATTTCATGGTCCGGGCCAAGGCTCCTGTTTGTTTCCCTGTTTCCTTGTGCTTCCTGTGTTTGTCTCTCCATCACATCCTGTTTGTGTGTGTTCCTGTGTGTCCCTGGGCATGGCGCTCCACTCTGCTCCCCTTCCTGTGTGAATCAGCAAGCACACATGCTCCTAATCTTCTCATCAGACTGCAGCATTTAAAAACCCCAGTTATGCAGTCACTCATTGCCAGATCGATCAGTCTACCTGTGTGGTACAGAGAATACGGCCTCCTCAAGTTGCTCAGCTTTTGTTTCCTCATGCTTTGTTCCCTGTGTAACTGTTTCTCCTGTGCTCCAGGTTCATATAATAATAATAATAATAATACATTTTATTTATAAAGCACTTTACATTTTAAATAAAATCTCAAAGTGCTACAGAAAAGAGTCATAATATATACAGCAATTAAAACCAGCTGCCAACTGAGATTAGCACAGAAATTTAAACTCTAAGTATTAAAAGACTTTTTAAAAAGGTACGTTTTTAGACCCCTTTTAAAACTATCTCACCCTACCTGCCTGCACTCCGCTATGCCCAGGCCTGATGCACCTCCCCTATGTTCCACAGACAGAGTATCTGATTCCTATGTTGCTGACCTGAGATTGAGACCCGACCTTGACAACAACATGAGCCACGCTTGCACTCCGCAACTCCCAGCCTTGCTTCACCATCCACATAGCTAGGTGACAAAAACACTCACAGGCCATAACAGGCAAGCTGACATTTCCTGTGAGAGGAGAACAGAGAGGACAACCAACTGAGGACACAGAAGTTCTATTAGCAACTTAGGATGGGACAGATCATGAGGATTATCTAGACATGTGTCATGCACAGAACTGCCCTTAAGGAGTAACAGAGGTGGAATTGAAGGAAATATAGTGCCTCCAGAAAGTATCCACCTCCTTGTGATTATTTCTTTTTTCAGTATTGCAACATCAAATTTAAGTATATTAGATTGTTTTTTTCTGCTCCTCTTTAAGTGAGTCTTTAAGTGAGCCATTTGCTCTAAGAGCAAACTGTTATGTTTGGAGCAGACCTTCAGAAACAATTTGGTGAAAAATCCAAAATTAGTCTTTGTGTGCACTTGTTGTATGCAACAGGACTAGATTCCACTAAAATGAAATGCTTTCATCTTTCATTCCATTGTTTTTGCTTTAGTTTTACTTGCAAGTTGATCCGAACGTAACACACAAATTGGCTGGCCCCTTCTGTGTGCTTCAAAACAACAGGTTGCCTTTTATTTTTCCCCAGGAGAAATACAAGAATCCTGCCAAGACACATCATTCTTCGGATCACTAATCACATCTGAGCTTAGAGTCATCCTTCAATTCCTAATTCCTGCAACTCTCTACCCCAGCACACCTCAGAACATGTGAGAATGACAATGCGACTACCTACGACATGCGCAAGCAAGACCAGATCAAAGTGATACTGAGCATCTGAGCTTTATTAACTAGAGGAAATATTGTTCATTTTCTATTTCTAGTAAAGTGATATTCTGTAACCTGAATTCGACCTGATTGTTTGCTGTTTCTTATGATAAATAACCTTTAGGCCTAAACAAAATACTGCTTTGATCTTAGTCCCATCTCATCTCCATGAGCTCCTTTTGCATGCTATCTCATAGTAACGCTGTTATGTTTCTGTAGTAAACCTAGCTTATTAAATTCAGAGCCAATAACAGGCATCCATGAACAGTGCTATTGTTATTCTGAAGTTATTTGGAGAAAAACAGAGTATGCATTTCACGTCACTCTTATTCCATCTTTTAATCCACTCATTCTGAAACTGAGACCAATTAATTGGAGCTAGAACCCCTTATAAATCCATAACAGTTATTTAAAAGTCCATTCCTGATGCCCATATGGTGTAGAAACCTTTGTTTTCAAATTTCCCAATATTTTCACACCTCCTTTTCGTGGATGAGTAGGCTTCGGAATGCTCCCTTTGTTCTCAAGTCCAGCATGAATACACCCTTTGTTCATGTACAGCCACATGCCAATGCACCATGCACACTCACATTCCAGCACACACATACCCGAACACACACAACGAAATATCCACTCATGAACTCTGAACTCTATAAGTCAATATTATTATTGTTAATAAATATTTAAGTCATAATAGTTTGTTTATGACAATGGACATTGCTAAGATTAATTAATAATAATTTAATTATCATTAATTATTTTATTAATAACTAAAGCCATGAATATTAATATCCAAGTAATTCTAAGAGACTGATTACTTAAATAAACTTACGGTCATTCTTAGTAAGTGCCTCAAACACCACACACCTCTGTATCTCATTCCTAATTTAGACATGTGCACTGCCACTGTGGATGTCCACTAGGTCTGCTCAAGCAACCCGTTCATTAGGGATATGGCCAAGTGCCTGTGTGGCCTGAGAGCAGGGGCCACTATACTGTCCATTAGGGATAACATTACAGAGACCAGGATGGAAAGAGCAGGTGATAAATGGTTCATTAACACACCTAGGCAGGAGATCACATTCACATATGACACAGCCACTATGATGAAGCTCCCAAATTTCTACCAGGTATCACAGCACACCTGGAGGACATTATCTTGTACCACCTTAGGCCTGAACAGTATGAGACAGAGATTGATTTAATAGATGCCTTTAGAGACTACAGTTTGAAATTCGGTGACGCAGCAGTTCCTGCTTGAAGGGACTAAAACTCTCCAACTTAGTTTAGACCAAATCAGACAAGCATCACTCATGAATCCACTGGTCAGGAAGTCATCTGACATTTGGAGCAGAGTAAACACTCTTGCTCTTGTACTATCATCACTGGCTGGATCATGACTGCAAGTGTGTGCCTCATGCTCTTAATATACAATCAAACATTACATTGCAGAACTGACTCAATCACCTATGTTCCTGAAAACGTACACCTTAGACACTTTGATATTCTCCCTCTTTCCTCACCAATGGTCAGAGCTGCACTCACTAGAAATTAAACTTCTTTCTTTTCTATAATTTTCTTCATTTAACCCTTTTCAGAGAACAATATTTAGTGATGTGTAGTTTTATTTGCTTTATTAATTAATACTGATTGTGTGACGTTAGTTATGCTTACACCAAACAGCCATAACAATAAAACCACCTGCCTAATATTGTGTAGGTCCTTTTGTGCCACCAAAACAGCTCTGACCCGTCAAGGCATGGATTCCACAAGACCTCTGAAGGTGTGCTGTGTTATCTGGCACCAACATGCTAGCAGCAGATCCTTTAAATCCTGTAAGTTGCATGGTAGGGCCTCCATGGATCAGAATCCATGCAAGCTCGAATAGATTGAGATCTGGGGCATTTGGAGGCCAAGTCAACACCTTGAACTCTTTGTCATGTTCCTCAAACCATTTCTGAACAATTTTTGAAGTGTGGCAGGGTGCATTATCCTGCTGAAAAAGGCCACTGCCATTAGGGAATACCGTTGCCATGAAGGGGTGTACTTGGTCTGCCACAATGTTTAGGTAGGTAGTATATGTCAAAATAACATCCACATGAATACCAGGAGCCAAGGTTTTTCAGGAGAACATTGCCCAGAATCACACTGCCTCTGCCAGCTTCCTTTCTTCCCATAGTGCATCCTGGTGCCATCTCTTCCCCAGGTAAGTGACTCAGACGCACCCAGCCATCAACATGATGTAAAAGAAAATGTGATTCATCAGAGCATGGTCCAGTTTTGATGCTCACATTATCACACTGTAGGTGTTTTTGGCAGTGGACAGGGGTCAGCATGTGCACTCTGACCAGTCTGCAGCTACGCAACTCCATACGCTGGACGCTGTGATGCACTATGTGTGCTTACACCTTTATGTCATAGCCAGCATTAACTTTTTCAGCAAATTCAGCTTCTTATTCTTCTTCTTCTAATTTGTGCTACAGAAGCTCTACTGTGGGATCAGACCAGACGGTCTAGCCTTCGCTCTCCACTCGCATTTGGAGACTTTTGGAGATGCTCTGACCCAGTTGACTAGCCATCACAATTTGGCCACAATATAATCACAATATATCCTCTTAACAGGTGCCATTGTAATGAGCTAATCACTTATTCACCTGTCAATAGTTTTAATGTTGTGGCTGGTCAGTGTAGTGCTTAGTATTAAAGTAACAGCCCAGATGCTGACAATGTAATATTAACTGCCGAAATGCTCACAGTGATGAACTATCTAGATGCGAACTCTATGGGGCATCAACCGACTGTGGATTTAACAGGTAATCATGGACATGGACACTGACAGACTGTGGACACACTTAACGGGTATAAACCCAACAAATTTCACAACTACAGGCTGCACAGGTAACCTTCCCAGCAAACATGAGATGTCTGCCAGACATGTAGACCATGTCTATATTGCATTGACTGGTCCAGGACCTTATCTGTATGTCTGCACAATGTGCAAATCAGGTTCAGTTTCTGGAAATCTGAATATGACCCCTCTTGGATGTAGATATGCAGTTCAATATTTAAATGTCTGGCTATGACTTTTGTTGGACATCTGGGGACGTGCAATACAGGTCCAGGAAATTGACATATGAATTGTCAATTCCATTCAAAAGTTGTCAGTGTCAGTTGGGGTGTCGTAGCATAATATTCATATTACTGTTGTTTTGAACTCTCCAAATATTTGGACGAATTGTCTGATGTTTTGACAATTGTTCTTGAAACTTTCATGCCAATAATGCCCCACTGAATTGAAAAAAAAAATGCTATGCTACGACAGGCAACCATGCAACGCTGTCTGAAATAGTCATTAGTAAATGTAATTAAAGTCATAAATATAACAAACTTTTACCACAGTTCTGCGTGTTTGTCCAAGTAGTGTTGCCAGTGGACACGCGCACGTATACACTACTCAGAGGGGGCAGTGACTCATTCAAGAGCCTCACTGCTTCAACCTGCAGTGGCTAGTTAGCGTTACCATCTAACCTAGCTTAAGCTGTCCCCTCATGGTAACTAGCTAATGTTAGCTAAATGTTGGTTTCAGTCAGTTTAGTTAGCATTATGCGCTCACCAGACATTACTATTGAAAACTGCCATAGCAGAAAAAAATATTCACAACTGTAACATTAGCAGAAGCGACTTACCAAGCATTCTCTAAATAACCAAGCACTAGCAAACTAACACACTGAGTTAACATTAGGGTTACTGTTAACCTACTAATGTTGGTTAGCTACAAATGTTGGTGCCAGGTTAGCTAGCTAGTATGTTATCCATCCTACATGATGATCATGTTAAGTCAACCAGAAACAAGCTGACATCATTGTTACAGTTAATTTTTTTCTTATGCTATGGCAGTTTTCAAAAGTAATGCCTGGTTGGCTACTCTCAAAAGTAATTCTAAATTTAAGCTGTTTTTCCTACATATTGGATGCCACCTTTGGTACATGCAAGAAAGCAGACAATATTATTAAAGCCGCATGTTATCAATTTTTAAAATTTTTACAATTTTTTAAATTAAACTTTTGGTCACAAAGCTGGTAAAAGTAGGCACGACCTTTAAGCACAGATCAGACAGATAACATAGTCTGAGCAGCTTGTCATAGCAAGGTTAGAGTATAGCTGGTAGTGCAACAGCTGGGAAGGTGGGATGTACAAGGGATTCAAACCTTGATATTTTTTCACACAAATATGTGGACTAGGTGTATGACTACAAGTTGCCTTTGCACATTTGTAATTTTTGTCTTTTTCCACTCTAGCAGCTGCAGTAATAAAATGGGGCAAAGATGCACCCGAGGAGATGATCAAACAACATGCTTTGGAGCACTTTAAGCATGCACCAGTGAGAAAGGGACACACACATGATTAACTTTAAGGAACTTTTTCTATAATAAATGCGACAGTCATATGAGTTCTGAAGCGCATGTTCTAGGTGGATTCTTTGTTATTTGTTAATTGTTATCCACTGCAGCTTGAGTTAAGTTTCACTTTTGTTTTCATGATTTTTGGACACACACACTTTGTAGAGTTGCTTTGCAACTACAAATGGAAAGTACATTGAAATAAAAGTGAGTTTTAATTGAATGCAGCTTGAGACTATTTATTTGGTCCAGAAGCAGTAGTATAAATTATGTCTAAAATGATTCTGCATTTGGCATTATAAGACATAGAAAAGATGTCCACAATGACCACATTTGAACTAACTTTTTAACATTGTACAGAGATCCTGTGGACATCAACATTGGACGGTCACAAAAAGTTGTCATAATAACTTTGATTCTGGCTCCTCAGGGGATGTCTTTTCAATGTGTGACAAAGACGTTCAAAAGGCATCTTGTGGATGTATCTTTGCTCAATGGGTTTCTGTTCCTCAGGACTAAAACAATGCCATTCTCCAGAGAAACAAGGGAGGGATGCAGGTACTTAAGCTGCCACTAGTAGGCACCACCATTTCCTGCATCTTATGGGAAGAATGGGGGGGGGGACTCCACCTGAGAGCCCTGGGAAAAAAGCCCCCAAGGGACATTGTCTCACTCTCTTTGTCTGGCCCATCACGAGTGGAAAACAAGACACCCTCCACAGAAACAATTTCTTAGAAAAGCCAATAGTCTTTGTGTGCACTTAAGCCCAACAAGATTAGATTCCACTAAAATGAAATGCATTCATTAGTTCAATTCAATGAAGTCCAAGCATCAAAGTTGCACAGGCACCTATTGTGGTTGTTAGTGTTATTATTATTATTATTATTATTATTATTCTGCTTCTTCTTCTACCACAAGTCTATTGCAGCCCATAGAACTGTACAAAGAAAAGTTATGAAATCTGGCACAAAGACGGGACAGTCTGAAATGTTAGGATAGCAAATTTGGAGTCTCTATCTCAAGCTCTCTAGCGCCACCAACAGCTCAAATTTGCACTCATATTTATGCTAATAACTTTTGAACCGTAAGGGCTAGAAACAATATTATTTTTTTACTCTGATTCCTTGGCTCGTGCTGAAAGGAGACGAAAGCATAACATGGTTTCAATTTCTGCCCGACTAGATTTTCTGCCATTTTGAATTTTCTGAAAAACCTACTTTTTCGGACTCTTCCTAGATGGTTCATTGCATCTTGACCAAATTTGACTCAGATATTGTTAGACCATGCTGGCAAAAAGTTATTAAAAGCTTTTTGATCGACCAAACCATTCTCGAATAATGTGCAAACGAATTTGATAGCAAGCACACCTAAAAGGACATGAGGCTGTATCTCCGTAATGCTTTAGCATATTCAGACCAAACTTGGTGTATCTCATAGCCATAATGACTTGAGGTTCCCTGCACAGTTTCAGAACAATACCACCTAGTGTTCACAAGATAAAAAGCAATTTTATAATATTATAAATAATTCTGTTGATGGATTTTACACCACTGGCCTAAAAACACCACCACAATGGTATGTTCAATCAACTTTGCCGTTTTTGTGCTTAGCCCCATAATTGCTGCTTGCACCTATATTCTTTCATTTCATTCTTTTCATTCTTTCTTTCAGGACACTTTCACAAGAATCCTGTTGAGTTGCATCATTCCTTGGATCGGGAATCACTTCTGAGCTTTGATTTATCTCAATCTCCACATTAATCCTTGTTTATTACATTCAGAGCTGATAACGTTCATCCATGAACAGTGTTACTGTGTTTCTGGAGTTATCACATTGCTCTTATTTCACCTTTTAATCCACTCATTTGGAAATTGGGACCAATTGATTTGAGCTAGAGCTTCTTTTAGTCCATGACAGTTATTTGAAGGTCCCTTCCCAATGCCCATGTGGCATGGAAACCTTCTTTTTCAAATTTCCCTGTATTTGTTTCGTTCCTAATTTGTGGATGGGCGAGTGGGCATCAGAACGCTTTGTTCTCAAGCCAAGGGTGAGCACACCCTTTGTTCATGCGTTCAACACACACACACACACACACCCTAAAATACCCACTCATTCAAAACATCCACTACCATTTCTATTATGCATTGCTAATAACTTGTGTTTGCTGATTTGTGTTCAATAAATATCATTGTATTGAACAGATCATGAGTTTGTTGTCAATCATACCAAAACCGAAGCTAAGCTACTATTGAGGAACTCTCAGATAAACTTTCAGATAACTTTATAAGTCACTATTATTGTTCTCAAAGACATAATTGTTGATTTATGGCAATTGAAATAGGTAAGATTAATTCATAATAATTTAATTATCATTAATTAATGTAATAATAACTAAAGCCTTGAATACTAACAGCAAGTAACATTATGAGACTGGTTACTTAAAGACATGTATGGCCATTCTAGTAGTAGTAAGTACCTACACCGATTAGCGATAACATTAAAACCACTGACAGGTGACATGAATAACATTGATTATCTCATTACAATGGCACGTGTCAGGATTTGGGATATATTAGGCAACAAGTGAACAGTCAGTTCTCAAAGTTGATGCATTGGAAGTTGTAAAAATGGGCAAGATGGTCAGAGCATCTCCAAAATGGCAGGTCTTGTGGGTTCCTGGTATGCAGTGGTTAGTACCTACCAAGTGTGGTCCAAGGAAGAACAACTGGTGAACCAGCAGCAGGGTCATGGGAGCCCAAGGCTCAATGAGGCATGTGGGCAGGGAAGGCGCGCTCATCTGATCTGATCCCATAGAAGAGCTACTGTAGCACAAATTTCTGAAAACGTTAATGTTGGCTATGATAGAAAGGTGTCAGAACCCACAGTGCATCGCAGCTTGCTGTGTATGGGGTTCCGTAGCTGCAGATCAGTCAGTTACCATGCTGTCTACCATCAAAATCACCTACATTGGGCACATGACCATCAGAATTGTACCATGGAGCAATGGAAGAATGTGGCCTGGTCTGATGAATCATGTTTCATTTTATATCATGTGGATGGCTAGGTACGTGTGCTGTTTTGGCGGCACACGTGGGACCTGGAAATACTTTTGCCATCAAGGCCATCATGGATGGAGCGAAATACAAAGCAACTTCGTGAGCAGAACCTGTCCAGTCAGCCAGAAGTCTGTGTCCTGGTTGAAAATTTATATCCCAACAGAAAAATTGAAATTGAAACCTGAAATTGAAAATCCACCAATGTTCTACATCTAATTTGGGAGCAGTGGAGTAAACCTGCATTAAGGCATGGGAGAAATGGCCAAAATCAAAATGTGCAAAGCTCATAGTGACATATCCAAGATGCTTCAAAGCTGTAATTGCTGCAACACTATCTTTATATAGAGAGTAGCTACAAAAGGAGCAGAAAAAAAAATCCCATGGAATTTCTGCCTATTTTGAGTGTGCCTGTGTTCAGCATTGAATTTATTTGCGATATCACACTCCACGGTAGTGGTTAATGGCTCATATGAAAGTAGACACTCAGGGCTTCATGAATTTATAGGTTTTCGTAGTATTTCTTATTCTTATTTAAAATTTTATTGTGGGAGTTGTATACAGTGTTCTAGTATCAAAAAATCTTTAAATACATTTTATCTCTGCACTAATGTCATTGTAGAGAGGTGTGAACTGTTTGCCAGCAGGGGGCTCACATCCCACCTCTTTTCCATCATCCTGCTCACCAGCAGCTAAACACAGAGTCACGATACTATAAACACAGTATATAACATACTTGCGGTGATAAAATAATTCGTTTGTTTATGCTGATTGAACCTGTCTCATAAGTCGATTTCCATTCTGTCAGTGTACTGCGAGAAAGGGTTAAATTAGGTAAAAAAATAGGTAAAATAGGTAAAAATCTTGAAACACAGCAAAAAGAAAAATCACTTGGGGTGAATACTTTCTGGAGGCACTGTATTTACCTTTGCTTGTTTCTAATTATTTTCTTTTGACTTTATGACCATTTACTAAAGTTTTATGTTAATCTGTGACTCTATATTAAATGCGCTGAATATGTCACATTTCTAATTTTTCTGCATTTCAGTATGGTCTCAAAGTACTGTATGATCACAGAACAGACCAAGGTCAAAGCTGACATATTGTCTGGCTAGGCCTGCTTCTCCCTTATATCTCTCCCCACCCATCGCTCCTTCTCTGTACAGAAGCTGGCCTCTCTCTTTTAAGAGTGAGCTGGTGAAACCTTCTTGACATTATGCTTCTGTTGGTGAAAAGTTGATTTGAAGATTCTTGCAAATAAATGTCTAAAGTATGAAGATCACACCAATCTCCTGGGTACTGATTCATCTTTGACTCTAAGTTGGACATTCAGCAATGTTCAGCTACACACTAGATAATGTAGCTCCACTTAAACAACACATAATTGGAGAGAAAATACTAGCACTCTGGTATAACGATCACACACGCACCTTAAAACAGACCACTCGAGAAATGGCATCAAACTAAAAAAATAATCCTAGATTCTTATTTAATATTGTAGCAAAATTAACTAGGAATAAGACCACCACAGAAGCATGCACACCATTAAAATGTAGCAGTGATAACTTCCTGAATTTTTTCAATGACAAAATTGAAAATATCAGGCAAAAAATTCAGACAATAAATTTAAAACCAGACAATCTGATAACTAACTCTGTAGATAATAATAATATAACCATAACAGATCAGTGATTAGAATGTTTTACTCCCCTTTGAGAGACTGAAATAATGTCACTAATTTCCTCATCAAAATCATCAACTTATATACAAGATCCCTTACCTACATGTTTCTTCAAACAGATTCCAGAAGCAATCAATCCCCTTAGCACTGGCTATGTACCTAAATCTCTGAAACTAGCAGTTATCAAACCCCTGATTAAAAAACTTGACCCCGTGTCAGTTGTCCAATTATAGACCAATATCAAACCTCCCCTTTATCTCCAACATCCTAGAAAATTTGTAGCACATCAGTTATACTCATACCTACATAAGAATACCATTCATGAAATGTATCAGTCAGGCTATAGGCCTCATCATAGGACAGAGACAGCACTGGTTAAAGTGGTAAATTACCTATTACTGGCCTCTGATCAAGGTTGTGTCTCCTTGCTTGTGGTGCTTGACCTTAGTGAAGCTTTTGATACCATTGATCCTACTATTCTCCTTGATAGGCTGGAAAATGTTGTTGGTGTTAAGGGAATTGCCCTCTCCTGGCTCAGGGTTTATTTGACTGATCGTTATCAGTTTGTAGATGTTAAATGGTGACTTCTCTACGCATATTGAGGTAAAATGTTGTGTTCCACAAGGTTCTGTTTTAGGCACACTGCTTTTTTCTTTACATATGCTACCTCTGGGTAAAATTATTTATAAACATGGTATTAGCTTCCACTGTTATGCTGATGACACACAGTTGTATGTTTCAGCAAAGCCAGATGAGAGACACCAGCTTCATAAAGCTGAGGAATGTGTAAAGGACATTAAACACTGGATGCTTATTAACTATCTTCAACTTAATTCTGACAAGACAGAAGTACTTGTATTAGGACCACATGCAGCTAGAAGTAAGCATTCTGATTACATAGTAACTCTGGATGACTTTTCTGACCTTGGTGTGATTATTGACTTCAGTCTTTCATTTCAAGCTCATGTAGTTAATGTTACTATTATAGCCTTCTTTCATCTCAGAAATATTGCTAAGATAAATATAATGTCACTCCACGATGCGGAAAAACTAGTTCATGCTTTTGTTACCTCTAGGTTGGATTATTGTAATGTCTTACTGTCTGGATGTTCCAGTAGGTGCATAAACAAGCTCCAGTTAGTTTAAAATGCAGCAGCCAGAGTGCTTACTACAACCAGAAGATATGACCACATCACCCCAATCTTATCTCCAGTGCAAGCTGCCGCTGTAGGGGCCTTGAGCAAATCTGCTCCACACACACATCTGCTCTGGGGCACTGTATCGTGGCTGACCCTGTGCTCTGAACATAGCTTCCTAGCAAGCTGGGATATGCAAAAACATTTTCTTGGGGGCAGTGGTGGCTAACACTAAGTGTTAGCTAAGTGACTAAGTGTTAACAAGGTTTTCCTGTCGTCACTTCCTGTTTTCGAATTGTTTTGCCGGGAGTTTCTTGCCGAGCGGAGGCCATCCACACCGTCTACAATATCAACAAATCTCCGACTAAATCTTGTCTTCACCTTCGGGACCATCAATTCCCAGAACGCCAAACCTTTTTCCACCACTAATACGGTACGTGAGTATGTCTAGCCAGCTTATTCAGTGCGCTG
>CM040980.1:17534574-17574299 GCA_022985145.1 Pangasius djambal
ATATCAGCCATAACATGAAAACTGGTGGTCAGCATGGCAACTTTGCACATATATATATGTGTGTGTGTGTGTGTGTGTGTGTGTATCTTTCTGCTCACCTATGCTGTTATCAAATTGAATTGGTCTAGCTAATTTGTCATGTTTTGGGGCTTCTATAAAACAGGTTGCTGGCTCACATTGTATATTGTTTTGAGCTTGCTGTTAAGGTTTACATATGCTTTCTTGTTATTTTGGTAGAGGAAACAATAATATTTCTTATTATTGTCATGGCCAGATCCATTTTAACTGTTGTTTCTATATATCCAGGTAATCCCAAAGGACTACAAGACAATGACAGCCTTGGCTAAGGCAATTTCTAAGAATGTGCTGTTTGTCCATTTGGATGACAATGAGAGGAGGTAAGTGAAAGATGTTATAATGTTATATTGTTGTAAAAATGTTATGTTTTAATGTGCTTTAAAAGTATAAAATGCCTGGTATCCATTGAATTTTGTAAAATGGTGTGCAGTTGTGGGGATTGGGGAATGTTATAAATTTGTGTACCTTTTGGTCATTTTATTTTTATTGGTCATTCATTCTAGCAGAAATTAAAAAATGAAACATGATCAGTTACTTGATTGTGTTTTCAAAATCCAGGCAGGAGAAATTAAAGACAAGCCATTTTTTTATTATCAGAAATTGTAGTGAAGTGAAGTGACTTGTGGCCAAGTATGGTGACCCATACTTGGAATTTGTGCTCTGCATTTAACCCATCCAAGTGCACACACACAGTAGTGAACACACACACACACACACACACACACCCGGAGCAGTGGGCAGCCTTTTTAGCTGCGGCACCCAGGGAGCAGTTGGGGGATCGGTGCCTTGAGTTGGGGGACCGGTGACTGAGGTCTCACCTCAGTCATGGTATTGAGGGTGGCAGAGAGCACTGGTCATTCACTCCCTCGACCTACAATCCCTGCCGGACCCAAGACTCGAACCTACAACCTTCGTGTTCATCTTCAGGTTACAAGTCCGACTCTCGAACCATTAGGCCACGAGATACAAAATTTAAAAGCAACTTTATATATATATATATATACAGTATATATATATATTTTTTCATTTATTCAAACTTTTGATTTTTAGGGGTTCAAGCACAAAGGATTATTATTATTATTATTATTATTATTATTATTATTATTATTATTATTATTATTATTATTATTATTATGCCCTAAAACTGATTGTGCAGACCAAAGCGTAAGTCCTAGCAATCTGAAACTTTGAGGGTCGGTAGTACTCCATCGGTGTACAATGGCTCAAAGTCTCACCCCGATTGGTGGCGCTATGGTGAACAAATTAAAAAAATGTACAAAAATGGCCCTAATTTTTGAACTGTTTGTCACAGACTCAAGTGTCATATATCTCTAATTTCATTTCCGCCATGAAAAACTTTCCACCATATTGAATTTTTTGCTAAACCTACTTTTGCGAACTAGTCCTAGGCCATTCATCCAATTGGAACCAAACCAGTGCATAAAGATTCTCTGAAGTCCCATTATTAAAAGTTATCAAAAAATTTTAAACTTTTTATTTAACTTTGCGTCGGTATGCCAAAAAATCATGTCCGCCATTGGCCAATTAATTTTCAGTAGATATTAGACAAGGTTAACAAAGGCCGATCGGAATGAAACTAATCAGGCACTTGGGGACGCTATCAAGTTTTTCATGGCTATAAATGGTGTTATATACTGCAGCGTTTCACACAAACTCAAGTAGTTTATACTTGAGTATAAACGTTTGATGGAGCTTTAGTGAACTTTAGTGAATTAGTCCTAGGTTTTTCACTCAACCAAAATAAAACCAGTGCAGCACAATAGTTTGGACACCTTAGATCAATAATTATCAAAAAAAAAGTTGAACTTTTGATTCATTGCCATGACAGTAACAAAAACGTTTGAAGAGTGAATGGCTACTTTTACTGAATTGGCTATAACTCTTGAACAGAATAAGATATTTTCACCAAACCTGGCACACTGATGTATGGGCTCAATCTGAGGTCACATACACAAAATGGCAGAGCTTGGCCACGTGATGGTGCTATAACTGGACAAAACATGAAATTGGCACTAAATATGGAGCAATTGGTCTAATTGTCTTAAAATCTTGCACGGAGTGGCTTTGTCTAAGGTCCCATCAGTCTATGAGTTGTGAATCTTGAAAAACAAGGCCACCATCGGCCAATCAATGTTGAGCAGATATTAGACATGGTTAATGAAGGTTAATCAGAACAAAACTTGGTGGGCCTGTTTGACTCCCTACCCCAGAGATCTGTGCAAATTTTGAAAATCACTGGCTACTGGGAGATGCTATCACTTTGTACGTGTGTAGATTATTGTATATTATGCACACATGGTATTCATATCATATGTTAGAGCTCCTCATTCTGAACAGCTTTGCCTCGTTAACCACTGGTGTCAAACAAATTGTTCATTAAATATTTGAGATTATTTAAAAAAACACTTGTGAACTAGTCCTAGTTTTTTTTTACTCAGTCACAAAAACAGTATAGTACAATTCTATGGACTCTCTACATCAAAAATTAATCAAAAGAATATGTTGATAATATGTTAATAAATATTTTTTTTTTATTTAGATAGTCATAACGGGGTTATTTACAAAAATGAGTGTGGATTAATGTACCCAAAAGGCAATAACTCCTAAAGGAAAACCTAACACTGCATGAGATTAAGTAAGCACATGCAATATATGTGATTCTTAAGAAGCAGGCAAAATTTAATGGAGATCAGACAATAGATGGTGCTACAACAGTTTAAATATTAAATAATTCTATTTCTTTATGGTAAATTATGATGTATTTCTTAAATTACCCAGTAATTGATTCTGGGTACAAGTTCACCCCCTTTCTTTTCCACAAAGATGAAGCCTGCTGAAGCAGGTGATGTAGAGGGCTGGATATACCCCTGTTGGAGTGCCTTCTGCATGTACTCCTCCATGGCGCATTGTTCGGGGGACGAGAGGGGGTATACCTGGTTGAGAGGAGGAGTGGTCCCAGGAAGCAGCTTGATGGCACAGTTGTAGGGAATACGAGGTGGTTCTATTGAACACCTCCTGGAGGTCCTGATACTCTGGGGGAATATTTAATGGTGTCTTGGGTTCAGGGCTCTCCACAGATGTGGAGACCACTTAGAACTGAGGGGTGACGAGACAATGGTGATAACAGTGTCTAAACCAGTGGGTGATCTCCTTGTCCCTCCAGGAGATCTGTGGGTTGTGGATTCTCATCCAAGGAAAGTCCAGGATGATAGAGTGATGGGCTCTGATGGTGGCCAGAAAAGATATCTGTTCTGTGTGGAGTGTGCTGGCTTGGACAAGGAAAGGCAGCATGCAGTGAGTGATGCTGCCACCTCCAATGGGTCATCCATCAATGGCATGGATCTTGCAGGGATGGGGTAGCGGCTGAACTGGGATTTTCAGGCGGGTCACAATGTCTATTTCTGGCTGTCAATACAGAAAAAGCACCTGAGTATTGTACTGTGACCTGTAGTGTAAGAGATTGGTGAGATATAGACTGGCACAGACTCACCAGATTAGAGCGAGCATTGGAGATCCCGCTTGTGGAGAGACCTGGCATGGCTGTTGACATTGTCTTACATGATGATCAAGGCTACCACAGTAAAAGCAGTGTTCACAGCGCCGCCTCTCTCTCTCCTCCTCACAGAGCTTGGCATGCCCTATATGCATGGGCTCTGGACGAAGATCCACTCATCAACTGCTGGCTGTGCAGCAAATGGTCCAGGCATATAGCAAGGTCAATCAGAGAGTCAAGAGACAAAGGTTTGTCGCATCATGGCATCTCAGTGAGCACTTCCGGGTTCAGTCCCCGCGAAACATGCCTTTCAGTGCTGCATCATTCCAACCACTACCTGCTACAGTGGTGAGGAATTTGAGGGCATACTCTGCCATGCGATGAGAACCTTGGGCTATGGACAATAGCCTCTCTTCTACCTCCTTCCCTTCTAGCAAATGGTCTAAAACACTGCAAAACAGCTCAGTGAAATGTTCATATGAGGCGGTAGGCTCTCCCCCTTGCTCCAACACTCCCTCTCCTGCTGCTTATCAGTGAGGAGATTCATGAAATGTGCAATCTTGTTAGCTTCAGACATCATCTCATGACTCGCGAAGTATAGGGAGCAATGAAGGAGGAATCCCTTGCACAGTGAGGTGTCGTCAGTGAATTTCTCTGGAGCTGGCATTGTTGGGCTGGTTGTGTGGATGGGAGCACAGAGTGCTTGGGAGGCTGTGAGGGCTTGAGATGAGCTATCCCTGATCCGAAAGAGTGTGGCAGAAATCCAGCTCTCCTGCTGCATCCATATTGCAGCAAAGTATTCTGTCACAAACTGAGAGTAAACACGGATGCAATTGCAGTTTAAAGCTTTTAATGAAGATAAAGGCAGAGGTATCCAAAACATCAGGCACAATCAAAGTCAAACAGCAAGGACTAGACAAAAACAAACTCGTGAAACCAGAAACAGGCAATAATCCAGAAACCAGAATAACAACAATCTCAGGCAAACAGCTTGGTAAAGTCAGATGTAGAACACAAACTGATTATTTACTTCACTGAGATCTGGTGAGTGATTAGAAGTCAGGTGAGCGTGAACGTGCTGGTGGGGCATGGTGCTGGGGATCATAGTCCATGGTGGCCAAGTCTGTAGGACACAGTG
Organism: Pangasius djambal; assembly: GCA_022985145.1. Lineage (NCBI taxonomy): Eukaryota > Metazoa > Chordata > Actinopteri > Siluriformes > Pangasiidae > Pangasius > Pangasius djambal. The sequence goes on from CM040980.1 coordinate 17,539,305, forward strand.
TGTTCTGGGAAGTGGAGTTCATGGCATGCATGCACCTGACAATAGTGTATACAGTAACAGAAACTTTCTTATAAAAAAACCCAACTGAGACTCTTTCTATAAAAGAATATTAAACATCTCCTAACAGAAAACTTCATTATATCAATAATTACTCTTGTTTGTAATTGGTGTATGTGGAGCAGGGGTGTCCAATCAAATCCATAAAGGGCCAGTGTGGGCTCACGTTTTCATTCCAACTAAGGAGAAGCCATAGTCTATTGATAGTCTGAAAGCCAAGATGAACTAGTTAAACAGGTGGAATCAGATGTGGCTCCTGCTTGAATGGAATGAAAAATTTCACACACAGGCCCTTTGTGGGTAAGACTGGATACCACTGATGTGGGACATCTGTGGTAAAAATCCCTGTGAATGAGCTGTTACTATAGAAATGATAATATATTTACAGAATTCCAGAAAGCCCATGAGTTGTTTTTTTGTAATCACAAGATAACAAAAGTTGCTTTCAAGATCATGACTTATTTTTCTTGTGATCTCAAAATAACAGCAGTTGTTTTCTCGAGATCATAACTTATTTTTCTTGTGATCTTGCGATAACAAAGGTTATCTTCCAAGATCACTTAGCAGTAGCATTCTAGCATCTTTGTGGACAGTGGCACACTGTCATATATTGGTGTTATGGTGATTCTGCAGTAATTACGTCCTATTTCCTAAGATTTTCATCACCATTTCTTTGTGAGCAACAAAGCATTCAGGCGGTATCTCTCAAATCCTGCAGTAAACCGATGGCTGGCGATGAAACTGATCACCACTTCAAAATCACTGTAGTCGCAATGGTGTACACTGAAAAAAAGCTAATTGAATTTACATAATTCAAATGTGTACATCAGTTCCATTTGGTTGAATTGAGTTATATTAACACAATTTGTTTTCATACATCCAACATGATTTGATCATGTATTTTCAAAGCCCTGAATAAAATCAAACTCTGCATTCTCACCTGAACTGATTATCTAACCCAAGCTGCTGGCATTCTGCAACAGCAACATTACCAACTATTCTGCCACACATATTTTTAACTCGTGTTATTTTAATACTATAGTTAAGAAGGCACCGGTGAGGTCAGCTGCCCTCACAACTCCTTCAACCACACTTTGTTTTTGTTTATTTTTTGCACTTTCCCTAAGTTTAGCCTCTTTTTCTTTTCACCATGGCTATTACCAGATTTTATAGAAATACTCTTATTTCTATTGGTTTACAATCCACTCACCTATCGCTATTTTTAATACCTGATCCATGATGGCCAAGTGAGATCCTGAGGAGGAACAAAGGGCATGACCTGAAGCAGTGGCCCTGAGGGAAATGAGCTGACATCAGGACCAGGCTGAAGGCTTGAGCATACCGTGCTCCCCTGCTTGGCATCCTGCTAGCCAACATCCAGTCTCTGGAGAACAAGCTCAATGACCTCAGGGCCACTCAGAGGGCCATTCAGGACTGCAGCCTCCTCTGCTTTACCGAGACATTGCTGAACCCAGCGGTACCGAGCCACACCATCCAGCCAGAAGAGTTCTTTTTGGTTTACCACATGGACAGGATAATGGAGTCAGGGAGGTCAAGGGGAGGTGGAGTGTGTCTGAGGGTAAACAGCAGCTGGTGAGACAGTGCAAGCATTGTTCCTCTCATGCTCCTGCACACCCAACCTGGAGATTCTGACCATCAAATGCCACCCTTTCTATCTTCTTCAGGAATTTACCTTGGTTATAGTCAGTGCCGTTTATATTTCACCTAAGGCAGATATGGGCACTGCTTTATGTTAACTACAAGAGGCTCTCACTTAACACCAGACTCATCACCAGGACACTGCACTCATTGTGGTTCACACAGAAGCTGTGGGTGGATAAAAACATTCATGTCGCTCTGAAGTCTCAGGCCACTGCCTATAACACGGGGCTCACCACCAGGAACATAGATGAATAAAAGGCTGCCTCCTATCATCATCATCACCAGAATGTTGTATGTGGATGTGTCTCTGACAGATGAGCTGAACACATATTACACTCGCTTCGAGGCTGCAGCTAACAGCGCTAATGGCTCTAGCGGTGCTAACAGTGCTCACAGAGCTAACAGTGCTAATGGCTGCAGGCATTTAGAGTCTGTCAGAAGTGCTTTCATCAACTCGGAGCAAGATGTGAAGAAGGCTTTCAGGAGAGTGAACACCAGGAAGACAGCATCTCAGGTCAGGGCCCTAGATCACTGATGACACCATCACACACCAGGAAAGGAAATTGTTAAATGTTAAAATGTTTGTTGACTACAGCTCAATATTTAACACTTTAATCTCCTCCAAAGTCACCACCAAGTTGGAGGACCCGACCCTGTCTCAGTAGATCTCCAACTTCCTGACAGGCAGACCACAAGTGGTACAATTGGGCAGACACTAGAGTTGTGTCCTGAGCCCCCTATTGTACTCATTGTACACTTATGATTGTGTGGCCAATTCCATCTCTACCACCATTGTCAAGTTTGCTGACGACACTGTTTTTGTGGCCCTGATCTCTGATAATGATGAAAAAAGGCCTACTTGGAGGAGATTAAAACCCTGGAGGACTGGTGCCAGGAGAACAACCTCCTCCTGAATGTAAGCAAGACAGGAGTTGATACTGATGCTTAAGGGACTTTAGACACTTAAGGGACTTTAAACTGCCCTCTGTGGTGCTAAGGAACTTCTATACCTGCAACATCGAGAGCATCCGGAAAGGAAGCATCCTGGTTGGGGAACAGCACCAAGCAAGATAGATGGGCTCTCCAGAGGGTGGTGCAATCAGCTGAGTGCACCATCTGCCCTGAGCTCCCTGACCTGCAGTCTATTGATAGCAAGCAGTGCTAGACCAAGGCCAGGAAAATAGTGAAGGACCTCTTCTCTCTTTTGAAGTCAGGGAAGGGCTTCCTGAAGGCCAACACAGAGAGAATGAGGAGGAGCTTTTTCCCACAGGCCATTCAGGCCTTGAACCAGGACAACACCTAGGACTAGGTTGGATTTGTTTGCACAACACCCACCCCCCTACATTCCCGTTTATATACGTGTATTATCCTGTATTTATAAATATTTATTATATATGTTATCTATTCCACTGCAACTTCCTCAACCCAATGTTGCACAGCATTGTATTGTACATACAACTTCACATATGTGCACTTTATTCAACATATAGTCCATACTTTTTCTGCTATCTATCTTTTATATTCTTTATATTATATTTTTATATTTATCTTTTTATACAAACAAAATAAAATTAAAAAAAGTAAATTCACATCATACTGTGTTGTGTGTGTGTGTGTGTGTGTGTGTGTGTGACCAATAAAATTTGAATTTGAATTTGAATTATAGTTCCTGTCAGGGCCAACATCCTCATGAAATCTCACAATGTAACTGGTTTATGTTAATACTATGTGATTTAGTAATTCACTCTAGTAATTAGAAACTTGTTTAAATTAAGTTTACTATAACCAGGGAAATCAAACAAAGTCACCAATACCACGAGCTGAAAGCTCCAAGATGGTAACAATGCCACTGCACAAGCTGTTCCCTCAAATCGGTCCCTGATTCAATTAAAAAGGGATTCACTCATCCATGTATATCTAATTATGCATTTTGACATCATGAGAAAAATAAGTAGTGATCTCGAGAAAAAAAAATCATATCTTCAGAGACAACAAAATATGGCAGAGAGTAATACTGCACCCTTTTAATCAAACTGCATTTTGACAGTTCTATCGTCCAATCAGAGCGTGCCACGTCATGAAGTCCCTCCCCTTTTTATCCAATCAGAGCGCACTGTGGCAGAAAGTCCCGCCCCCCTTTCGACCAATGAGATTCTTCTTTTTTTCCTGATGTGAGGGGGTCCGTTCACGCGCTTCAACCAACTTTCTCTCTCACCCACCCACCCCCATGTCAGGGTCCGTGCGGATTATCCGGCCAGTGCGTGCGAGGTCGGATTTCAGGCCGCTAGTGTCATGCCTTTCCACTCTTAAGTTTTTTTTTTTCCCCGTGTATTGTGTGATTTCGGATCTTTTATTATTTTATTTATTTATTTATTTTTGAAACATAAATGGAATCCTTGTTATATGCAAAAAATATATTTTAATTCAAGCATCATATTTTATTCTGTTTCCCAGCATGGTCCTCATATTCTGAAAATATATTTTACACCCTCTAAAGCGATGATATGAGGTGACAAGTGTATATGGTTGCTCGAGAACTTGTGGCAGGTGTATCGGTGGGGAAAAGAATTTTAGGGTATATAAGAAATGAGACAGTCTAACATTTTCCATGAAGAAATTCGGGGGTCAACATGATGGTTCATGGTAAGAAAACTTGTTGGAATTATAAGGTATTTCTTTTCTCTTAACATTGTTTAAATAAACACTTTATGTATTCTCATCTTTAAAAGTTCAAGCTGAAATTCACCAGGTGCCTGAGTATCAGGGTGAGCTTTTCTATTAATTTCTCTTTTATTTTAACCCTTCTGTACTTTTTTAAAATATGTTTTTCTCTTTAATAAAGTTACGGCGGAAGAACTAGAGGGTATTACCCTCACTCAGACGGACCCAGGTACCGTATCTCTCTGTGTTTTTTGTTTTTAGCCTCTGTTATTTAGCTCTGGTGAAAAACTTTTTTTTTTTTTAACTACGCGTGACAGATTTTACACGCGGTATGAATCCTGATGAGTTTGCGAGAGGATCGGGAAGCGACAGTCTCACGGGTGATTTGGATTTGATTCTAGCAGGGGTTTCGCCAATGATCTCGCGAGATCGTCGCGTTCCGTCCTCTCCTCCGAGAACCAGAGGTGACGTAATAGAAATATCATCAACCCCAAGGCCAGTGATGCCGCAAGTCGCAAGCGTGACACCCATCTTGAAAGCCTGTGACGCGCCCCGGCGAGCAAAGGGACGGAAATTAGTCAGTAAGAGTCCGTCGCTAGTGAAGAGGTTGTTTACAGGTATGTCTTTTATTTCAATATTTATATACATATATATATATATATATATATATATATATATATATATATATATAACGGATCATTAAACATTCTTCTAATCCCTACAGATACGGCAGAACCACGCTCGGGCTCACACGCATGTTCAAGCCGGGAAGTGGGAGGCGGTTAACGGTGTGTTTTTTATATATATATTTGTGTGTGTGTGTGTGTGTGTGTGTGTGTGTGTGTGTGTGTGAATACGTTTTTTGATACGAGCCTTCTTTTTTAAAACAATCAGAGACCGAACCGGAGACCGAATCGGATAACGGCCCCGAACCGAATCAGGAGGCAGAGCGATGTCGGAGAGAGCGCAAGTGTCCCACTAGACCTCTGTTTAAATGCAAGTTTCCTCAACGGCGGTTTAACGGTATGTTGTCTATGTATATTTAGATTACATTTCTTCTTTATATACCTATACGTACAAGATTTTGATAGGGGTTTTTATTTTTTCAGCCAACGTCTCTAACCAGGAGGCAAGACCTGAACGGGCCGTTGGCTGAGAACAGCGCCACCTCTCCGCCTGCGTCATGACAGCGGATTCTTGCGGCTCGCCGAAATAACAAGCGATTTGATTCGCGACCTGATTCGCGACTACAGCGCGTGTGAAAAAGGTTTCGTGTGAAAGGTTTGAATGCATGTCCGTGTCCATGTATATTTTGACGTTGTGAATTCATGTTTTTGAATGTATGTCAGCGTCAGGGAAATATTTTTGACATTGTGAATGCTGGGGTATAGATAGGGGAAAATTATATAATAAAAGTGTGCAAGAAAAATAAAAAATCATTTAACCCTGAGTTGTGACGTTTCATTTAGACCCCTCGTTAAAAGTAAAAGCAAACAAAATAAGCAAAAAACATAACACTATAAAACACTATAAATATATAAACACTATAAATATATAAACACTTTAAACATTATAAAACATGAAATAAATACATATCATTTAAAAAAAAAAAAAAAAAATACATATATCATTTTTTTTTAAAAATGGATGAGACTTTAGAGCGGGTCCTTGCTGAATTAAGGTTAAGCGTAGAAGGGCTATGGCTTATCCGCCCCTCCTTTGAGGAGGAGGTGCGATGGGCAGCGCGATGGGCGAAGAGGAGGAACGTGGTGCTGATGAAAGAGAAATCTATGTCACGACGCACGAGAATTTTAATACCGTAAAAATGAGACGCGTGTTAACAATCCCTCCACCGGTGGGTGAGCCTGATATTGCTACGTTTTATCAAAACGTGATCGGTCTCATTCGGGAATTGATCGACGACGCGAGAGTCGTAGCTGGGAGGGGGGACTTGGTACAGTTAAGTGTAGCGGGTGAAAATGTAAGAATTCACGCGTCGGTAGTTGCCGACGGCACAGGTGAAAATATGCTACCCGTTTTTGAAGATATGCTCGATCGGATAGTACAGTCGAACACGGGGGTTGCGGCGAACGAAAGATTGGATCTGATTGTTCAGGTGGTGCGGAACCCTAGAGGCGGTGGAAAACGTAAGTTGGAGAAAACTTTAGACTGCGAAATCATACATAAAAAAAGACGTCACCTGTACGTTACAGAGGACCGCAGAAATCAGCTCTGCTTCGCCATAAGTCTAGCTCACGTGTGTAACGGTAGTTTCACACACTGGCAGTGCGAGAGACAAGCTAGAGAGTGGTAGCGAGCCGTTGGTCTGGACGAGCAGACACCCGTCACCTTAACGACGTGCGAAAATTCGAAGACATTTTAGAACGTAAAATTGTAGTGTTTTACAGAACATCTAGCACCCTCTTGCATTTGGAAACAGATTTCCCCGGCCGTTCCCAATCTTTGCTTTTGTTTTTACTGGATAACCACTATTACAGGATAAAAAACCTCAAGGCCTTTATAGGTAAGCGATTCATCTGTAATTATTGCTACAAGGGTTTTAATTGCTCCTATGTGCATTCCTGTCGGGGCTATTGTCACGTATGCAATGATGGGGAATGCCCCATGCAAGAGCACAATCCCGTAGAATGCTCGGGCTGTCTCAGAAAGTGTCATTCCCCGGCGTGTTTCGCCCGTCACAAAGAAGGTAAGAGGAACTTTGTAACGGGTAGGTCGGTCAGTCTCTGCGAGCTCGCTAAAAAATGTTCTAGATGCGGCAGGTGTTACAACACAGGAACGAACACCCGTGTAGGAAATAGTCATCGTTGCGCTAAACCGAAATGTAGAATCTGTGGGGAGATGTTAACGATGGAGACGGAAACCGACCACAGGTGTTACATTTGCCCTCTCCCCGTGAGTGCCGACAGTCCCGATTTGATTTTTTATGACTTTGAAACGTTCGCTGCTGAGAACGGCGTGCACGTACCTTTTCTGGTATATGCAAAAACTTTGAAAGGTGAAGAGAAGTGGTTTTAAGGTCATGGGTGCGTTAAACATTTTCTTATGTACTTCAGAAATGAGCGCTACAGACGTAACGTTTTTATCGCTCACAACGCCAAAGGGTTCGACAGCTATCTGGTTTTGAAAGGTATGCTGAAAGAGGGTTTATCGCCTCGGGATATTCTCATGACGGGGAGTAAAATCCTCAGTTTTGAAGACTCTCATTATGATCTAAAATTCATAGACTCTCTGTCTTTCCTGCCCATGCGTTTTAGCGATTTCCCAAAGGCCTTAGGTTTCGCTGATCAGTCCAAGGGGTATTTTCCTCATAAATTCAGCTCGGCCGGGCGTCTCGAGTACGTAGGACCCTACCCACCCGCCTCCGATTATGGGGTAGAACGTATGTCGGAGCGGGAGCATCAAGATTTTCATGAATGGTATGCCGTGGCTGCGCGGGGCGTTTTTAACTTTAGGAAGGAAGCTCTGCATAATTGTAAAAACGACGTGATTATACTTTCCCAGGGTTGCATCAAATTCAGAGATCAGTTTCTTGGAGAGACGGGGGTGGACCCATTCGATTCAGTCACCATAGCGTCGGCATGCATGAAAGTGTTTATCACAAATTATATGACTCCTAAGACGTTGGCCATACCGGGTGCGTAAAAGATTCTCGCACGCGTCCATCCAATGGCTAGAATGGGTCATGGCGAAAGAAAAAATCTTTATTCAGCACGCTGTAAATATGGGGGAAAAGCAGATCGGTCCTTTTTTTGTAGACGGCTATGCCGAGATTGACGGAGAAAAGTACGCGTGGGAATATCACAGGTGCTTTTACCACGGCTGTCCGTCGTGTTTCGACCCAGCGGAGATGTGCCTGTTGAGAGGCATCAGTTTCAGCGAATTGTGGTTGAACAACGAGGAGAGAGTGAGGACGTTAGAGTCTGCGTGACGGTAGTGAGAGAGCATGAGTGGCTCGAGAGGAAAAAATCTTGCGAGCGTGCCAAAGAGTTTCTCCGCACGTTTAATCCTCCAGAGCCTCTGGTCCCTCGCGCCGCTCTTTACGGAGGTCGAATGAGCGCTCTTAAGCTGAGACACACAGCGGGACCTGGGGAAAAGGTGCTCTATGTTGACTTCACTTCTCTATATCCATACGTTAACAGTGCATGCCCTTACCCCTTAGATCACCCTACGATCATATACAAAGATTTCGGAGACCCTAGAAACTACTTTGGTCTCATCAGAGCCACGGTCTACCCACCTCGTGGGCTATTTTTCCCTGTTTTACCGTACAAAAGCAAGAGCGGTATACTACTCTTTCCTCTGTGTCGCACATGCGCAGAATCATGCATGCAGAGAGACCCTTGCGCGCATGACGATGATGCCTGAGCATTGACGGGTGTTTGGTTCACTGTAGAATTTAACAAAGCCTTGGAGATGGGCTACAGAGTGGCTAAAATCACGGAGGTATGGCACTTCGATAAAAGCAGTGACTCCGTGTTCACGGGGTACGTACACGCGTTTTAAAAGGAAAGCAGGAAGCGTCCGGTTACCCGCCCGAATGGATGATCGGGTCAGCAGGGAGAGGTACGTCAGCGAGTATCTGGAACGTCAGGGGGTCCGATTAGACCCTGAAAAGATAGAGGTGAATCCGGCCAAGAGACAGGTGGCTAAACTCTGTCTCAATAGTCTTTGGGGGAAGTTTACTCAGAGAGACGATATGCTCCGCACCGAGATAGTATCGGATCCTGAAAAGTTTTTCAGCTATCTGTTTTCCGGTAAATACGTGATCGATTACTTTGATGTTCTGGACGACCAGAGAGCGTTGATCAGGTGGAGATTCGGCGACCGTTGCATTCAGCCCCCGGGCAAAAGGAGTAATGTGTTCATAGCTGCGTTCACCACCGCACACGCGCGTCTCAAACTGTATGGCTACCTGGAAAGGCTGAGGGACAGAGTTCTTTACACAGACAAGGATAGTTTAATTTATGTGGTGAAGGAGGGGGAGACTCCTTTAGAATTGGGTAATTACCTAGGCGAGCTGACCGACGAATTGGACGGGGATAGCATACATGAGTTTGCGGCAGCGGGGCCCAAGAGTTACGCCTATCAGACAAAGAATAAAAAAAAAGTGGTGATGCGTGTCAAAGGCATCACACAGACCGTAGAATGTTGCGAGAGGGTCAACTTTGACAGCGTCAGAGATCTGGTGGAGGATTACCTAAGGATCTCCGGGGAGGGAGGGGTGGCGGGTGCTATCGGACCCTCAGCACGGAATAACTCGTGATAAAAAGGGTTTCTCGTTAAAAAACTCGACATTTCAGAAAAGGTTTCGAGTTGTATATGACAAAAGACGACTCTTTCCAGACGGTACTACTCTGCCGTTCGGATATTAATCTATATTTCTTTGGAGGGGCAAATAAATAAAATGTCACATCTCGAGGTTATAGAAGAAAAAGATTTCGAACACAGGTTCGTCTGTCCTTTCTCTTGTATAATAGCGGGCCCTAGTGGCTGTGGGAAAACCTGTTTTGTAAAGAGTGTACTGGAATGTCCTGAACATGTCATGAATGTCATACCCAAAAACATTGTATGGGTCTATACTTCTTACCAGCCTATGTACGATGAATTGCAGAAGATGAATAAAAAGATAAAATCTGTCAAAGGGCTTCCTGATTCTTTCGAAGATGAAAACCTGTTTCCTCAGGACTTAAACCATTTGATCATTCTGGACGACGTTATCTTTCAAGCATCCGAACATCCTGAAGTGGTTAAAATTTTCATTCAGTACAGACACCACAGAAACCTGAGCGTCATGATGCTGACTCAAAATGTGTTTCAGCGAGGTAAACACAACCGTACCATCAGCCTGAACAGTAATTATCTGGTATTGTTTAAAAACCCTCGGCATAAACTACAGGTGAGCATATTAGCCCATCAGATCTTTCCATTGCAAAAGGGTTATTTCTTGGAATGTTTCGAAGACGCCACCAGAGATCCTCACGGTTATTTAATCATCAACCTCACCCCGGGATGCCCAGACAGATACAGGTTGAGGAGCGGTCTGCTTCCTCACCAGCGCTCGACCGTGTACGTCCCAAAAATGTCATGACGGCTTGTATAAAAAGGAACGCTCCCTTGCTCGAGGCTCTGTACTATGCCGCTCCCCGGAAACGTAAAGAGATTCTCGAATACTGCTCTCCCGACTTTGTCAGAACCCTGTGCGAGATCTCTTTAAACCTTCTCAAGGGTAACATCCCTTTAACACCTTCGCAATACAAAAAACTCAAAAAGTGGAGAAAAATGATCAGGCTGTTGGAGGATGAAAAAACCTGTTTAAAGAGCAAACAGGGTTCTGAAGAAACAGACTGGCGGATTTCTTTTACCTTTGCTCTCGACCGTCATACCTCTGATTGGGAATCTTATCGGAGGGCTCTCTAGTAGACAGTAAAAAATAAAATGACTTTGAAGAAAGCTCGGAAAATGTTTCTCGTCTCACCCCGTCAGATAAGCGGCCTGACTCGGCCTACGGTCAGAGAAACGGTTGAAGACGATTTGAACGATAAAATGAGGGAGGTGTTAAACGAGCCGGGGCTGAGTTCTTATGAAAAAATTTAAAAATACGACGCTTTGTTGCAGAGATATTTGACGTTGCTGAAGCAGGATCGGCGAGATGAGCGTAGAGTCACTCTGACGTTATGGGAGCGAACCGAGGATGGGGAAAGTGGGGAGGTTGGCGAGGAGGAGAGGGCCCGGGTCCCCGCTGGTGTGGGAGACCCACACCCCTCCTCTTCTCCCGCTCGAACCGCACGTGCGTCTGACGGCGTCGATTTCGACCGTACGGGCGACGAGGTTTTGAAAAGCCTACCCCCTCGGGGTCGCAAGAACACCGCGTACATCGTCGAGAAATTGAAGAAGAGTGGCGGGGGATGGAATTCGAAGGTGGAATTTGTTTATAAGGGTGAGACGGCGAAAGGGTCTCATATGATCGATTTATTCAAACATCTTTCTCCTATAAGAAAAAAACACCCACTCTCGCTGGCTGGACACAATTTCTGAATACTCTATTGGAACTGAACGTCCCTTTATCTTCGGTAGATAACCCGCACACTCGCGAACAATACTGTTCCCTGAAGGAGGGTACCATTACTGGTTTAAAATCACATCCTGGATCACACCCTCGGCACCTCTCACCTCTAAGAAGTTCAGGAGCGATAAACGAATCGTTCTGTCCCCTCGATAGAGAGAGTATTCGCAATAATAATAATAAATGTCTGAGACAATTATTTCATCAATAAAGAGTTTAATTAATCGAATCATTATGCGTACAGTCTTTAATTTTTCACAACTTGCAGATAAAGAACAGCAAACTTGCCCCCGCCCCCCGCAGTAACCGCTTTTATTTTTAACCCCACATTTTTTCACAAAGTCATACACCATAAGATCGTTTTTTATCAAGTCCTCCTCGTCGTACAAAGACAATACTTGGTCAAAAGATAAGCCTCTGGCTCGGTGGTAAAGATAATAGACGCAGTGATGACCGCATACGGTAGACATAGACTGTTGTAACTGAGCGCTGTGGTACTTGATGTTTTCGGAGCGTTTTTCCAAAAACTGCAGGATGCTTGAAGGGTAATGCGCAAAGTCCGGGGAAAATCCGTAAGACTCAAAAAATGTGGCTTCACCCTCCTTTTCCAGGGTTAATGCTAACCAATGCTCGCCGGGCATGTGGGCAGGGTGCGTGTTGACCACGAAGTAGGCGGGAGGTCTAAAGGAGGGATTTAGAGACGGTAGGTGGTCGGAAGCCCACACGCCAGGAAATACGTTCCTCGGAAGATGCTGCAAAAGACTCTCTAGCTGAAGATTATCCATGTTTAGTAATAATCCACCAACATCTGTCTTTTAGAGTCAATCTCTAGAATAGAATCGTAACAAGCGTAGATGATAAGAGTAGTGGTATTCGGTAAAGGCAGTCTGAATCTCATCTCCAGTCTCAAATTACCGCTCGATACGACCGACAACGCATCGTTGTCGTCGGCTGGGTTGAGATTAAAAGGAAACAGGGCATATCCTTCGTTAAATTCGCTGCGGTTAATACTCAGAGGTAAATCTTTCAGATGTCTCCCGGTAGCCATGAACATGTTGTAAAACTCTCTGACGGATTGTCTGTTGTTGAATTGGGGCTGGAAAGCCTTGGCGGGGATCTGTCTACCATCCTGACAGAGTGCCAGGTATTCTACGTCGTTATGTACAAAGTTAAATGGGGACAGGTCTCTTCTCCCCGTGAACACTTCATGGTGCACCATACCTAAAACCACGTATTTAGGAGTGGCTCCAAGAAATAGATTCTCCTGGTTACATATCCTAGAGTTTGCAGGGATGGAATAGGTTTTCACGATGACGCGTGAGAGGGGATAGAGAGGGTTGGCTTTCATCAGGGCCGCCGGGTGCCCTAACTGCACGGCAGGGGCTACGGTCACTTTTTTCACAAAGAGAGACGCTCCCAGCACGTTCAGCCGGAATCCCGAGTTGCGCGCTCCCATGAGACAGAACGCGTCGCCGGCGCATAACAGTTTGACCCTCAGGTCGACCGAGTTCAGCAAAAGTCTCTTGCAGAAAAATATGTTCCCGTGGAGAGGGCTGAGCAGGTGCGCTTCTCTAGAATTAGCGCTGAATTCGGCTCTCTTGTTTAATCCTCTGTTAGGACCGTTGGCGATCGCTACAGAGTCCATGGCTCCCACAGTGTCTTTGTAAAAAAGACCGGCGGTGAATTGACTCCCGAGGGTATCCGGTGAAAAGTTGAGCAGAGTCTCGATCATGGCACGGTAGGGATGTATGGCGCTCGATTGCGAGATTAGACAATCCCCCAGAATGACGTCGCATTGACTGAATATCGTATTCAGAGGGTAATTGATGAGCCCTACCACGGCCGCGTCGGCCAGGTCTGTACCATCGGCGTTGGTGATTTTCACGCGGAGATGCAACATGGTGTCATTCAGATCCAGATACTTTTTCCCATCTCCGGGGATGAAAAAATCGGACACGGGGGAGATTTCGTTGTATATTTTATCTCCGATGGAAAGCTGAGTCATAGGTGCAGAAAATAGATCCAGCTCGTGCAGCGTGCACTCGAGGGATTTCTGATACAAGAGAGCCATGTTTTTTTGTTTGAATTTCCCCTACATCGGTTAAAATATATCGGAGCTCCGGGAGGGTTTCCTCTTCCTGCGACCACTTCTGCCGACTGTTTTCTTCTTCTTACCCGTCGAACGTTTATTAGAACACAACGAGAGGCACTCCCCCGGAGGTCGTCTCCTCACCCTTCACGACAAAACCACGATGCCCCCTGACCCGTCTTTTTTTTTCTGATCATCGAAGCTCGAAATTTTCCCCACGACTCTACCGATCGCGTCCGTAGTGATACGGGTGGCGGCCATTTTAAGATGGGGTTTGGCAATGTCGAACCCTTTTTTCAGCAGGAGAGATACAAAACTAAACAGTTTTGAGAATATCGAGCTGATACTGCGGCCGTACATTACAGGGGCTCCGTAAAATCCTCCTAAATCGCCTCCGGCCTGATTTTTGTAGTAACGGTAAATATCGGACAACAAAAAAACAAAAAAACAAAAAAAACGGACAGGTAAATATCGGAGTTGATTTTTCTAAACGAAGCTTCCATCTCCGTTTTGAACTGTTCCAGGTTAGCGAAAACCCCCGTCGGGAATTTGTGACGACGCACCTTGCTCTTCGTCTCAGGGGTTTCTGGTTTAAACTTATATTCATAGTATGCTCGTTCTTCAGGTACGGTATACCACGTGTGAGGATAGGAAATCTCCGTCAAGGCGACCTCCCATTCCCCTTCCAGATCGATATACTGGGCCAGATCCACGCGGTAACTGGAGATTTTGTTATCTTTAAAAACATAGAGGCTGGCGTTGGATGGCAGGGTGATGTAAAAACCCTCGTGTTTCGGCCCGTACATGGCTGGGAAATGATGAGCCCTCACAGACATCGTTGTTTTTTTTAATATTATTTAAATCGCTCTCTCTGATCCAGCTGTTGAATTTCTTGGGCCACAGCACAAAGACCTGATTTTCACCCCTGACCGTACGCCTCTTCAGAATCTCCTCCACGTGGTAGATTTTGTCGCCGTCTGTTTTTACTTTTTGCAACTCGGCCTCATAGAAGGTGCCATGGACCGGTTCTCCGTCGTAATCTTTCAGTCTGTACACCGGAGGGTCACGAGGGAGGCGTTCGGCCACCGAAAAAAGCTTGTCTGTAAAACTCTGTTCGTATTTTTTATCAAACACCCCTCTTAATTTCGATATCCTGACGAGATCCCCCGTCTCAAAACCCATCTTCAATTTAGCCTTCCGGATTGGCGGCTTACCGTACAGGTTCTGAAACACTTGATCGACGTTCTCCAAGCTCACCTGAGCCGGCGCCATTTTAATGCTGCTGTGAAAGCTGTTATTGTAGCTTTTCACCAAGTCCTGCAGCACGTCGAGGTATCGCAAGGTGTTATTAGCTATGAAATATCTCCACATTTGACCTTTTAAAGTACGATTAAATCTCTCGACCACCGAAGCTTTGAGTTCACTGTATGTGGAAAAATGCACGATGCCGTGTTTATTCATCAAACCCTCAAAAGCCTTGTTAAAAAATTCTTTTCCGGCGTCGGTCTGTAACTTTACAGGCGTCTGGCTTTCGGAGAAAACGGATTCTAGAGCCTTTACCATCTCCGTGGATGTTTTTCTTTTGAGAGTTCTGACATAAGCTTTCTTGGAAAATACGTCTATGACCGTTAATACATAATTGTACCCATCGTTATAATCCGATAAAGCCTGCATATCACACAGGTCGGCCTGAAATTGGTTCAAGGGACGCGGGGTAAAAACTCTATTTCTAGTAAAATGTATTCTGGCTGGTTTGTGTAGAGTATAAGCGTCCTGCTCCGACAAAAAATCTTTTACACTTTCCACAGATGGGGGCTTCCCCTTTTCATCTCGCACGGCCCTTCGCAGTCTTTCTACCCCTCCGAAGCTACCGGGGTTGGCCGGATCGTAATACACTTTTTTCATCGCACGCTTCTCGGACATGGCCGAACCGAACTGAGAGAGAAAAAGGCGAGGATTGAGATTCAAATTCTTTTTATACTCACAGAGAGAAGCAAGATTCTTTATTCAGACTCTTGTAGTAAAGCGGGTTTATGGTTCAGCTAGCCACTAGATGGCAGTAGATAGTTGTAAGGGGCTTTTCATGTTCGCAGGGAGTGAGGAGAGAGCGGCCGCATGCGACAGAAAAAAAGCAATGTTGTTGTTGTTAACCTGAGCAGCTTATTTTCATGTCTTCAGGTATTGTTAATAAAGACATAAGATACAGAACTGTTGGCTCCGCGCTACGACAACTTTTTTATACACACAGAGAAAGGCGTGATTCTTTTATTCAGACTTTTTATTCAACTTTTTTTTTTTTAATACTTGCAGAGAATGGCATGATTCTTTATTCAGACTCTTGTAGTAAAGCGGATTTATGGTTCACCTACCCGCTAGATGGCAGTAGGTAGTTGTAAGGGGATTTTCATGTTCGCAAGGAGTGAGGAGCGAGCATGCGCATGCGGCAGAAAAAAAAGCAATGTTGTTAGCCTGAGCAGCTTATTTTCATGTCTTCAGGTATTGTTAATAAAGACATAAGATACAGAACTGTTGACTCGGCGTTACTACACCTTTTTTACTCAACTTTTTATACACACAGAGAAAGCCGTGATTCTTTATTCAGACTTTTTTATTCAACTTTTTTTTATACACACAGAGAATGGCGAGATTCTTTATTCTTTATTCAAAAAAACACACTCAACAAAAAGCGTATATAAGAGGTAGCAGCAAAAACACACTGAATACTTGAATATATAATAGTATAGAATAAAATCAAACACACGCGTGAAAAAACAATATACATATACGTGTCAGCGATAAAATCAAACTACAAGCGTATATAAGAGGTAGCAAAAAACACACTGAATAATTGAATATATAATAGTATAGAATAAAATATAAGAGGTAGCGGTAAAAAAAAACACACTGAATAAATGCATATATGATGGCATGGAATAAAATCAAGTTAAACAGGAATATTGGAACTCGGCGACTAGCTTTTGGAAACGCTTTATTCTCTCCTTGTCAGGTTTGATATCATCGTACATTCGGTAGATGCGCTCGTAGATCGATCCTCCTGATCTATACCCCAGCAAAAGAATCTCTGTCGCCGTCCTAATTTCGTCGCTCTCGTGCTTCTCATAAAATCCGTAGCTGTCCATATATTTCTCAACGGCTCCGATGAACAGCGGATTCCACAGCTTCCGCACCACTCCGTGAAAGCTGGTCTGATAGACGTTGTCGGCCGGGTCAAGCAAGCACGTGTGTTGTCTCTGGCTAGGATGACTGATCTGACAGCCGTTGCATTTGGATTTGGTGTACAATGTCAGATCCTTGTTGAGTAAATGAAGCACCGCTGATTCCAGACATTCGAAAAACTCGATCCTACACAGCCAGCCTGAGAGCGGCGTGTCAGGGTCGTCGTTGAACTCCCGCAGCGAGTCATCCGATCCGCAGGGTGCATTCTCGTTCGAAGGAGTATCCTGAACGTCCATCTCCGCAGGATCCTCGCCAGCGTCCCCCGAGACGACAGGTTCCTCGGAGCGAAGGGGTGAAAGCTGTTGCGAGAACTCAGGGCTCGGGGGTGGGGTCGGCGGCAAAGGAACGGCATAACTCTCCTCCGGAGATGAAGGATGGTTGGACATTCCGTCTTCTTCTTCTAACCCCCTCAACACGAGCTGAGTAGGCCTGATTCTCTTGAGCACGCGTTCGCAGCAGTTTTCCATATTTCTCTTTCTTACTCTCTCTTTCGCTCTTCTCTTCTCTCGGCCGAGTCCTCTTTTATACCATAAAACGACGTAGAGTCCGAGCCCCCCCCCGCCCCAATACGATTCACGCTGCGTGCGAGTGTGCGCACGTGTTCAACAAAGGCTCATTTTTTCTTCAGTCAGGACATCGTTCCACTCACGACAGCTGCGAAAGAGCGAAGTCATTTTATAGTCAATCTCACCCATCTTTTCCCTCCACTTTACAAGCGGCACGTCCAACGCAGTATGAAAAACACTGCAGTTCAAGCTGAAAAGATCCGGGACAAAGTACTCTCTGGGTTTTTTACATACCCCTTCTCTCTCAATACAGTGACTAGCCCTGTAGAACCAACGCCCTGCCCCAGATGCTCTACAGATCCAGATAGCCATAAACCTGACTTTCCGCTCTGAAACCTCCGGGGTGCTGGGAAAAGTCTCCGGGAGAGAGGCCCTTCCGTTCTCTCTCCATTTTCCTGCATTCTCCCCAAAATTCTCAAGGACAACCTTCTTTAACACACCCCAGTCGTTAGAGGATAACAAGGCTAGAGGCGTTCCCCAGTCTCTCTACACACTTCAGCTGATAAAGCTGCAATTCCCCTATTTCGTATCTAAACACATAACCCCATCGTCCGCCCTGTCCGCAGAAATCCAGAGGCCATACCTCGCACAGCGGTCCCACCGGCGGTGCTTGAGTGCGGCGAAGATACGCGCTGGTTTTCCGCGGTCTGTCTCTGTCAGATTCTTGAAAAATTGAAATAATAGTCTCACTGATAATAGAACATCCGTGATTGGCCATTAATCCTCTTTTTTGCATATAATAGGGATTCCGTTTATGTTTCAAAAATAAATAAATAAATAAATAAATAAAATATTAATAAAAGATCCGAAATCACACAATACATGGGGGAAAAAAAAGTTTAAGAGTGGAAAGGCATGACACTAGCGGCCTGAAATCCGACCTTGCGCGCACTGGCCGGATAATCCGCATAGACCCTGACGGGGGTGGGTGGGTGAGAGAGAAAGCTGGTTGAAGCGTGTGAACGGACCCCCGCACAGAACTCAGATGCGTGTGAACGGACCCACAAAAATTAGGGAGGGGGAATGGGGCAGGACATCAGGAAAAAAAGAAGAATCTCATTGGTCGAAAGGGGGGCAGGACTTTCTGCCACGGTGCGCTCTGATTGGATAAAAAGGGGAGGGATTTTGTGACGTGGCGCGCTCTGATTGGACGATAGAACTGTCAAAATGCAGTTTGATTAAAAGGGTGCAGTATTACTCTCTTATGGCTCAAGTGAAGCCATCTGTAGGCATTCATACTTTCACTAAAAAAGGCTTGTCAAGGCTAAGGGTCTAAATTATTTCTAGCATAGACCAGAGACATACAGCTGAAAATTAGTAGAATTGATGTTTTTCATTATTATGTTGGCTTGACAAATCCAACATTCTGTTCTTCCTATCAACTTGTTGTTATTGTTATTATTATTATTATTATTATTATTATTATTATTATTATTAATATTATTACGGCTTGAAAGAGCCAACATTCTGTTCTTCTTCTTCTCTCTGCAAATTTCTTCCATTTTCACAGGTCACAATTTTTGACTTAGAGCCACTAAATTTGGCAATCTTTTACAAGGGATAGTGTGCGTGTGCTTTTGGGAAGGATTGGATTTACAGTTGCTGCATGGTAACGTTTCTAAGACCATTTTTCCCCCATAAGAATACATTTGAATTTTTTTTAAACTATGCTGATTCATTCAATTCTCAAGCTACCCACCACCAAAATTCACATGGTACTCCAGGACTCTTCTTGCCAAATTACAGGCAGATCACACTCATCATTCACTATCTGTCCTTCTTTCTTCTCCCATTCCTTTTAATGGAGAAAAGCTAGAGTGTGTGATGTCATCACCATTCTTGCTTTGAGAGAAAACTGTCTGAATTCACTTTTTAACAAAACATTTTCCTCTAAAATCCTTTCACCTAGAAACTTTAATGTTTTAAATTGTTGAGCTGCCTCTACAACCCCCCCCCCCCCCCCCAAAAAAAAAAAAAAAAAATCTACGTAAATTTTACTACGAAGTCTAGCAATATGTGGGACCACAGTTGTTTGGGGATGGGTAGTGGATGGAGTAGTCCCTGGGGATGTTGTCAGGGATCTTTGCCTTGGGTACAGGCAGCCACAAAACCCCAAGGATGGATCTAGGGACAATAGGTTCGGGGTCTCAGGTTAGCTCTAGTGGCTGAAATAGCCTAGAAAGGGCATCCAATTTGAGGTTCTTGCAACCAGGAGGGTAGGAGAGAGTAAATTGAAATCTTTTTAAAAATAGATGCCAACTGGCCTGTTGAGTCTCTTGAACTACTGGATATATTCAAGATTCTTGTGGTCAGTCCACACAGTGAATGGTTGTTGCACCCCCTCCAACCAGCGCCTCTGTTGCCAAAGTTGTAATTCCATTCCATGGGGGACAGCCAGTGTGATAAAAAAAGGCATGTGGGTCGAGAATGTTGACTGCTGAGACAGCACCCCTCCAACACCCATCCAAATGTCTACCTCCACGGTAAAGGGGAGTGCCGTGGAGATAGACAAGAAGGAAGGATTAGAACTGGAGCTGCAGTGAAGTGCCTCTTGGGCTCAGCGAAGGCCTCGTCTACTCCGGAGGTCCAGACAAACTGGGAGGATGATTTCTTTGTCAGAGCTGTGAGAGGAGCCACTACAAAGCCGAAGCTGTGGATGAACCATGGTTAAAAGTTAGCAAAGACCAGAAAGCACTAAACTTTCACAGAAGAATGTTTAGGCCAGTCTCTAACTACCTTAGTATTCTTAGGGTCCATCTGGAGACTGCCCTTAGAGACAATGAACTCCAAGAAGGAGTTCTTTGTGGAATGGAACTCACATTTCTCAAGTGATTCCTCAGGAGGCATTGCAAGACTGGCCAGACATAACTGACATGTTCATGGAGAGACCTGAAAAATATGAGGATGCCATCTAAGTAAACGAATACAAAGTGGTTGAGCATGTCATGCAGGATGTCATTGATGAGGCCTGGAAGACCACTGGGGCATTCGTCAGGCCGAATGGTATGACTAGGTACTCAAATGACCTGTTGGGGTGGTCCATGTGGGCTTCCATTCATCTCTATCCTTGATGCAGACGAGGTGGTAGGCATTCCTGAGGTCCAATTGTGTGTACACAGTGGCTCCTTGCAGTAGCTCAAAAGCAGTGGACATGAGTGGAAGAGGGTAGCAGTTTTTGGCAGTCACCTCGTTGAGGCCTTGGTAATCTATGCAAGACTTTCATCCTTTTTCCCCACGAAAAAGAATCCTGCACCTGCCAGGGAGGTGGAATGTAGATGCAGATGTATTCCTTCATGGCTTTGGTCTAGGGTCCAAAGATTCTTCCCCTAGGGGGGCTAGTGTCTGGGATCAGGTCAAGGGAGAGTGGTCATGTTTTCTTGTTGAACACCTTCTTCAGGTCATGGTACTCGGGAGGGAATTGGGACAACTTGGGAAGATCTAGAGGCTCAGGACAAAGGCGACGGTGCAGGGAAAAGGCATGTGGCATGGCAGGTGTAAAACCACTCAAGCACTAACCCAGTGGACCAGTCTATGTGAGAGTTATGGCAGCTTAGCCACAGGAAGCCTAGGACAATGGGAAACCCGGGAGAATGAATAAGGTGGAACTGCAACTTCTTTTGGACAGGTGTACAGGAGCATTAAGGTGATGAACACTACAATTTCCCAGGGGTCCTCCATCCAGGGCAGTAACTGTTAAGGGTGGCTCAAGGTTGACCAGGGGGGTTTGGAGATTCTTGGCAAGTGACAAGTCCATGAAGTTGCCAGCAGCACCAGAGTCAACCAGAGACTGAAAGGTGTGCTGTTGCCCACCCCAAGAAAGGGAGGTGGAAAGGAGGACCCCAACTGGAAAAGACTTCGGGGTGAAGGTAAGTCCTGTCACAGTCACACCTCCTCTGGACAGGACTGGGCTTTTTCCCAATAACTCTGGGCAAGTGGACCTGAAGTAACCTGTTTCCCACAGTAGAGGCAACAATTCTCTCACATGTGCTGGCTCTGCTCAGTCTGGGAGAGTTGTGTCCTTCCCAACTGCATGGGTTGTTCTAAAGAATTAGAGACTTGGGTGCAATCTAGACCCGAACCTGATGTTGAGAGGAAGAGCTGAAGAGAGACCATTCTGGAATGCTGCAATGAGTGCCTCCTGGTTCCACTCAGCAACCAGCGTACAGAAACAACTGCCTACATACTACAACTGCTTTGATGGAGCTGTAGAAGTGACCGCTTGGTCCCTTCTCATTTCCTCTGTGAAAGCCTGGTAGTTGAAGCACAGGGGACAATGCACCTCCCAAATGGCTGTGGCCCAGGATAGTGCTTTCCCAGTGATGACGTATGCGAGACCCCACACACATTGGGTCAGCAGCTGCTCGTGTCAATATAGCTGCTCCTTGTGGCCCCTTGACTGCAACATGAAGCCAATCGAGGTTGGTGGTCTCTGGTCTACTGGGTCAGTCTTGTTGGCTCGGTCCTACTGTAGGGGTTGGTAACCCTGGAAGGATGGTGGTGACCCAAACTTAACCACTGCTCCACAGGCTAGGCTAAGGGAAACAGAAAAATCTTTACTTCAAAAAGAGCAAAAAAAGATCCAAAAACAAGTAATCAGGCAAAATTCACAAAAGATCCAAAAAAGGCCAAAAATAACAAAAGAAAATCACAAAAGATCCCAAAAAGGCAAAAATCATAAAAGATCTCAAAAGTCAAAAAGGCAGGCAGCAAAAGATAAAGCAGTAGTAACAAATGGCAAAGACAGTGTCTTGGTATTCACATAAGGAACAGGAGAACTGAGCAAAGAACAATGAAAAGGGAGGATTTAAATAGCCTAGTAAAACACATACAGGTGAAAACAATAAAGAAGTTTAACAAGGCAAGTCAAAAGAAAAACACACAAAGGCAGAATGTCTCCATTTTGTGTCCAAAGTATATATTGTCCAAAGCAAACGTTGTTGCTTGCATACTATGACAAAATCCTTCAACTATGTTTGTAGTCATTTATAGACCACCTAAGAGTAATACAGAGCTCCTTGATGAATTTTCTGAACTACTGTAAGTTTTGTCAACCTGCTATGATGAAATTCTCCTAGCTGGAGATTTTAATCTACACACTGATAACACTCAGGATTCTAAAGCAATGGGTTTTCTAAGACTTACTGAATCAATGTCCTACTTGCAACATGTACATGGGCATATTTTGGATTTGGTCACACAAAGGGTATATGTACAAAGATTGATTCTGTAACAGACATAGTGATTTCTGATCATTTTTGTGTTTTCTTTTTTAAGGATTTTACTGTGCCAAATGTACCAGAGAATGTTAAGCCAGAAACAATTGAGCAATTTGCATGTCTCATAGAAAATACATCTAGTAATTCACTGTTTCTCTCCACTAGTGGCTTAGTTCATGCATTTAATGCTAAATTAAAAGATTCATTTGGCTTAATTGCTCTTGTAAGATTGAAAAAGGTTACAACATCTCAGAATGTTCCATGGAAGACAGCTGAAGTTAAACAGCTTATCCACCACAATGCAGAAATCATATGAGACAACACAATTATGTGATGAGTTTGCTTCTTACTTTGAAAACAAAATAGCTATTTGATCTATTAGACAAGAACAGAGGCAGACATTCTATTTACTGACTGTCCCTTTGAACTTCCAATGTCTGTTTTGCATTCATTTTACACCAGTAATATGGAAACTCTTCTAAGCATTGTTCAGAAAATGAAATCCTCTACCTCTGAATTAGACCCTATCCCTTCTGCCTCTTTTTAAAAGAAGATTTTACCCTTTGTCTTAGATGATGTTTTAGATATTGTGAACTCCTCACTGTCTTCTAATGACTTTCTGAATGCCCTGAAGATAGCTATGATTAGACCTCTACTTAAGAAAGCAGATGCAGAGCAGATTCAACTTTTTTTTTTTTTTTTTGGAGTAATTTTAGACCTATATCTAACTTACCATTTTTAAGTAAAATAAAAAATTATTGATTGACTTCCTAAAAAAAAACTCTAGTTATCCATTACAGTTACCCCTAGTAATCCATTACAAAATGTAGCTGCTTGGCTTCTCGCTAAAAAGAAAGACCATATTACTCCTATTGTGAAGGAACTGCCCTGGTTACCTGTGGCATCCAGAATCGATTTTAAAGTGCTCCTATTGTTTTTTAAAACTCTTAACGGCATTGCCCCTGTGTATTTAGCAGAATGCCTGACAGATTATACCCCACATCATTTTTTTAAGATCAAGAAATGCTGGCTTCCTTAAGGTTCCATTTAATAAGTGTTGTTTTTTAGTGTAGATGCTCCCAGGATGTGGAACTCACTCCCAGCATATATACATCAGGCACCTTCCCTAAATATATTTAAAAAGCAGATTAAAACACTTTGGCTTTTAATTAGTCTTCTTGATTTTATGCTTAAAACTGCTTTTTTTTATCTCTTAATGATCTTCTTAATATTTTATTTTCTGTTTGATTATTATTATTATTATTATTTATTAATGACTTTTTAGGTTTTAATATTTTATTTTTATTTTTAATGTTGTATTACATTATTATTGTTTTATTACTATTTCATCATTTTATTATATCTTTCCCATTGTGAAGCACTGTGAGCTGCATTTTATCTATGAAAGGTGCTATATAAATAAATTAATAATAATAATAAATAATAATAATAATATTATTATTTTTATTATTATTATTATTATTATTATTATTATTATTATTATTCAACATAAAAGGGGAAGGAACTTGTAGCTGAGAAGACTACCTCAAGTTGTCGAAGCAAGGTTACAAGATAAGCAAAATTTCAAGTTGAGCGGGCGTTTTCTGTGACTTTTACTGGTTGGAGGCAGGAAATTGCTAGTTGTAACCTTGCTTTGAATGCAGCATTGCCATGCACACATACCATTTCCAGATTTGCTGTGTAGTCTTGCTCCATAGTGCCAGGGCAGACTCTGTCCATAACAGTACTCCCCAGAGGATGAACAGCTACTCTCTGAGACCTTTTCTGTCTCAAATACTAACAGCTTTGAGGGTGAAGATGAAAAGTGTGTACTTGTGTGTGTGTGTGTGTGTGTAAGCATGTGTAGGCGAGGGGATGGGGAGAGGAGCAGAGACATGTTCTGTGTTTGACTGCTTTTGCCTTACTCAGATGTTATTTTGAACCTGTAAATGAAAAGCTGATTGAAATGGTCAGTCGCACATCCGGCATGGTCTTAAGGGTGCTTGCTCTTCGATGGGCCAAAGCTTATTGGTGGGCTGGTTAGGTTCCCATGGATGAGTTACAGCAGCTATATTGTGAATGTAAAAGGCTTCAGGATCTGAAGATGATGAATGGGATTCTGAAAGGAACATGGAAAGGCAAAAGGTAACAAATAAGCATAAGAAATAAAACAGTAATGGATCAGGAATGGAAACAGATGACAGTGAAAAGAGCTAGAGAAAATGCAAATGCAACATCTCCTAATGAGCCTCAATACAATGTTATTGTACCTTTTGAGGACAACTTTCATCTAATTTCGACAGCTAAGGCAATAGAAAAGGAAGTAGGAAAGGTTAGGTTCGCAAAATACTTGAAGCACAGCAAGAGAAAATTCTTAAGATACGAAAGCTAGATAAAAACATTTATCTAGCATGTGTAAATACAAACAAGGTACACATTCCTGGAGCAGCAGCAAGACACAGAGAAGTTATATCTGGTGTACCTCTATCGATTACTATGGATGAAATTAAGATAGAACTGAGAGGGGGGAAGTAATAGATGTAATAATACTAACCAATAAAAAGAACTGAAACAAAACTGAGTCATTGTCAGTCATGATTGAATTTGAGGGCAAAATACCAAGCAAAGTTATGCTGCGTTTCTTCTGTTATCCGGTCAAGGAATGCATTCCTCCAGTGATAAGATGTTTTAAATGCCAACAGCTGGGGTACATAGATAACCAATGCAAAGGTAAAGAAAGGTATGCAAGATGTGGCGGGCAACATGAATACAGAAAATGTGGGAATGATGACCAAATAAAATGCTGCAAATGTGGTGGAAAACACGGTGTAGCTTAGAAAGGATGTGTGAAACAAATACAAGTTAAAGAAGCTCAGAAGTACAAGATCAGGAACAAAGTTTTGTTTGCTGAAGCTCTAAAGAAAGTATCCAGTGAGAAAAAAATACAGAGTTTTGGGAACAAACCAACTACCCCAGAAAAAGACTGGATGGCCTTTCTGTTTCATCATGTGCATCAGTAAAAGACCTTGGTGTGATTATCGACTCTAGTCTTTCTTTTGAAGCTCATGTAGATAATATCACTAGGATTGCTTTCTTTCATCTCAGAAATATTGCTAAAATAAGAAATATATTGTCACTACACAATGCAGAAAAATGAGTTCATGCTTTTGTTACCTCCAGGTTGGATTATTGTAATGCCTTACTGTCTGGATGTTCCAGTAGATGAATAAACAAGCTCCAGTTAGTCCAGAATGCAGCAGCGAGAGTCCTTACTAGAACAAGAAGATATGACCACATCGCCCCTATCTTATCCACACTGCATTGGCTCCCAATCAAATTTCGTAATGATTATAAAATACTACTATTGACCTATAAAGCACTAAATGGTCTTGCGCCACAGTACCTAAGCGAACTTTTGGTCTTTTATGATCCGCCACGCCTACTTAGATCAAAAGGTGATAAAGGTAAAGGTGCAGGCTATTTGTTGGTACCTCGAATAGTGAGGGCTACAGCTGGGGGTAGAGCTTTCTCTTACAAAGCCCCACAGTTATGGAACAGCCTTCCACTTAGTGTTCAGGGCTCGGACACAGTCTCAGTATTTAATTCTAGGCTGAAAACATATTTGTTTAGTCAAGCCTTTTGTGTATAGTTTTTTCCTAGGTACAGGGGCAGGTCTGGAGGGTTCACAGGCATAGAGTGTTGTGGTGAACTAGGATGTTTGGATGTTGTCGCCCCCCCACTCTCACGCATTCACTCAGGTTTGTCAACGGTGGAGTGGCTGGCTGCCTTATGTCCCAGGGTGCCCTCATGTCTATGTTAGCTTCTGGCTCTCCCTTTTAGTTATGCTGTCATAGCTAGATTTTGCCGGAGTCCCTGCTTGCACTCTGCATGCAAAGTACATTGTCCTTAACCATTAGAGGACAAAAGCTTACCTAACAAACTCTCCCTCTCTCTCCATCTCTCTGTCGAGCTACACATGCTACTTCTGAGATGCCAGTGATCCTGACCCCTTCTGCTCTCTGGACCTGCCTGACCCATCCTGATGCCCTACTTCAATTCAATTCAATTTTATTTGTATAGAGCTTTTAACAGTGGACATTGTCACAAAGCAGCTTTACAGAAATAAATCGATTCACAAAAAAATATATTGTAAATATTTGAATTTATCACTGTGAATTTATCCCTAATGAGCAAGCCAGTGGCGACAGTGGCAAGGAAAAACTCCCTGAGATGATATGAGGAAGAAACCTTGAGAGGAACCAGGCTCAAAAGGGAACCCATCCTCATCTGGGTGCAACGGATAGTGCGATTATAAATAAATCCCTTCTATTATTGTGTACTATAAGGACAAATAGTGCAATTGTGCAACCAATAAATTCATCACAGTTTCCGCAAGAAGTCCGGTTGGCTAAAATCTATCCACTGTCCACTGATGGAGTCCTGAGTACGAAGCTGCTCGTGGCAACTGCAGCCCCAAAGCCACTACAGCAATCGCAGTCCCAAGCCATTACAGTACAGCTTCCCATATGTGATCCCCAGGCCATCTCCACAGCCCCCAGGTGGCACCATCCCCAGCAAACTAAATGGTTCTTCAGGCCATCCATATGGGGCCACCCCCAGCAGCAGCGCGCGAACTCAACCGATGAGAACTCCAACCAGAAATAGGGCATCAGGATGGGTCAAGCAGCAAGGAGGAGCAGAAGGGGCATCAGACTTCATGTGGACAGTGGATAGATTTTAACCAACTGGACTTCTTGCAGAAACTGTGATGAATTTATTGGTTGCACAATTGCACTATTTGTCCTTATAGTACACAATAATAGAAGGGATTTATTTATAATTGCACTATCTGTTGCACCCAGTTGAGGATGGGTTCCATTTTGAGCCTGGTTCCTCTCAAGGTTTCTTCCTCATTTTGTCTCAGGGAGTTTTTCCTTGCCACCTTTGCCTCTGGCTTGTTCATTAGGATAAATTCACATATTTACAATATTTTTTTGAATCCATTTATTTCTGTAAAGCTGCTTTGTGACAATGTCCATTGTTAAAAGCGCTATACAAATAAAATTGAATTGAATTGAATTGAATGAGAGAAAAATATACAGTTTATAGAACTCAACAATAGTAATCAATTTCTATAACCCATGTAAAGAAATAGTAACAGCAGACTTGAAATGAAATAATTCAAAGAAAAGGACAAAGAGAAATATGGTATGGAGATTTTAATGCCCATAACAATCTATGGGGTAGTAATCAAACAGACAACAATGGATTAGTAATAGAAGAAATTATGGATTTACGAAGTCTGGTGTGTCTCATTGGTGGAAAGGGCGCTAGAATTGATATTACAAGAAATAAAATGTCCAATATTGACCATACGCTAGTATCATCTCAACTTGCAAGTCTAAGTGAATGGAAAGTAATTCTCCAATTCTTGTAAAATAAACATAGAAGTATATAACAAACAAAATAACTATGTTTACAGATGGTGTATTTCTAAAGCAAAATGGATTGAATTTAAAGAACAATATAAAAGGATAGCTCATAACATTTTAGTGAATGATAATGTAAAAGTATGTGTAAATAAAGTTAACTCAATGGATATTAACTCAATAGATAACATTCCTAAGAAAATTAATATGTTTAATAAAAAGCTAGTTACATGGTGGAATGAAGACTGTAATAGAACAATTAAAGAGAAAAAAACAGGCATTCCAAATTTTCAGAAACAATATGAACTTGGAGAATCTGATAGAATACGAAAACAAAGTAGCCATAGCGAGAAGAACTATCCAATCAGCAAAGAGAAATGCATGGAGAAAATTCTGCTCAAATATAGGTAGAGAAACTGATCTGGGAGATGTACGGAATATGATTAAGAAAATGTGTGGAAAAAGAATATATAAACCAATCCCAATACAAGTTAAATAAATTTGCAGTTACAGAAAAAGAAAAAGCTAATTTATTAGGCAAAGTATTTGCTAGGATGCATAGTGGCAGTCATCTCACTCATTAACACAAGAAAATGAAAGAAATATTTTAAAAAATAGGAATTTATTTGAAAAGAAGGAAAATTCTACTCCAGGACAAGAGCCATGTTCCATCAGTTCCCGGAAGAGACAATGAAGATTATACTAGAGTTATTTAACAAAATCTGGAGAGAAGGTGATATTCCCATTTTATGGAAAAGAGCAATAATTCTGCCATTTCTTAAACCAGCAAGGATCCAGGAAACCCAGACAACTACAGACCAATAGCTCTAACCTCTCATCTATGCAAATGGATGGAGAAAATGGTAGTTCAAAATTAGCTTACTTATTAGAACAAAGAGGGTTGCTTAGTAGTTATCAAAGTGGATTCTGTAAAGGAAGATCTACAACTGATGCAATGATTAAAATTAGTAATGAAATAGAAAAGGCACTTAATATGAAAGAAACAATGGTGGAGAGAAGGTCTGGTGATTAAAATGAACAAACTTTATTTTGTTTAGAAATTAATGGAAGGCTTTACAACTTGGTTATGAACTTTTTAACCATTAGGACAAACATAGTTAAAGCAGGGACAGAAACTTCAGGAATTTCTACAATTAGTAATGGAATACCACAAGGAAGTGCTGTCAGTCCTATACATTTTAATATTATGAATAATGATATTTTTAAAGATGAAGGTACAGGAATTCAATCAGCTCTATGGAATGATGATGGAGTTATCTGGAAATGAGGTAAAAACATTAATCATGTCAAAAACAAAATTTAAGAAGCAATTAGAAATGTTGAGAATTGGTCTTACGTGTGGAGTTTTTAAATATCACAAAATCATGTTATATGATATTTTCTTTTTAGTAACTATCATGTTATGATATTCACTAAAAAGAAAATAAACTGAAATGAGATTGTCAATGTATAATGAAATGATAGAAAGTGTTAAGGAATTTAAGTACATAGGATTATAGATAGATGAAAAATATACGTGGAGGAAACATATAGAACACATTGAAACAAAGTGTAAAGAAATATTAAACCTAAGGAGATGTATCACTGGTTTTGAATAGGGAGCATTCTCTAATATCTTTAAACTGTCTGTACTGTACTGTGTGTGTGTGTGTGCGTGTGTGTGTGTGTGTGTGTGTGTGTGTGTGTGTGTGTGTGTGTGTGTGTAATCGTGCCCTGTGATGGTTTGGCACCCTGTCCGGGGTGTCTTCTGCCTTGTGCCATGACTCCCCTGGGATAGGCTCCAGACTCCAGACAAAGCGGAAACTTTGTTAGTCTCTCTATACAACAAGCAGCTTTAATTAATTATGCTTTACATTTTACCTAGCACACAGTTCTTAGACAGAATTTGTTGATAAAGCCAGAAGCTTCAGAGGTTTTTTATTCACCTGTCTGTTCCTTAGCCTCTAACTTAGCTCTCATCAGGTGCTGATTTATTGTTTTAAAAAAAAGATCATACATGTCACATAAGGCGTACCTGGTACATTTGTACATGCACAGGACACTTTAGTACATACATATGTACATACATATACGTAGACAGATGCATACTCGTATATGCATTTCTGTATGCTCTTGTTTTGTCCCTCACTCCCTTACCCCTATGTGCATTGTTATATTGTCTGTATAGTGTATTTATTGTCCTTGATATGCACAGTCTTGGAGTAGCTGCATATCATTTCACTGCACTTTTTTTTTTACCTTCTACGAATGTGCATGTGACAAATAAACCTTAATCTCTCTTGAATCTCTTTTATATTTAATTTATCCTGAGTGACTTTATTGTTTTATCACGCTACAGAAGTACTCTGCTTGTTAGAATGGTGAGCTATGGAGCTCTCTATATAGGCTGGCTGATTTTAGCATTTTAGCATTTAGCTTTTGCCCACTCTACTCTTTAAGCACTTGAAACTCAGGTTATAACAATAAAACACACGACTATTAGATTTCACTTATCCTAAGTGACAAAATGTTTGCATCGGAGCTCCATATCTCCATGATTAAATGTTATAATTTTAGCAATTACCTTTTGCCCAAAAAGTGCTTGAAAGCCAAATTATAGCACTAAAACACATGAAATTTTATATCACTTGTTCTGAGTGACTTATTATCATCATGTTACTGAAGTACTCTGCTTGTTGCAGTGGAGCTCTGTATATAGGCTGGCTGAGGTTAGTATTTGCTCACTCAGCTATTCAAGTGCTTGACAGCCAAGTTATAGCACTAAAACCTGTACACAATGGGGGAGAGTTAGTGAAGGGGCATTGGGGAGTGTTTATAAAATGACTGACATGAGGCCCATCCAAACAATTCCAGTTCATTGTGAAGTGCATTTTCAGTTTTTCAAATGGTATTTTTCCACTACATAATGCACTTGTTCTGAGGCCATGACTTAAACTATTTTTTATAAGGTTCTGCATATTTTCCAGGTTATTTATATATTCTAATTTTAAAAAATTGACTATTGCTCCTTTAAACCCAATTCTGCAAGTGAAAAATTTCTGTGCAGAAAAGGGTGATTTCATGCTAGTGGAATGTGTCTGTTATACATAAAGGCAGCCCTGTCTCTATGTGATTATATGCTGCAGTAGAAAAGATTATTCAAAATGAAGCAACTGGAGGGGCTGGGCCAGGGGGCTTCATTTCAGTATTGGCTTTGTGTCTGTTATTTTATCCCCACCCATGAATCACCTTCAGCTGCATGGATGCAAGCTTCGGCCTACTGCTGTAATCCTATATTTACATGTCATATGCATACAACACATCCCAATTTACCTTCATGTCCATCTAATGTACATGAAAACCCCATGTGTAATGGCATGCTTTTCTTGCTCTACAGTTAAGGCTGAGGCTTGAATACAAAGATGAAAGAGACCATGTGTTTGTGATTTTGGTGCTAACCCTTTGAAAGCAAGGGCATGGATAAAAAGCTTTAGGAGCCTCATTAGATTTCTGGATATATGTAGACACATTCATAGTAATCAAACACATTTCACTTTACTATCTCTTTTTTTGGCCCACAGCAAAGACAAGTATCAATATTCCATAGCCAGTAGGGTACATTATTAGGATACAAATCCTAAGCAATATATTATGCATTATGTAGTAAATAGGGTGCTATTCTCATCCTTTGCCCAATAGAAGCTAACAACACTAAACTGATTATGTAAGAGAACACAGATGGTGTGGCAAGCTCTCAGTGTTTACTTAGTGAGACATTTACTTTTAAATAATTAAATTTTTAAACTTTTACTTTTAAACTTTGAAATACACTTAAGGAGTGTTACATTTGAATTCCATCTGCCAGTTAATGGGGTCACAATGTCCTTTACAGCTAACAGATCAGCAGTATCACTGCCTCCTCTATCTATTCTCTCTACTTTGAATTTTCTTTTTTTCTTTTTCCTCATTGTTTTTTTCCTTCCTTTTGAGTTACCTCAGTGAAAACTTTACTGTTTAATTTTACAATTTTACTGTTAATGCATTTTATTTCATTATGTGCTGCTAAGAGTCTGAATGGATCAGGCAACCACTGTCATTAAGTTTCAGTTTGTCGCAGACCCCAGAATGAGAGGACCCAGAAGCAGAATACAGACACAGGAAGCAGGTTAAGAGGGTTTTATTAAAAACATGAGGAGGGTGGCTTTGTGTGGGAAGGGAGCTGGAACTCAGCGTAACTCAATGCTGGCAGGACGAGAGACAAGTGTTCATGCGATGCGCTATAGGGGATGGGGAGCGAAGCTGAGCATGTTGGTAGGACAAGTTGTGGGCATACTAGCTCAATCCAGGGAAGCTGAGAGCTCCAGGTGGAGGAGTTGTTGGCGGTGACACACGCAGTGCTGTTTCCAACTCCTGATTAGCCTGGACCGCTTGCCTGTTAGTCTGGGGATGAAAACCAGAAGAGAAATTCACAGTGTCCCCTAGAGCATTACAGAAAGCTTTCCATACCTGGGAAACAAACTTGGATCCGCAGTCAGATACTCTGTCCTGGGGGATACCGTGCAGTCGGAAGACTTGGTTAGTGATGTGGTCTGCGGTCTCACAGGCTGTCTGGAGCTTGGGGAGAACAGCAAAGTGTACTGCCTTAGAACATCTATGATGGTCAGGATGGCAATCTATGATGGTCAGGATGGTGGTTTTACCTTGAAGTAGGCAGACCAGTTACAAAGTCTAAGGCAATATGGGACCAGGGGCAGCTGGGAACAGGCAGAGGTCACAGCAGACCGGCAGGTGGGTGGTGTGAGGCTTTGCTCCTAGCACACCGTACAGGCAGAGATGAAGGCTGAGGCATCCACCTCTATGACAAACTGAAGGGAGGGGTCAGGCTGAACACAGGGGCAGAGTTGCACTTAGACGGATGATCAGTTTTTCATGAGTTGGGGGAGGGGGTGAGGTGTACATGGTTTCAGGAGGTAGGGTTGTGGATGAGGTCTCAGAGGGGGACAAGGAGATTGGAGTTGAGGGCTCTCACAGCCTGGGGGAAAAAGCTGTTGAGCAATCTGACTGAGTGAGCTTTGATACTTCAGTACCTTCTACCTGATGGCAGCAGCTGGAAGAGATTGTGGAAGGAATGGGTGGCCTGTGTTCACTGTCCGCTGTAGGGTCTTGCGGTCAGCAGCACTGCAATTTCCATACCAGACAGTGATGCAGCTGGTCAGCACACTCTCAATGGTTCCACTGTAGAAAGGGGTGAGGATTGGTGGAGGGAGACTGTGCCACTTCCTCTCTGTAGTGTGTTTAATCGTTGTTTCTGATGAGGCCTACCAC
This sequence comes from Pangasius djambal, assembly GCA_022985145.1. Lineage (NCBI taxonomy): Eukaryota > Metazoa > Chordata > Actinopteri > Siluriformes > Pangasiidae > Pangasius > Pangasius djambal. The sequence continues at coordinate 17,572,631 of CM040980.1, forward strand.
AGTTGTGTCATCAGCAAACTTGATGATGTGGTTGGAGCTGAACTTGGCAGTGCAGTCGTGAGTCAGCAACGTGAAGAGTAGCGGGCTGAGCACACAGCCCTGTGGGGCACCTGTGCTCAGTGTGGTAGTGCTGGAGGTGTTTCGGCTGACACGGACTGACTGAGGTCTTTCAGTTAAAAAGTCCAGGATTCGATTACAGAGGGGTAGGTTGAGGCCCAGCAAGTTAGTTTGTTGACAAGCTGCTGAGGGATTATTGTGTTGAATGCTGAGCTGAACAGCATTCTAACATAAGAGTCTTTCTGTTCCAGGTAAGTAAGAGCTAGGTGGAGAGTGGAGGATATTGCATCATCCGTGGAATGGAAAATGATGAGATAGGAGTAATATTGTCACACAGTGATTGGAACAGTTCCATTATGCTTGGGCCTAAGACAAACAGTCTGCATGGACTTTGGCAAAGTGAATGCAGTTTAAATATTTAATGACTATCCAATGCCTTGACAAGATTTACTTTCCCCACCACATCTGATCACACCAGTTTGTCACTTTTACGTTCTGGCATTTTGGAGCAGCAGCTATGTTTCAACATCTAACGGACCACATGCACATATGATGCTGCTTATTTAGATGATATAATAATCTATGGTAACAATTGCCTGTGGAGTTTGGATGATGTTAGGGTAGTCATGAAGTCCTCGAGACAAACCAAAAAATAAATAAATAAATAAAATAAATAATAAACAAAGTCTGTGATTGGAAGGGTGGAAGTATTGTATCTGGACTCCCACTTGAGTCATGGGCAGATGCGTCCCCAAGACTGTTGCATTTGTGTCCTGGCACCAACCTAAGGCCAGTAAGGAGGTGAGATATTATCGTAAGTTTGTGCCAAATTATTTACCAGCCTGCTGACTGATCTCACTAATACAAGAGCACCAGATCTTGTCCAGTGGTCCAAGACATGGGGATGGGGTCAGTCCTGTCTCAGACGGTGGACAGAGAGTAGAGTGCTGACTCTCCATTATTACATACTGGGGTGTCATTGCATCCCCTGTTTAGACCACACTCTCATCACTCAGTGGTATATGTTGTTACGTTTTGCTATGTTAACATTGGTCCACAGACCAAGGGTGCAAATGGTGGTGGATGACATGCTGAGCCTACATCAGGTGATATGTAGCAGGGGGGAGCATGGGACTGCACTGAGAGGGAGTTGTTTGGGGATGATCTAGACTGGTGATAACTAAAATGACACACCTGAGTCTGGTTGTTTCAGTTTATTTCATCCATTTTTCTATATTTATTCTATGGTTCTGTGATCTCTTTCTCACTGAGATGTGAGCTGTGTGTGCCCATGAGTGGAGCAAAGCCAAAGCTGGACAGAATAAGTGGTGAGGTAGAGGCGGAACGCAGCAATGTTATTTGTTTTAGGAAAGATTTGTTTTAGGAATGATTTTGTTATCGCCTTAAAAGCATACACAAGCACAAAATATGAAAGCTCACATGTGCTCTTAACCTGGGCCTGTTGTGATCTCTGAGCAGCATACTGCCAAGATTGTTTTATACACACACTTGCACATACATGTGCTCAGACATTACGGTACTGCCATTAGGCAGATGCCATTAATGATCAGATATGTGTTCTACCCACCTTCTCCTGTTCTACTAGCCTATT
>CM040980.1:17597284-17658675 GCA_022985145.1 Pangasius djambal
GACAGAAGAGCAGTGTTTGGAGAATATTTCTTCTTTCCGCCATTTTGTCCTCTGCTATAGAAACTCTTAAGCCTCTTAAAAGTCCTCCTCTCTACTCTTAACAATTTTTACCTTAGGAGCTGTTTTTAGGGCTAAGATGTTTCGTGAATCATTTTTATCTTTACTAAGATTTAGTCCTAAATTTAAGGGGAAATTCTAAAAAAACTTTTTCTTAGAATTTCGTCATTAGGAGCAACTTTTTGGCTTAGGAAGCTTTGTGAATACGGGCTTCAGTATCTTGGAGTGGGTAAACATTAAATATAGAACTATATAGAAGTGTTGTAGAAGGCTACCCCAATGGCTTCATGCAAGTTCAAGCAATTAAAAGGTAATGCCATCAAATACTAACCAAGTGTATGTAAATTTCTGGTCCACTGAAAATCTGATATAACACATGTTGTTGTTCTTTCAGCTGGTCCTGTTCATGGGTCACCACGATGGATCATCGGTCCACATGTTTGATCTGGCACAGGTTTTATGCCAGATGCCCTTCCTGACACAACCCTCCCATTTTAGCCGGGCTTGAGAATGGCACTAAGAGTACACTCCCTGTGGCTGGGTTGATTCCCTGGGCCCAGGAAGCGAACCTGGGCCATGGCGGTGAGTGTGTGGGATCCTTAGCCGCTAGACCACCATTGACACTGATACAGTAAATAAAATCTGAAATAAATCTGTCTCTTACCTATTGGATGAAATTACTTCTTACAGAAAAAGGCAGATACCCTAATTGACTTAACATAGGAAATGTATGGTAACTTGAAATGGGCAGACTTGTGAAAAATTTGAATGTCTTTAGCCTAGGTGTAAACTTTTGGCCTCAAGTATACATGCACGTGTGCACTAGGAACTGGACGGCCATTATCTTTTCTAGTACCTTTGAAAGAAAGGGAAGGTTGGAAATATGCCTATATTTACCTATATTTAAATAAGATGTTTTTTTTTAAGGATGGAATTGACAGTGACAGTTTTCAGAGGAAGAGTCACCTCACCAGACGACTGCAATTTACAATGTGAGAGGTAGGAGCAGCAAGGACTGGGAGACAGACTTAAGACCTAATGTGGGCTCGGATCAAGAGAGCAGGTGGACTTATTGAATTTTATGATGAGTTCATGTATGTTTCCTGGGTCTCAGCATGGTAATTGTACTTTGGAAGAATTGAATAAAATCCTCATACTATATTATAGAACCAGACAAAGTGGTAGATGGTGGTTTTGTAAAGGGTATGGGGTTTATTGCTGCCTTCATGTATAATGCTACATACATAGGTAAGCTGACCTGGCAATATTAAGAATATCTCTATATTGTTTAATGTGATTTTTCTAGACAAGAAGATGAACAGTGAGAACAATTTTCTTGTACAGGCACTCAACCACCTACCAACAGCTTTCTAGGCCCTAAGCTCATGAGCGTACCCTGGAGGAGAATTAATGGCTGGAACAACTCTAGTTATAAGAGGAGCAAATCTGTTGCGACTGTCAGAAATGAGTGTTCTGCAGCCATTTTACAATGTTTCGCTGTCTTTCATATTTTTGTGTTAGCTATGTTGCATACAAATTAATAATGTAGAAAATTCTTTATGAAATATGTGAGAAATTGTACATTGATACTAAAATTTGGATTAATTAGTAATAATCACTTCCAGACAGCTGCCACTACGTTTGAGTAATCATCAATTCTGGACAGCCGCCAATATATTTAAGTCAAAGAATTTTATGGACTAAGCTGGATTTCCACCAACAACCATGCAGACGGTGCTTTCCTGGACACCAGATGCTGTGTGTAAAGTAACTGTCAGTAAGCAGTATTTAAACAGAGTCACCACACTCACTGGAGCTTGTGAATCAACTTTTCCTGAGCTTCTGCACTCACTATTTACAAATTAACAAAGCAAAGGAATTATGGTGCTATTGGGCCTGCTGATAGCATATCCCAAGTCTCTAAGTTTAACTCAGATAAGGCCCTCCGCAGAGCCTCCATTAAAGTCAACAAAACATCCAGTAAGACCAGTAAAAAATCATTTGCTTACTTGCAAGCTGAAACAGAATATGCAGCTCTGAGAGCAAAGGCTGAAACACTAGAGTTAAAGCATGTTCTAGACATGTAGGAGGCCCAACAGAATGCAAAAAAAGAAAGGCTGGCCTTGGATGCTGATCTGGTTGCTGCAAAATGTGTCATGGTTTGCACTTCCGGGTCAGCAGCCATTTTAGAGGAGCACTTCCTGCGGCGGCCATATTGTGTGTCCTAGCACTATATAAGGACTCACCCAGCATATGCTCATTGCCAGATGGTCTCCTCAGTTTACCTCGCGTGCCTGAGTAGCTATTTCAGTTAATTTCACTATTGACTGTGTTGACTGTACCATCTGGCCAGGCATGGACCCAGCGAACGCTCAGAGTTTGCGCTGTTGAGCTCAGTATCCAACACTACTGCCGCCTACGAACGATGCCTTAAGGACTTAACCAGGGTCACTCAGGACCTGGCTCCTCGAATGAGGCAGCTCAGCCTTGAAGCCGGCCCCACAACCTGTAAAGGAACCTAACCTGCCTCACCCGGAATACTTCGCCACGGAGCCGGGCCTTTGCCGCTCTTTTCTCATGCTGTGCTCTGTGATCTTCGAGCTACAGCCATCGTCCTTCCCTACCAAGAGAGCCAAGATTGCCTACATAATTGCTCTGATCACCAGCAAAGCTAGGCTATGTGCAACAGCGGAATCCAATCAAGTGTGGCCTTCCTTCTTCATCATCCCATCACCTCAAGCGCCAATGATCTTTGGGTTCACATGGTTGACTTACTGGGGAACTTGCTGCCAAATGAGCATTCTCAGCCCAACCTTCCCTGCCAGGGGCCCAGTGAAAAAGGACCCATCCCCTGACCTCAGCTCTGTGCCGCTGGTTTACCACAACCTCAAACAAATGTTCAGAAAGGCCAAGGTTTCGTCTCTGCACACCACATCGACCCTATGACTGCGCCATCGACCTCCTACCCGGAACCATGCCCCCACGCGGACGCCTTTACCACCTCACCGGACCTGAGAGGGCAGGTATTTTTCTTCGTGGAGAAGAAGGACAAGTCTTTTCGCCTGAGCATCGACTACTGAGGGCTTAACGCCATCACTGTCAAGAACCGCTACCCATTGCCTTTGATGTCCTCTGCCTTCGAGCTACTCCAGGGAGCCACCAACTTCACCAAGCTAGACCTGAGGAAAGCCTATCACCTGGTCCGCATCAGAGAAGGAGATGAATGGAAGATGGCGTTCAACACCCCTACTGGCCACTATGAGTACCTGGTGATGCCGTCTGGCCTGGCCATTGCCCCAGCGGTGTTCCAGGCACTCAATGACATGCTGAATTCCTTTGTCTTCATCTACTTGGATGACATCTTGATCTTCTCCCGCTCCCCGGAGGAAAACGAGCGCCACGTCCGGTCTGTCCTCCAGTGCCTGCTACAGAACCACCTGTACGTGAAAGCCGAGAAATGTGAATTCCATGTCACCACCACCACCTTCTTGGGGTTCATACTATAGGCCGGTAGTGTACAGATGGACCCAGACTGCATTAAAACAGTAAAGGACTGGCTATGCCCGAAGATCCGAAAACAACTCCAGCAGTTCCTGGGATTTGCTAACTTCTACCGGAAGTTCATCAGGGGGTTCAGTACAGTCCCTTCACCAGCTCACCTCATCCCTGCGTATGTTCACCTGGTCGCTAGAGGCAGAGCAAGCCTTCCTCAAACTGAAGGACCTCTTCATGACGGCCCCTATCCTAACCCTGCCTGACCCGGCGCTCCAGCTCGTGGAGGTCGACGCTTCCGAACTCGGTGAGGGGGCCATCCTGTCTCAGAGGTCCCCTAAGGACAACCGCTTACATCCCTATGCCCTCTTCTCCCACCGACTCAGCCCAGCTGTGTCACAATGCGGCAGGCAAACATGAGCTCCTCACTGTCAAGTTAGACTTAGAGGAGTGGCGACACTGGCTGGAGGGCGCTGAGCAGCCATTCATAGTCTACACTGGCCACAAGAACCTTGAGTACCTCCGGACAGCCAAGAGATTAAATCCCAGGCAAGCCCGTTGGGCACTCTTCTTTGGACGCTTCAGCTTCTCATTGTCGTATCGCCCTGGTTTGAAGAACGGCAAACCCGACGCCCTCTTGCATCAGTTCTTACCAGTGGAAGAGGAGCCCCCTGAAGAACGCATCCTCCTGTCCCCAGTCCTGGTGAGAGCTCTCTGCTTAGACTTCGAGAGGAAGGTGCAGCAGGCTGCTGGCAAACAACCCGCGCCTGAGAACTGTCCGGATGGCAAGCTCTTCAACCCTACTTACCTTGGTGGACCAGTTTTCCAAGTTGGCACATTTCATACCACTGCCCTCAGCCAAGGAACCTGCCCAGCTCCTAGTCCAACATGTCTTTTGCCTCCACGGCCTGCCACGCAACATCGTGTCTGACCAGGGACCCAGTTCACATTTGGTCTGGTCTGGGGGTGAAAACCAGATGAGAGGCTGACTTTGATTCCCAGGAGCAGAATTCCCTCCAGAAGAGCTCCTGGGAATCACTGTCAGCCTCTCATCTGGTTTTCACCCCCAGACCAACGGCCAGATAGAATGCCTCATCCAGGAACTTGAGACAGGGCTACACCTTCTGTGCTCGGAGGACCCAACATCCTGGTCTGCAAACTTGGCCTGGGTAGAATACGCCCACAACTCACTTCCATCAGCCACCACGATGCCTCTCTTGCCATTCCAAGTCAACCATGGGTACCAGCCCCCACTCTTCACCAGAAGTTGGTGGCTTCCTTACCCTCGGCCCTGCACTTCGTCAGGCGATACCAGTACACCTGGAGAACAGCCCGTCTCATGTTGCTAAGGAGTTCTAAGAGCTACGCCAAGTGGGAAACCGCAAGCGTAGCAGAGCCCTGCCCTACCGCGTCGGCCAAAGAGTGTGGCTATCCACCAGGGACCTGCCTCTCAAGATGGCCTGCAGAAAACTGGCTCCTCACTTCGTGGGACCATTCCCCATCTCCAAGGTGCTCAACCCCGTGGCTGTGCGCCTTAAGCTACCCAGAGCCTTGCAGACCCACCCCATGTTCCATGTGTCTGCTCGCTGGTGCCCGCCAACAGACCTCCTCCACCCGCCCAGTTCATCGACGGAGACCCACCTTACACCATCCACCGCCTCCTGCGCTCCAAACATCAGGGAAGAGGACTCCAGTACCTCATGGACTGGGAAGGCTATGGCCCTGAGGAGCGCTCCTGGGTTACTGCCTGGCACATCTTAGACCCGGAACTCATCACCCAGTTCCACAGAGACCACCTGGAGCAGCCTGGAGGGACATCGTGTGAACGGTCGGCAGCCATTTTGAAGGAGCACGTCCTACAGTGGCCATTTTGTGTCCCAGCACTATATAAGGACCCAGCATGTGTTCATCGCTAGATGGTCTCCTCAGTTTATCTCACGTGCCTGAGTAGCTATCCCGTAGCTGTTTCCTGTGTCAGTCTTCCCAGTTTTGACCCTGCCTGCCTTCAGTATTTCAGTTAAGTCTGCTCTGTGTTATCGTTTGTCTGCCTGTCGGCTTTGGATTATTTGGAACTGTTCGTACTTGGATTTCTGCTTGCCCCTTCAGATGTGTCTGCTCTCGGAGATTAGCCCTGCTGCCGCTAGCCAGGCAGCCAGCGGCGCGTCTCCATCGCAACTGGAATCTAATCTGGTAATTTTAAATTTGAACCTCTGTCTGCGTTCTGCATTTGGGTCCGACTCAGGCTCCCTGGAGCACTGCAGGAAAAGCAAAATGTCAGAAACTCGTAATGGATATGCACCAAAGAAACATTACAGTACACTAAATACAAAGCTAAGTCAACAATTCAAAAGGCTCAAGTGACACAAATGGCAAGTGAACATGATCTATTAACACCTCTGGTTAAAGAAGTAAAAAGACAAATGCAAGGCATGCACATGTGAATGTCATGAGAAGGCTAAATTAAATAACAGAGGATGTTGAGAGAAGGCTGAATTAAATAATAAAATCCATCTTTTCTTCCAGTAAGAGAAATTCCTGTTTTTGATTGAGATCCTCTTCAGTACAGATCCTGTAAGCTGTCGAACAGTTTACAGCTGGACAACCCAAAACCTGCTTTGAGATTGTATGTACTCACTTTAAGAAGCTGTTATAATACAATGCAGGAAGTTGATTTTGTGGATGAGCTGGAAAATTCAACTAACTTAAAATTATTGTGTATAAACTACCTTGTAAATTGTTTGACAAATGGAATAAAGTTGCTTGGAACATACAAGCAATTCACAACCAGAGAATAAGGTTCATTGAAAATCAAACGGGAACTGTACCGGGCCCAATCTTTGATGAAATACAAGTCCCAAAAAATAAAATGATTACCAGATCAAAGAAACCAACTCCAAAGCCTAACATCAAACCTGTCAGTAGAAGGACAAGTTTTGCCACTTTTATCACAACAGTTCCAGAACAAGGCAACACAGTACCAAAGCACAAGCAGTGTATGAGCAAGAAGTGTCAAAAGTGCATGCCAGAGCTTTAATTAAAAACCACCCTACGATATTTCATATGAACCCAACAGAAAAAGCAAAAGGAAAAACAATCCATTAAAATGGAATCAAATGGATCTTCAATGTCAAATGCTTTAGTTTCCTTGCATACTGGGGCCAGAGAAAAAGAGTGTGATGTTGAACTGACATCTATAGATGCTGGCATTAGGTTGCTGATAGATGCGAGTGCTCCAAACACATTGGATCCTTGGAGAATAATGAACGGCGAAGGTAGTGGACCATACACTGTAAAAACTCTCCTTCAGTTGGTCATTAAAAGAGAATTCTGGCATAAAAACTAGAATTTAATACATCATTTGTCATGGTATGTGGTGATCTGTTGCTCGGGACTGCACTTCTTACTGTCTGCAGTTTAGCAAAATTCTATTTATTTTCTTTTTACATTTTTCTGTTTTCACCCGAACAGTACAATGCCCAGAATGCAATATAGAAATACATAATTCAAGCATTGGGAATCCCTTGTGTGATGGACCAATCCAGACCTCTGAGTGAGACATATGACTCTGATGTCTCCTGTGATGCCATTCCAGGAAGAAAATGCCATGGTCTTGTGTTGTGAAAAGAAACATAGCAATGATTTTTAAATGCAAGCGACAATTTGTTTTCTAAAATGTCGCATTGTGCATACTATTGAACCAGACACCTTTCCAAGCCAAAAGAAGATGGTTGTTTTTACATGCAATTTGGAGGAATAATTCTGGTCTGAGGAGCTCTATCTTTGCATTTCATCAGATAAGTACCTAACAATCAATCAATCCGGTTAGAGCAGCGCTTAGCATCATTTAGCCACTGACATAATGCCAAGCCATCAGGATCTTCTAGAGCTACACGATAGTTTAACCGAAAAGCACTCCTTGTCTCTTAGTGCTAATCAATAATAATACATGGGTAACATTTTAGCTAATGTCAATCCGATTTCAAAATAAAATTCTCAATAGATACTCTGGTCAGATTATAACCAAGCAGCTCATTTGCTACGGTATTCGCTTCTCTTTCAAACCAGGTTATGCATGCACCTCTTTTGGTTTACAAACACTAAGATGTGTTTATAATTATAGTAATAACAAGAATAATAATGGATATTTACGAGTGTGCAGTCAGCACTTCAAACCAGAGGACTATAAAAGAGATTTGACAGCAGAGTTCCTGGGTATTCTGCCAAACATGTTAAAGAAAACTGCAATTCTGCAATTTATTACAAAACTCTCATGGTCCAGGCTTACCTTCCATGGATTACCCGTTCCCTTGTGTTTTCCCGTTTTTCCCCCTTCCTTGTGTTTCCTGTGTTTGTGTCTCCCTTGCTTCCTGTCTGTGTGTGTGTCCGAGTGCTCCTGGGGGCGGTGCTCCACTTTGCACTCTCCTGATTACATCAGCGAGCACACCTGACTCTCATCTCTTCATCAGATGGCAGTATATAAAACCCTGGTTCTTCAAAAAACTCATCGCCAGATCGTTCCGGCTTCCTGTGCGGTATACTAGACAAGGTCACTTCTCATGTTTATGTTTAGTTCTCTGATGCTTATTGACTGCTCTCCGAGTAACCCCTTTTTTCCTGTGCTCAAGGTCACAGTCCTCACTTTGCCTGCAGTCATCACCATGTTCAGCCCCCCATCGCCTTCCCAGTGACTCAACAATAGAGAATTCGACTCCCATGCCATCAATCCGAGTTCGAGCCCTGGCCTTTGTAACAACACAGAGCATGCTCCATCTCGAGAGCCACTACGCCATGTCAGAGTAAGTCATGTCTCAGCAGTTGCAGCTAGACTTTATCTCCAACCAGCTCTCTCAGCTGTCTCCCAATCCCCAGCCTAGCCAGCCGTTACCTACACCCTCACCTCCACCTAGCCCGGATCACTTGCCACGTGAAACCCACATTCCCGAACCTTACTCCAGCAATTTGGGGAGATGTAAGTCACTCTTGCTCCAGTGTGCCCTAGTGTTTGGCCAACTGCCACCGACAAGGCCAAGGTTTCCTATCTCATGGGTCTGTTAAGGGGAAAAACAGCACTGTGCTGTGTGCCTCCTTCTCCTCATTCACCACTGAGCTGAAGAGAGTGTTGACCACCCTGTCCAAGGAAAGGAGGCCTGGGGTCCCGCAGTGTGGCTGAGTACTCAGTGGAGTTTCGCATCCTGGCAGCAGAGTCTAGCTGGAATTATAATATTGCTAGCTAACACTATGATGTGATGACTGCAGGCAAAGTGAGGACTGTGAGGGCTACTTGTGTTTTTGTTAATTTCAATTATTTGGCTCTGCTTGCTTCTTGTAGCTCTTCTTCTGTATATTCTCATTCGAACATGTATGTCACTGTGTAACAATCAGAAAAAATAACATCCAGTGAGTCATTTCTGTCACTTGAGTAATCCATTCACGCCATTGCATTAATTTACTTACAAAGCAAATGCACTATTGTATCAATGGTTACATTTCAGATTTTGGCCAGCGTGTCCCTTTAATGGTCCAACTGGTCAAACTGTGACTGGTGTAGGGCAGTGGTTCTCAACTGTTTTTTCTTCATTTTATGTTGGACATCATGTCGTAACCCAACACTACACTAAAGTTGTTTATCATATGGAAGTAAACAAAAAAATGCATATTCATTTTGCATAATGTTATTAATACTACTAATAATTATACTTTGCATAGGCCTAATAAATTTGGATAATAATCATTTACTACCTCAGATAACAGGAAATAAATCAACTTACATATTGAGTTGTTAAGGTTGTGCCTCATAAGTATTTAAAATGGAAAATATCAGTTTATTAAATGCAATGCCTATACTTAAAAAGTGCAAAAATTAATTATTCACATAATAATAATAATATGAAAATGGGCCATTATATGAACACACACATAATCCTGAGTAAATGCAATTTACCTAGCCTAACAAATAAAACAAACACTGACCCAAATATTGAATTATTGTCTGCTGCTTTATGTTCTCGAACCTATATTGTATTCACCTCCATATGGTGTCCTTGGAGATCGGGATTTTTTCAACTGCCTTGCAGCAGATTTGCCAAGGAGCTCTCTGGTGATGTTGAATACAGAGGGTAATACAAGTTTATTACCTTATTTTGCAATGCGATGAGCAGGTCTGTGTGATGCATGAAATGTTTGCTCCTGAACAACGCACACGTTTTTTATCATTTTTTGAGATGTGCCGAAATCCCATTGCATCCTTTTGAAAAACCAAACAGGCTTGCCTTTATGGCTTGAATGTTTTGTCTTTAAATACCTTTTGAATTTCCATGGTTTCATTCCTTCCACAGCCTATAACTCACTGCAAGAAACATACTGTGGCCAGCACAAACCATGCTTGTCTTCTGTGCAAGTAAAGTAAAGTAATCTCTGTCTTATTCAAGAGGGAATTTCACTCCATCTATCCATATTAGCACCAATTGTTTATAGACAAATTAACACCAAATTTGATAGAATTTGTTTGGATGCACTACGATATGACGTAATTGTTTACTGGCTATAACAACTGCTGTAAAAGCCAGCAATCCTTTTTAATTTTTTTAGAAACTCTAATTTGTTTATTGTCATACTTTTCCATTGTTTTCCTTTTTGTTATGTTTTTTTCTTCCCAGCAGTTTGTGACCCACTTGTGTAGAGTGAAGGCCTCCACTGGTACAAGGCCTTAAGTGGTACAATCGGGATTTTGTGGAACATCAGTTTGATGGACATTATCTCAACCTCTGCTGAGCTTAAAGATGGCCATTATTATTAATCATTTCACACTGCTAATGTGACCGTGCCCAATAATAAGCCCATAGTTCAGCAAAGAGCACAGAACCTACTGAAAGGGTAAAAAACATTCTTTAACGAATATAAAGATTTCATAAAAGATGTACTTGCAACGGAATATGCAAAAGACCTTGCTCAAATCCAAATGGACAAAAACATTGGAAAAGTGTGGTGCTTAACACACCATGGAGACTATCACCCACACAAGAGGACTTTGTGTGGTTTTCGATAGTGCATCTGAATAAAGAGCTCTTGCAAGGTCCTGACTTGACGAAAAAACACTGACTGGTGTAGTACTTAAATTTCTTCAAGTTTCCACTGCATACATGACAGACATTGAAGGAACTTTCCATCAATGGGAGAATAGTGAACAAGGACATGAACTTCCTGCGCTTTCTGTGGTGGTCTACTAGGTCTTTGGAGATCTCACCATTAGACCACCAGAGGACGTGCATGAACTTCCTGCTTTCTGTGGTGGTCTAATGGTAATATATCCAAAGACCTAGTAGAACACAGAATGGTTGTACACATTTTGGAGCATCAACCCCAAGCTGTGCTACATTCACTTTTTTAAAGACAGTTAATGACAATAAAAATGATTATCCAGAGCATGTCATGAGCACAATCAGGCAGAGCTTTTACATAGATGATTGCTTGAAATCCATCAACAATGTGAAGCAGGCTAAGTCTGTATGTACAGCTTGCAGAAGTGTGTGCCAGAGAGGGTTTCAGACTCAACAAGTGGATTTCATAATAGATACACAAATTTAAAAGAGATAATATAAATTAGTTAATTATCATGAACTAGCTAATTTAAACAAATGTGTTTTAATCTGGGATTTGAACCTTGAGATGGAGCCTAGCTGACGGATTTGCAGTGGTTCCAGAGTTTGGGTGCAGAGCAACTGAAAGTTCTGGCACCCATAGTACTGAGTTTAAAAGCTGGAACAGTGAGTGGAGCAGCTGAGGAGGATGGTAGTGAATGGGCAAGGGTATAAGGATGGAGAAGATCTGAAAGGTAAGAGGGAGCCAGGTTATGACTTTGAACGTAAGCATCAGAATTTTATCATGAACTCATTGCTGGACAGGAAGCCAATGGAGCTGAATAAAGGAGGGTGTGATATGGTCAGTGGACTTTGTGGGAGTAACAATTGTTGCAGCTGAGTTTTGAATGATTTAGAGCTGGTGGAGAAGTTTATCAGATTTGCCAACCAAAATGGCGTTACAGTAGTCAATACGAGATGTTACCGGAGCATGAATAAGAACTTTAATGCTGAGATAAGATAAGGAAGGGTGGAGTTTGGCAATATTACAAAGGTGGAAGAAGGCAGTATGTGAAATATTATTGATTTGAGGACTGAAAGAGAGTAAACTGTCAAATATGACACCAAGACTCTTTCTTTGAGAGGAAATATGAACCGTGCAGTATCAATGGTGATCGGTAGTGGAGATAAATTTCATTTAGTGGAGATATAAAGCTGAGTGTCATCGGCATAACAGAGAAAATGCACTCCATGATGGCAGAGAATATGTCCAAGGGGTAGAAGGTATTCGATAAAAAGGAGTGGTCCCAACACTGATCCCTGCAAGACACCCTGCCTTACCAGAGTTGGTTCTGACCAGACATTCTTGATCTGAACAAACTGTTCAGGATGAGAACCAGAGAAGAGCAATGCTGTTAACTCCAATGTCAGCCAGGTGTTCCAGTAATAGCGAGTGAGAGAAGGTATCAAAGCCAGCACTGAGGTCGAGGAGGATGAAGATGGTCAAAAGGCCAGTGTCAGCACAAAGGAGGTCGTTGGCAATTTTAACAAGGGGTGTTTCAGTACTGTGTTTGGGACCGAAACCATATTGAAATGACTCAAAGATTATTGTTTCACTATAAAAGGAAGACTGGAAATTGGAAATTTAAATCCTGAGGATCTACACCAGTTTTTTTTTTTTTTTTAAATCGTTGTAATGGAAGCAATTTTGAACAAAGGGCAGACGACTTGGACTTGGTAATGAGTTCCATGATATCCTCAATGAAGGCTTGAAGGCCGGAAGAGTGGTAGAGGGTGACAGTTCCAGGGTATTCCACAAAGGGGAATAGCTCAACGCAGAAGTAGAAGAGTCCAGTTGTTGATAAATATTAGTGATTTTAGAGCTGAAGAATTTCAGAAAGGCAGAAATATTCACTAGTGGATATGAAATGAGAAGAGCTATTTTCTTAAGTAGTTTGTTAACAGTGGAGAATGTGGAGATTAAGGTCCGTGTATTACTTTGTCTAACAAATAATGTTAGTGTAGTAGGATGATTTGGCAGCATTGACTTATAACATATCAGGTGATCAGAGTACATCTGTTTATGTATAATAAGCCCAGTTTTTTTTAGACAACCTCTCCAAATGACAGCCTTTAGAAAGGAGATCTGGTTTAGATTTTGTTTAGATCTGGTTTAGATTTTGATAGAGGAACAGTGACATCAAGAGAGACAGCTTGTGATCATAAATCATAAACATCTAAGATGTGACCTTTATTGTGTGTTGGGAACCCAACAAACTGATTAAGGTCAAAACCATCCAGGATGGAATTAAAATCCTTATAAAATGCCCTGGCAGGGTTATCAAAATATTAATATTAAAATCTCCCATTAAATAATGCTGGGGGACAGAGCACACAAATCTGTTAAAACAGAAGTGAGTTCAGTATGAAACATAGCAGAGGGCTTTGGAGGACTATAAATCACTGCTACAATGGTAGGAGTGGGTCCATTAAGTTGGATGGCCAGAATTTCAAAGGAGGATGGCTTTGAGACTGAGACCAGGATGATTTTCAAGTCCAAGATGGCACCGCACATGTGGCAGCCAGTCACAGGAGCTCTGCTTTCCTTTCTGCTTTTTTTGGTTTCTTATGTTTCTTGGCGCGTTTTTTTTGTAAACCCCTATGCAACTACACAACTAAGGGTTCCAAGCTGGCTACTTTTGCAGTATGCCTTGTACTCTTTTTTGGACTATTTGGAATTGCCTTGGGAGACCCCTTCAGTCACGGCTCCATTGTTTACACCCAGGATCAGCTGTTAGCTCTAAGTCGCGCCGGACTTCTCTACAGGCAGAAACCAGAGATTCCTTCTGTGATACGGAGAAGGAGAAGAGGCTGCAGAGCAGGACTGAGATGCAAGGAGAGGAAATGGACATATAAACCATGTTTACCATCTATTATCATGGGAAAAATCCGCTCCCTCTCCAATAAGATGGATGAGCTAACGGCGCTAGCCCGGCTGCAGAGAGAATACCGGGAGTGCAGCCTTATGTTTTTTACTGAGACGTGGCTGAATGATCTTATATCAGACTCACTGGTAACTCTGGATGGTTTTAAAATTGTATGGGCGGACAGGAAAGATGCGGAGAGCGGTAAGAAGAAAGGAGGGGGCCTGGCGGTGTTTTTAAACGAGAAGTGGTGCAACCCAGCGCACATCAGTGTTAAGGAACAATGCTGCACCAAGGACATTGAGTTACTCGCTGTCAGCATTCGGCCATATTACCTTCCGAGGGAATTTTCACACGTCATCGCAATAAATGTGTATGTACCTCCTTCTGCCTGCGAGCTATTACACAGTGTTGTAACTCAGTTACAGACCCAGCACCCCCAGTCTCTCCTTCTCATCTCTGGTGACTTCAACCATGCCTGTCTATCTTCCACTCTTCCCGCATTCACACAATACGTTCAATGCCAGACCAGAGACAATAAAACACTCGACCTGCTGTATGCAAATGTAAATGACGCATACAGCTCCTTCCCCTACCCCCGCTGGGCCGTTCAGATCACAACCTCGTCCGTCTGCTTCCTGAATACACACCCAGGGTGAAGAGAGAACCACCACAGAAAAAGTCTGTGCAGATCTGGTCCGAGGAGGCCAGTGAGAGACTGAGAGACTGTTTCGATACTACAGACTGGGAGACACTCTGCAATGGCAAGGACATTGATGGAAAACTTCTTGTGTGGTTCCAATACCAAAGACTGCATACCCCAGGGAGTTGAACCACTTCAGACCTGTTGCCTTAACCTCCCACCTGATGAAGACCATGGAGAGAATCATCCTCTGCCACCTCCATTCCTTAGTGAGCACAGTGCTCGACCCACTGCAGTTTGCATATCGGCCTGGCATCGGTGTGGACGACGCAGTGATCTACCTGCTTCACCAGGCACTGACTCACCTGGAGACCACTGGGAGCACTGTGAGAGTCATATTCTTTGACTTCTCCAGTGCTTTCAACACGATACAGCCAGCACTGCTGCGTGGGAAGCTGGGGCAGTCGGGGGTGGATGATCACCTGGCTGCATGGACAATCGACTACCTCACCAACAGACCACAGTATGTAAGGTTGCGTGACTGTGTGTCTGAAGTGGTAGCCTGCAACACCGGGGCTCCCCAGGACACGGTGCTCTCCCTTTTCCTTTTCACACTGTACACCTCAGACTTCAATTATAACACCAACACCTGCCACCTCCAAAAGTTCTCAGATGATACAGCCATTGTTGGTGGTGTATCTGATGGGAATGAACAGGAATACAGGGACGTCATCAAGGACTTTGTTGACTGGTGTGAGTGTAACCACTTGCACTTGAACACCAGTAAGATGAAGGAGAAGGTGATTGACTTCCAGAGAAGGAGAACACCGCACCACATACCAGTGACCATCCAGGGCTTGGACATTGAGTTTGGTGGATAGGTTCAAGTACCTAGGTGTCCACTTAAACAATAGACTGGACTGGCTGGATAATACTGATGCTTTGTACAAGAAGGGCCAGAGTCGCCTCCACCTGCTGAGGAGACTAGGGTCCTTTGGAGTGTGCAGGACATTATTAAGGACATTTTACGATACTGTGGTGGCCTCCGCTATTCTCTATGCTGTAGTCTGCTGGGTGGGAGGCAGTACAGAGCAGGACAGGAAGAGACTGAACAAGCTGGTTAGGAGAGCCAGCTCTGTCCTGGGCTGCCCACTGGACTCTGTGGAGGTGGTGGGTGAGAGGATGATGTTAGCCAAGCTGACATCTATTATGAACAACACCTCTCACCCCCTGTATGGGTCTGTGGAGACCCTGTGTAGCTCTTTCAGCAGCAGACTGCTACACTCCCAGTGTAGGAAGGAGTGCTACCGTAGGTCATTCATACCAGTGGCTGTCAGACTTTACACCACCACATTACAGTGATGTTCAGAATGTGCAATATTTTATAATTTTATACAATTTTATTTCTTACAACACTGCAGTACTGTGAAGCTCAAATGTGCAATATTTTATAAATTTTATATAATTTTATTTCTTTTATTATTCCTAAGGTGTGTATATATAGTTATAGTTTTAACTTTTCTTTCTTCCTTCTTTTTTCTTTCTTCCTGCACTTTAACTGTCTGTGAGCTGCTGTGACAAGTAAATTTCCCCACTGTGGGATAAATAAAGTTTCTCTTATCTTATCTTAAGGTCCTCACAATAAATAAGTGCAAGCCCACCCCCTTTACCAGATGGTGGTATTGTTTGGTTTAGGTGAAAAAAGGTCATTAGGTTTTTGGAAAGTCTCAATAGGACACATAAAAGCAAGTTTTAGGTCAGCAACGAAATCATAAACAAAAGGGGCCTTATTGCTGAGAGATCGGGAGAAAGGGAGAATTTGAGACTGTAGGAAACAGCAGGTGTAGTTGAGCTGGCCAGGGGAACTAGCACACTGCTGTCTACAGATCTAGTGGTATTTTTAGGCCTATGAGGAAAAGTGGACCAAAATGTGTACAGTAGTACTGTAATCAAAGTTCTGACGGGATCCACAATGGATGCATCTTGTATGCCGGAGAATGTCCTGGTGACAGAGTAAATTTGGTGGAGGCTTGTAGAGAGATCTGTTGCCGAGTACGTCAGTCGCAGAAAGGCACTGATGGTGGCGAAGAAGTATAATATATAGTATAATCCATAATTGGTATAATCCACTGATAGACAGCAATGGAGGAGATCCATAGCCAGAGTAGAAAGGATGGAGCCAAGCGACCAGACCGACTGTGGCTCAGACCCACTGGACCGAACCACTCCAATCAGTCCTGTAGATGCCAAACTCCACTTCGGCAACTACGGTCAGCATAGACAAGGTCTGCCAGGTATCAACTGCAGACCCCAGGACAGCCGGTCTGGGAATGGCAGCGGGCAACAACACCAGGCAGAACTTGATGAGGTACCTAACAATCACAGCAGACAACAGCAGACGGGCACCTGAGGCATTGAATCCAATAATATCGTAAAACAGACAAACTGTCACAAAGTGGCAGCCACAGACAGTCAACCAGGGCCCCAAATCCAAAAGAAAGCTTGTAAAAATGGGCAAACTTAGACGCAATAAGCGACGAGAATATACTGTTGAGTAGTTGAATTGACTGTTGCCTTAGCTGTATAACTGGACTGGTTGCTGAAAGCAGAATTACAACTGGAGTTAAATGAATCTAATTTTTTAGTCACAGACAGCATAACATTCTCAGATACATTACAAACACAACAAAGAGATTCAAAACATATGTGGCAAATAGAGTCTTATTCATTTGATGAATAAGATGCAGATGCAGCATCACCCATTACACGAACTACAGTTTTCCTTCAGACCAAAATGTAGATCAGCAGTCTCTGTAGCCAGGAAGAGCAGAGGAACTAGAGATCATCCTTGATGATGACCCAGAAGTAACAGACGAAGTCTCTTCCTGTGCCATTATGTTCGCAGGAGGAATATCCCACTAATCAACTACTAAAATACTTTTACAACTGGACAAAACTTAAGAGGAGTGACATGGGTCTTAAGATTTTTGGAAGCAATTAAACAAAGAAATGACAATGGAAAGAAAGCACAAAGGAAGTGAAATACAACACCAAGACATGACTACTGCTAGACTAACAGTGGAAGACCTGGCTAAAGCAGAAAAGGCCATAATGTACTTTATACAGAAGCAATCTTACCCTGAGGAAAGATGCTCTGTGCTGCCCAAAGGCATAGTGAAGAAACCTAGTTATCTTTACAAACTTGACCCAGTGATGGTAGATGGAGTACTGAGAGTGGGTGGAAGGCTGAGCAAATCTGCCCTACCAGAGAAAACAAAGCAACCTACTATCTTACCAAACAGTCACACCTCAAAGTTCATTCTTCATCATGTGTATGAAAGGGTTGTACATAGAGGAAGAAATCATATGCTTTATACACTTAATAGTGGATTCCTCATGCCAACACAGCAGCCAGAAAAGTTTTCAGAGAATGCAATATACACTCACTGTCCACTTTATTAAGAACACCTGTACACCTGCTCATTTATGCAATTATCTAATTAGCCAATCAGGTGGCAGCAGTGCAATGCAAAAAAATCATGCAGATACAGGTCAAAAGCTTCAGTTAATGTTCACAACAAACATCAGAATGGTGGAAAATATGTGGCTTTAACTGTGGCATGGTTGTTTGTAGCAGATGGGCTGGTTTGAGCATTTCAGATACTGCTGATCTCCTGGGATTTTCAGAGACAACAGTCTCTAGAATAGTGTGAAAAACAAAATAACATCCTGCGAGCAGAAGGTCTGCAGGCCAAAACATCTTGTTGATGAGAGAGATCAGAGGAAAATGACCAGACTTGTATGAGCTGACTGGAAGTCTACAGTAACTCAAATCAGCACTCTTTACAATGGTGGTGAGCAGAAAATCTGATATCTGAAAAAAAATGGTGTCAAATCCTTCAGAAGAGTTTGAACCTCAAACATGATCAAAAACATTTTGAAATTTGCAAATAATATGGTTGCCACAGACCATTCAATTATGAGGAGGTGGAGCCTCATTTACATAAACTGCAATTAATGAGTATGTGCATGGATTTGCATGAAACTTAAAGATAAAGTACAAGGCCATGTCCAAGGTTTGGAGCATGGTCATTCATACATAGGGTGCAGAGCTAAGTTGAAATAACTGGTTCTCAGGAAGAACCAGTCACATTGAGCTGAAACTTGGTCTGCTGCATCTATGTGCTAATGTGTAAGTGGATTTTTGATGATGACCTAATTAATTAAAAAACATGGCTCCCATCAGCCAATCAGATTTTAGCAGGCATTTGATGGGGATTGTGCTATTGTCACATAACTTGATTTGTTCCAGGTTGTGACCCACTATTATCTGATGCAGTCCCACTCAAACTGGCCAATGAGAGGCACTAAAGTGTAGCATAAAATTGCTTCTCAATTGCTAACTTTATTCTTTTGCTCAGTCTATAAAAAAATTGCATTTTGGACTGTTTAGCTTCACCCACTGAAATTTGTGATAATTTACCTAACATGCAAAACTTACTTTGCTGACTCTGTTCGGGGATTTTTGGCATGTCTTCACAAATAAGGTGTTAAACTATGCAGCACTGTATAAAACTCAATAATTATGAAAAAATTGTTTACATTTGTAAATAATATGGTAGTCACATGCCAATCACTTCTTATGAGGTGGGGTGCAATTTATTCACCAGCTTTAATTCATTAAGGTTGCATGTATTTGCATGAAACCTGAAAGGTATATCCATGAAACCAATCAAAGGTCATATGCAAAGTTGGGGGTGTGATCATATATAGGGGTGGGGCTAGGTTCAAATTCAAACTGTTTCTCAGGAATCATAAGCACTACTGAGCTGAAATTTGGTAGAGTGACTATCTGTGCTAATATGTAATTGGACCTTTAATAATTACCTGATTACTTAAAACATGGAAACCATCAGCCAATAAGCTTTCAGCAGGCATTCAACAATGTTTACTCTGACCCACTGTAATGAAACCTTAATGCTAATTTCCTGTACAGACACACTAGTAAGCCAGGCAATTTACTCAAGTTGGACACTAAAACAAAAACAAATCTCTAGAAAATTAAGGTTAATAATGATTTTTTTCCCCTTTAAACCCTTAGGCTGAACACATAAAATTCTATCTTTTGCACCATATAGTCAGAACCACTCAAATGCATGAAAATTTTGTAATTTCAAAATAAGTCCTAGGATTTTTGGCCTATGTTCACAAAGTTGGTGTCAAATTACTCAGCAAAGTCTAATCCTCAATAATTACCAAAATTTATAAACAACAGTGCCCACATACACCAATTAATCCTAGTAGAGCAGAGCTTGATTTACTAAAACAGCTGTAAGAAGAGATGTGCAAAGATTGGGATGACAATATGGGGTGGAGTTAAGTTCAAATAGCTGTTTCGTAGGAACCAATTGAGCTAAAATTTGGTGTTGTGCATTGTTCTGCTAATCTGTAACTGGATTTTAACTACTATAGGGGTACTTCTAAAATATGGCTGCCTTCAGCAACATATCACACAGTTTCAACCCTCAAAAGACTTTTGAAATGGCTGAAACTGTGGCGGGGGGAGTAATTTGCTGAAGGTGCTTGAAACACAGTGATTGCTGTTGTGGCTGTATTTTGATATTGGACTTACAGACTTTTGTTGTAAACCTTAATTATCTTTTTAATGGTTCCTGGTAAACATTGTAATTGATTTTTAGACAATGATTAGGGGTCAGTATGTCATAGCTTTTTTACAATGTTTTGTTGTCTTTCATATTTGTGTGTTAATTGATGCATTCAATTTAAATAATGTAGAAAATGATGTAGGTAACGTGAGAAATTATGCATTATATGTTACTATTGTTTGGACTAATGAGTAACAACGACATTCGGATAGTAGCCACGCTCACTTAGCAGAGCAACAGGAAGGGCGAGTTAGAAGAAGAGAAGGGGATACATAAAATTCTTTAACCATGTTTCACTACATTCCATTACATGCTTCACTCTAGGCTTCACCAAACATTAGTCCTGTTTGTTATCTCACTATTGGAATTCAACTTTAACATTACTTCAAGCAATAAACACCATTTAGGCTTAAAGGTTTAAACCAAAGAATAGAGCCAGAGGGATATGATGTCCAAGCCTCTGCTACAGACAATATCAAGGGTGTACCCATGTGTATGTGTAGGGAAGTGCACATGTAGAGGAAAATATAGTACATGCATAAATTCAAAGGTTATAGGGCAGTAAGAAAAATCCATTTGAACATTTAGGTCTCCAACAAGGAGAATTTTAGGACTTCACAGGGTGGTTGATCATTCAGAATATTTAAAACTGTTAATTAAATGTTAAGCATAGTACACAGGATTTCCAGTGAAAGTAGGACAATTTCAGGCACTATTCTTTATTAATACCTGCAAACATCGTCATTAAGCGAGCAGATAAAGGTGGCACAGTTGTTGTTTGGAGAAAGGATTTTTTATATTAAAGAAGCAGAGAAACAGTTATTTGATACCATTTTCAATGACCTCACTTCCCAGGTACAATCCTCCATCCAGTCTACTATTACTAATGCTATTTTATCAGGATATCTTCCTTATTCATTTTGGAACCTAGTTGTAGATCATCCTTGCTGCACATGTTTCTGTGTTCACCCCGAAATACACAGAGACAATCAATCGTGGACATCCCATTGTTTCAGCTTGTTGATGTTCCACAGAAATTATATTCCAGCTTTTGAATGAAAACTTCACACTTTCTACAAATCCTTGAATAATTTAAATAACAGTCCCTGAATGACAATTTTTTACTTTTTTCTACAGACAATTTTTTATATAATCAACCCAAATGAAGATGGATTGAGACCTCTAAAACTTTTTCTAGATGCATGACTGAAAAAGGACCCACCCATTGGCATTGTCGTAAGGTTAACAGAACTTGTATTAACAGTTAACTGCTTCAACTTAAACCTTTAGTCTCAGATGATAGGTGTTAGTATGGGCACTAAAATGGGATGCCAACCTCTCTGTAGGCTTTGTCAATCAAAAATTAAAACAATTCACTAAACATGTACCTGCACTGTTCCTCAGCTACACTGACAAGATTTTTGGAATTGCTGCATGCACATTTGGAGAACTTTAAATGTTCATGTCTCCCTCCACATTTTACCCAGCCCTAGAATATACATTGCACTACTGGGCTCAATTACAGTGCCTTGCAAAAGTATTTATACCCACTTAACTTTTCCACATTTTGTCATGTTACAACCACAAACAAAAATGTATTTTATTGGGATTTTATTTGATAGACCAACACAAAGTGGCACATAATTGTGAAGTGGAAGGAAAATGATAAATGGTGTTCAAAATTTTTTACAAATAAATATCTTAAAAGTGTGGCATGCATTTGTATTCAGCCCCCCCGAGTCAATACTTTGTAGAACCACCTTTCGCTGCAATTACAGCTGCAAGTCTTTTGGGGTATGTCAGCTTTGCACATTTAGAGAGTGAAATCTTTACCCATTCTTCTTTGCAAAATAGCTCAAGCTCAGTCAGATTGGATGGACAGCGTCTGTGAACAGCAATTTTCAAGTCTCACCACAGATTCTTAATTGGATTTAGGTCTGGACTTTGACTGGGCCATTCTAACACTTGAATATGCTTTGATCTACCAAAAAGTTCAATTTTGGTCTCATCTGACCAGAGCACCTTCTTCCACATGTTTGCTGTGTCCCCCACATGGCTTGTCGCAAACTGCAAATGGGACTTCTTATAACTTTCATTCAACAATGGTTTTCTTCTTGCCACTCTTCCATAAAGGCCAGATTTGTGGAGTGCACGACTAATAGCTGTCCTGTGGACAGATTCTCCCACCTGAACTGTGGAGCTTCTCCAGATTTACCATGGGCCTCTTGGCTGCTTCTCTGATTAATGCTCTCCTTGCCCGGCCTGTCAGTTTACATGGATGGCCATGTCTTGGTAGGTTTGCAGTTGTGTCATACTCTTACCATTTTCAGATAATGGATTGTACAGTGCTCCGTGAGATGTTCAAGGCTTGGGATATTGTTTTATAACCTAACCCTGCTTTAAACTTCTCCACAACTTTATCCCTGACCTGTCTGGTGCGTTCCTTGGTCTTCATGATGCTGTTTGTTCACTAATGTTCTCTAACAAACCTCTGAGGGCTTCACAAGACAGCTGTATTTATACTGAGATTAAATTACACATAGGTGGAATCTATTTACTAATTAGGTGACTTCTGAAGTCACTTGGTTCCACTGGATTTTAGTTAGGGGTATCAGAGTAAAGGGGGCTGAATACAAATGCACGTCACACTTTTCAGATATTTATTTGTAAAAAACATTACGTGCCACTTTGTGTTGGTCTGTCACATAAAATCCCAATAAAATTCATTTTTGTTTGTGGTTCTAACGTGACAAAATGTGGAAAAGTTCAGTGGGTATGAATACTTTTTGCAAGGCACTGTATAACTTTAGACTTGGTGGTGAAATCAAATGCTTCTTCCTTAAAAAGCACAATTCATTATAAATCTCCAAACTCTCATTTCTACTTGCAGTACAATTCTTCCCATTCTGAACAAAAATGCAAAAATTCCATCCCTTGTTCTCAGCTAATGTAACATTTTTGCAGTGAGAATGAAGACTTTCTCCTGAAAAGTGAGGAAATATGTGATTTCTTGTAGATTCCACAAGACATGATATAATGATATCATGACCTGTTCTATTGATAGAACTGATGCACTAACCTCCTCAAAATCCACAAGGTGCTGTCAGTGCAAAATACCTAATGTGCAAAACAGACCAGACAAGTGAGTATGTTGAGTGAGTAATTAATGTCTGCTTGTGATAGCTACTATAGCTCTTAGTCTTGTGCCTCTTGTTTTTACTGACTGGAAGTGCTTGCCAGAGCAAAATTTTGAATAGGTGATAGGTTTAGGTAGGTACAGGATCAGCAGAGAATGCGTCCTTACTCTGGCTAAGTATAAGTCCTGTAAGGATGATAGGCTACATCCAATGGTCTCAGCCATTCTGATCTCAGCCAGTCTGCTGCAGCTTAGCCTTGGTCTGAGCAGAACCCGCACAGAACCAGATGGTTATGGATGTTATGATTGACTCAATGATAGGTATGTAAGACTGTATCTGTATTTTTGTGTGAGTTTGTGCTTCCTTAACTGTTGAAGGAAAGTTGCTGTTGGGCCTTCTTTCTTGTGGAAGTGAAGTTATCTTCCCATTTCAGATCCTGCAACAGAAAAGTGGCCAACAAATGTAATGACCCTGCTGTGCTGACAACACAGGCATTGATGTCCAGTGTGGAGTGAGATGGCCTATTTTTTCCTAAAGTCAGTGACCATCTCCTGTTTTTTGTGTGTGCTGAGGGCCAGGTTGTTTTGGCTTAACAATGTTGTCAGGCGTACCAGCTCCCATCAAAAAAATGACTTGTCGTTGTTGGTTATGAGGCCAATCAGAGTGGTGTCATCTGCAGCCTTGATGAGTTTAATGAGTAGATCGCCAGAGATGCAGTCATTTGTGCACAGTGAGAAAAGCAGAGGGGAAAGCACACACCCTTGTGGAGCCCCAGTACTGAGCTGGTCCTCCTGGCTCTGTATGCAAACTGCAAGGGTCAGTTCAGGTATGCCAGCATGAAGCACTCGCATGATTTCTTCAGCACAACAAGCAACAGGTATGTAAGCATTGAGGCTGATGATCTTGGCTCATCAGTCAGATGATTGTGGAGATTTTGAAGCAGGCTGTAACAGTGCATAAATCCATGAGATTCACTGAATAAATCTGTGCCAGTCAGTCAGGACCATGCTTGATTATGGAGGGGAAGATGTGGTCTGGTCCAGCTTCTTTTGTAATGTTTAGTTTTTTGAAAAGGCTTTGTACGTCCTTTGTAGTGATGGAAGTGAGGAAGTGTGAAGTGAGGGAGGAGTTAATTGTAATGATAGCAAAGGAGAGAGATAGGTGTGAATGTGTGTGAAGAAAACAAGTCTTTCAGTCTGCTTGAATATGCTTTCCTTGCAGCCTTAATTCCATTTTTTTTAGGGTATACCTGGCTTCCCTGTATGTTTCACAGTTGCCAGTCCAGTATGCTTGCTCCTAGTCAGAGTGAAGCTTTGGCAATTCTGAAGTGAACCAGGGCTTACTGCTACTAAACCTGTTTTGTGGGAATATACACTTCCTCAAAGAAATTATTGTAAGAGGTATTAGTTATGTATTTAGTTTGAAGCTGTTTTGAAAGTGTCCCAATCTGTTAAATCAAAACCTAAAAAGTTTTACAGCTCCTCCACAGCCTCACTGGTCCAGTGTTTAACTGTAGCTTTTACAGGCTTTTGCCTTTTTCAAGTTTAGCCTTTGTCTATATGCTGGGATGAGGTGAAATATTGAGTGGTCTTAAACATTCAGAGTTCCTTTGCCTATTTTGGTAGGTCCTGGAACAAATATGCATAGTCACAACCACAGAGAATGATTAATTTTGAATCCAGGAATAAGTTTTCCTATTTCTGTGATGTACTTGGCCAACTGCTGCTGTGCAACGTGTGCCTTGGAATGAAAACAGTCGGTAGGTAGAAGAGTCTGCAGTTGAGAATTAGCAGTTCTCAATCTGAAGTGCAGAATTTAGAAGAAACATAAATATTGTTGCACCAACATTAGTTGATATATACACACACCACTCCCCTTGCTTTTTTTTTTTTTTTTTTTTTTTTTTTTTACAAAGATCCATGATTAGATTGGCTTGGTACATCACAAAGGCAAGGCAAGCCAAGGCAAGGGAAATGTATTTGTATAGCACAATTCATAAACTGAGATCATTCAAATTCCTTTACATAAAGGAAAAAATACAATAAAAGATGGAAGACAATTACATAAAATGAAAAGCAATCATAAAGACAAGATTCATAAAAGTTTAAAAGACAAATTAAAAGTGCAATGCTAAATCAGGAAAGTTATACTGCCATATCTGGTACAGAGTCAAGTCTCCTGATACAGAAGATAGACATACTCCGTATTACCTTATCACTCTGAACAAAAAACTTAACTCATCGAATTTGTTGGCAAGGGAGTGGACATTTGTTAGAAATATCCCTCTAAGCAGCTATAATAAACCATTTTCCTGAAGCAGACAAAAAAGAAAATTAAGTTGCTTTCCATTCTCTGTTGTACTGCTTCTTCTATAGAGATTACTCCTGTAAGTAGAATGCTCAACGTCGTATGTAACTTTGGATGCAAAGTGAGTGGCAGTGAGTCTCTGATGTTACGAAGAGTTTCCCTGTCATAAATAGTTCGAAAAACACATTGAAATCACTTTTAACAAAACAGACAGGAAAAAAATTATGCATCAAAGTACCCCAGCAGTCATCTTGCCTGACACAGAAGAGCAGTCCAGAAGCAACGAATTAAGTAAACATAGGGACAAAGATTAAGAAAATATTTGACTTTAATATATTCTTCTTTGACTTTACAGCCATTTGCTCAAGTTTTATCTTATTTTCTGACTGTAGCACCTGGTGTGTGTCTGGGTGTGAAGGAGAAATCAGGAAGACCCCTTTTATTTTCTCAGCCATGCTTCTCAGCACAATTCCCAAAACGGGACTAACTTCCGCCTCATTCAAGTTCAACTTAAATTAACACTCTGTGCAGGTGTGTGGTTGGGAACAAACTCTGCGGGCTCTCTGGCTTTGTCTCACCCACAGCATTACTAAAAGAACAAACAAAGCACGCAGAAGTAAACTGGCCACAACCACAGACAGGTGAGAATCATCAATCCCATAGCCAAGCACCCATCATAAGGTTGGGACTGTTATTCTTGAGCCTGATGCAAATTCTCCTGATTTAGGTGACTCAAGGTGGGGAGTTTTCCTCTCAGGTCCAGAAGTACTGAATTTCATTTCTGCTGTTAGAAGGTCCCTCCTCCCAATTTTCCCTAATGACATCAAAGATGCCATGGGGCTTGTGCCTGTGCAGTAATTCAAATTGGGGAGAACCCCGTGGAGGCTTGCGGGACCCTGCATACTGCAAGTAACATGGGCTCGAGCCACTTATCCCAATTCTGAGCGTCATCGTGAAAGCAATTACAAATCATATTTTTAAGGGTTTAGTTAAACCGTTAGACCAGCCCACCTGATTGCGGATGGTAAGCACTGAGGTGAATCAATTTAAGCCCTAATAATTCATACAGCTCATGAAGACTGCATGACATGAAAGACATGCCCTGGTCAGTCAGAATGTCTTTCAGGATTCCGACTTGGGAAATAACTTGGAAGTGTGCCTCTACAACACACTGAAATGGGGCACTATGGTACTTTTGGGGTGGCTGTCAGATTTACCAGCTGACATCTGTGACAATCCATACACAATCTCTGAACAATACCCTAAATACCTGGTCTGAGAGAGTCAGATTGACGTGTGTGGCTCTGCGAGCCAGTTCATGGAGGCTATGCATCGTACCTTTGCACATGCACAGCAGGGAAAACCAGTGGCTGACTATGCTGTTGAATTCCACACTCTGGCCTCTGAGAGTGACTGGAATTAACGGCCGCATTAATGGTTGCCTTCAAGGACAAATTTGTCCCCTTGCACTCCCTCTTTTTCTCTAGAGTTCCTAATTGAGCTGTCTCTTAAACTGGATAACTGGCTGTGGGAGGGCTGCAGGAGCCAGGAATCTGAGTGTCCTCAACAGCCTTGGGCCTGCCTCCCAGTTCCTGATACCTCTCCACCCCATCTAGATCCTTCAGATGCAGGTGTCCAGCCCATGCAATTGGAGCACGCCCACCTATCTCGCCGAGAGAGGCTGGTGTTTGTACTGTTGACAGTCAGGACATTTGCACTCAACCTGTCCGGCGCTCTTGGGAGAAGCTAAGTTCCATTACAGGGCAGAAGACCTGTGACGGAACTGCCCTTGCCTTCACAAGCTTCTGGGGTGTTCCTCAATATCACCATTCCGTTTCACCAGGAGGAACCCTCACAGCATTCATAGATTCATGAGCTGCATAGAATTTTATTGATGCTGCCGTGACTAGAACACTTAAGCTAC
Organism: Pangasius djambal; assembly: GCA_022985145.1. Classification (NCBI taxonomy): domain Eukaryota; kingdom Metazoa; phylum Chordata; class Actinopteri; order Siluriformes; family Pangasiidae; genus Pangasius; species Pangasius djambal. Next base: position 17,624,511 of record CM040980.1, read on the forward strand.
CCCTTGTTTCTCTGAGGTGTCTGCTGCAGTCATCAGCCATTGATGGGTGGTCTCTTGAGCCTAGGCTGGTCTCCCAACAGACCCGAACCCTCACGCTGCAGATTGGCTCACGACTGATGAAGGTGTGGTGTTTGCATGGGGGAGGGTCACGAGTATCTGCTGGTGCCAGTCACAATCAAATTCAGGGGACAAAAGCATATAACAGAGGCAGCACTTACTCCTACCTCACCCATCCACTGATTTTGGGGACAAATTGGCTGGCATTTTGGATATTGCTGAGAGTAATGTGTGTCAATGGGTCCTGCAGCAGTGGAGCATGTGGAGCAATCCTGCATGTGCGCAGCATTGGCTGGGGAGGCATTGCCTTGGCTGTCATCGTCAGCTCTGCGTCAGGAAGACATGTAGGTTGAGGAGGGCCCTGCCCCCTGCCTTCCAGAGAATTCCCCTCAGGGATTTCCCTCTGGAGCAGACACAGGACGAAACACTCAGGCATACTTTCAACCAATCAAAAGTGATTTGATGTTCAGTGGGTTCAGCCCAATGTTGTGCTCTCCTTCCCCTATTTTGCAATTATTAAAGATAAGTTATAGTATGTGACACAGGACAGTCAGACACAAGAAGAAACAACTCTGTTATTTGTCCCAAAGAGCCATCAGGAATTGTTATTCGAGTCGGCTCATCATAATCTGATAGCAGGGCAGGAGAAAACACTGAACTTACTCATGGGCAATTTCTACTGGCCAGGTATTCATGGCAATGTTCTGAGGTGGTGTGCAGCATGTCACGAATGTCAGCTGGTTAATCTGCCAGCCACCCCAAAAGCGCCATTGCACCCCCTTCCATTAATCGAGGTCTCCTTCAAAAGAATTGGCATGGACCTTGTTGGGCCATTCGATCGGTCTGCATGAGGGCATTGCTTTGTATTTGTTCTAGTAGCCTATGCAATGCAATACCTGGAAACAGTGCCTCTCAGCAGTGTTGCAGAGGCACTCTTCTGTGTCATCACCCGAGTTATCAACCCAAAAGGACATTTGGGGATAAAACCGATTTGCTTCAGTGTTTACCATCCTCAGGCGGATGGACTGGTTAAAAGGTTTAATCAAACGCTGAAAAATACGATTCGTACGTTCGCTCATGATGATGCTCATAACTGGGATAAGTGGCTCGAGCACCTGTTATTTGCAGTTCAAGAGGCCCCTCCAGCCTCCACAGGGTTTTCCCCATTTGAATTATTATATGAGTGCAAGCTTTGTGGCGTCATAGACATCATTAGGGAAAATTAGGAGGAGGTATCTTCTAACAGCACAAATGAAATTCAATATGTTCTGGACCTGAGGGCAAAACTCCACACCTTGAGTCAACTAACACAGGAGAATTTGCATCACGTCCAAGAACAACAGTCCCAACTGTATGAAAGGGGTACTCAACTACAGGAATTTTTCGCAGGGAGATGGCATATTTACCAACTCAACCTTCTTAAACCATAGAGAGAGGTGGTCCTTGTGGCTTTGGCAACCATTGTTCCCAAGAGGGACGAGCTAGGACTGGAGATAATTCTAAAAATGACAGTCCAGTCCAATCCACCCCAGTCTCTTGTGGAGACCACCTCTCAACGTCCCAAATCATGGAGGTTGGCAAGTTGCAGGCAGAATTTCCGATGTGTTCTCACCCCTACTCAGTCGCACTAACCTCACAGAACACCACGTTGAGCCAGCCCCAGGGGTGGTGTTACACAGCCACCCTTGTCATTTGGCCGAGCACAAAAAACAAGTGGTTCAGTACGAACTCATGGCCATGCTCGATATGGGGTAATCGAAGAGTCCCATAGTGACTGGTCCAGTCCAGTGGGCTTGGTTCCCAAGGCCGATGGTTCAGTCCAGTTCTGTGTGGACTTTATAAAAGTCAATGCAGTGTCTAAATTTGAGGCGTACCCAATGCCCCGCATGGACGAACTGCTTGATCAGTTAGGTCGCTTTTATTCAACATCTATGTAGATGACAATATTAATAGTAATGAAAGGTTGCGGCACATTCAGCATCTGAGGACTGTCCTGAGATCATTGAGAAGGGTGGGACTCACAGCAAATCCAAAGAAGTGTGCGATTGGATGGGTGGAATTAAGGTATCTGGGCTTCCACTTGGGCCATGGTTAGGTGTGCCTCCAAATTGATAAGACAGCAGTGAACGTGGCCTGCCCGAGACCCACAACCAAAAAGGACGTGAGACATTTTCTGGGGCTGGCTATTTTCATAGGTTTGTACCTAATTATTCAGATGTCACCAGCCCACTGACTGATCTTACTTAAAAGGGAGCACCAGATCCAGTGGACAACGCCATCCCAGCAGGCTTTTATTCAGGTAAAAGCTGCACTGCAGAGCTGAGGTGCACAGAGCAATGCGTGTGTGTGTGTATTTATGTACAGTGAAATAAAACTGCTGAAAAGCATCCAAGTAGTAATGCGAATAAAGAGCCCTTTTTGAGTTGACCCAAGCCTGCCTCCTTTTTCCTCATTTCCCTCCGAATCCAGAAGAAGTGTAACAGTGTTAAATCTGTATGACAGTGGAAAATCGGTGACAAACTGTGACCAGAACTGTTGTTCTTTGGGTACTATCATAAGCTTCTGTACTGGAGATAGAAGAGACTTAGCTGTGGCAGATGTGCCGCATGCTGGCATACTGTGCAACATCCTGGACGAGTGTGGGCCACCAACATTGTTGTTGCAGTATTTGTGGGTTACGGGGTGTCTAGTGATGACCACAGTATGCCCACACTAGTAGTTTATCTTGCACTTGTTGGAACATACAACATGGGTGTAACAATGTCGGATGTGAGGCCAGTCTCTTGTGGGTATTATATCCGCACATTGATTTCTATGATTATGAGCCAGGATGCACGAGTAGGGAATACTGGAGACAAATGAATATATTGAAGGTTGTGGTTGTCGGTGAATACAGAAAAATGAATGCAGAGCTCTCTCCAGCCAGTCTCTCAACTCCACATCATAGTCTCTTTACTCCACATTATAGTTTCTTTCTGCAGAGACAGTTTATGTGATTAAAAGTCACACAGATAGAGTCTGGAAGGCCTACCTTGTCGTTGTGATAGAAAAGCTCCTACTCCAGTGTATGCTGTATCCACCTGCACAATGAATGTAAGGTTGAGGTGCTTGAGTACAGGAGTTGAAGTGAACCTTCTTTTAAGATCCTTGAAGACTTGTGTTGTGGCCAAGTGATGGTGTGAAAGCCAGGCCCTGGAATGGACTCCTGAGGTAGAGAAGAGTTTTGAACTCCTACAGAGAGCTCACTCAGAAGCCCCTAAACTCTACCAGACCTACCATCTCTACCGGATGATGGGAAATCTTTTCATCTGGGGGTGATGTGAGGTTCAATGACATTGTCATCCAACTTGCAGATTCCTTGAAATGCCATGGAAGCCTCAAAGAACATGTGAGGCATCCTGGAAGTTCATTCATACCAGCCATTTCCTTCTGAGGCTGCTTGCGCAAGCAGGGCAGAAGACAATTTCTTTGATTTGGAGAAGGGGATGGAGTTGAAATTATTGGCCCAATGCATTAAACTAGTCACAGACCTCAGAAACAATCCTGCTGAATTCATGGAACATGAAGGAGACCAACTTTCCTTCCAAGAGAGAATTGAACAGTCAGAGACGGTGTATGCCTCTGCATACAGATGCCAATGCCACGATATACAGGATGGGCATTAATCCCCACAGGATATGGACCAAAGAACCCCGCACAGTCGAATATCCAATGGCGCAGGTGGTGGAATGTGAATATTTACACAGACAGTGTCTACAACCTGATCCATTATCACCTACTACTGTGGGGGAGAAGTGTGTAACACACTGTTGCAGGCACCCAAATCAAACATAAAAAGCTCACCCAGGAGCTTGAGCAGGCTTTCCAACTCCCAACTGCCATCATCATCAAATGGCTGCCCATTAAACAACTCTTATGAGACAAGGGGTAATTTATAGGCAGATGCAGCCACCAAGCGTGCAGGTATGGTAGTCCCTCTGTAGAACATGGTGAGGATGGGGGGTGGGAGATGTGCTTTCCTCAGTCTTCTCAGAAACTACAGGTGCTGTTGGGCTTTCTTAGTTATAGAACTGGTGTTGAGCAACCAGGTGAGGTTCTCCCCCAGGTGAACCCCAAGAAACTTGGTGCTCTTGACGATCTCCACGGAGGAGCCGCCGATGTTCAGCAGAGAGTGGTCGTTCTGTGCTCTTCTGAAGTCAACACCCATCTCTTTTAGTTTTGTCGACATTCAGAGACAGAGTGTTGGCTCTGAACCAGTCCGTTAGCCCCTGCACCTCCTGTATGCTGACTCGTAGTTCTTGCTGATGAGACCCACCACAGTCGTGTCATCGGTGAACTTGATGATGTGATTCGAGCTGTGCATTGCTACACAGTCGTGAGTCAGCAGAGTGAACAGCAATGGACTGAGCACACAGCCCTACGGCGTAAGTGTGGTGGTGTTGGAGATGCTGTTCCTGATCCGGACTGACTGAGGTCTCCCAGTCAGGAAGTCCAGGATCCAGTTGCAGAGGGAGGTGTTCAGGCCCAGCAGGTTCAGCTTTCCAATCAGGATGTTGAGGAATGATTGTATTGAATGCTGAACTGAAGTCTATGAACAGCATTCGAACATATGTGTCTTTATTGTCCAGGTGGGTGAGGGCCAGATGGAGGGCGGTGGTGATGGCATCATCTGTTGAGAGGTTGGGGCGGTAAGCGAATTGCAGGGGGTCCAGTGAGGGGGGAAGCAGGGTCTTGATGTGACTCATGACGAGCCTCTCGAAACACTTCATGATGATGGGTCTAAGTGCAATGGGACAGTAGTCATTGAAGCAGGACACTGAAGACTTCGGTACAATGTTGCTGCTCAGGGAGGTGTTGAAAATGTCCGTGAAAACATCTGCCAGCTGGTCTGCACATCTTCTGAGCACCCTGCCAGGAATTTTGTCTGGTCCAGCAGCCTTCTGCGGGTTGACTCTGTGTAGAGTCTTCCTCACATCGGCCGTGGTTAGACACAGCACCTGGTCATTGGTAGGAGGAGTGGTCTTCCTCGCCGTCACGCCATTCTGTGCCTCAAACTGAGCGTAGAAGTCGTTCAGCGCATCTGGGAGGGAGGCATCACTGCCCCCCACTCTCACGCATTAACTCAGGTTTGTTGACGGTGGAGTGGCTGGCCACTTTATGTCCCAGGGTGCCCTCATGTCTGTGTTACCTTCTGGCTCTCCCTTATAGTTATGCTGTCATAGCTAGTCTTGCTGGAGTCCCTGCTTTCACTCTGCATGCAAAGTACATTGTCCTTAACCATTATGAGACAAAAAGCATCTCTAACAATCTCTCTCCCTCCCTCTCTTTCTGTTGTGATACACATGCTACTCCACAGATGCCAGAGATTCTGACCCCTCCTGATCGCTGTGCCTGCCTGATCCATCCTGATGCCCTGCTTCTGGTTGAAGTTCTCATTGGTTGGAGATTGCTCGCTGCTGCTGGGGGTGGCCCCACATGGACAGTCTGAAGATCGTTGGGATTGCTGGGGATGGTGTTGCTTGGGGACTGTGGAGATGGAATTGGACTGTGGTTCATATGGGCAGTTGTACTGTGATGGCTTGGGACTGGAATTGCTGTGGTGGCTTTGTGGTTGCAGTTACCGCGAGCAGTTTTGCACTCAGGTCTCTATCAGTGGACAGTGGATAGGTTCAACAAAACAGACTTCATCTGAAAACTGTACTGAACTTCCTTGTTACACAATTGCAGTATTTGTCCATGTAGCATACTGTTATAGAAGGGATTTATTTATAATTGCACTATGCACTGTCACCCAGATAAGGATGGGCTCCCTTTTGAGTCTGGTTCCTCTGAAGGTTTCTTCCTCATATCGTCTCAGGGAGTTTTTCCTTGCCACGGTCACCTCTGGCTTGGTCATTAGGGATTAATTCATACATTTACAATTTATATTCTGAATGTACTTATTTCTGTAAAGCTGCAATGTCCATTGTTAAAAGTGCTATACAAATAAAATTGAATTGAGAATCGAATTGAATCAGAAAAACAAAAAAATTTAAAAACTTACAATGACCTGGTTGCATAAGTGGCTGTGCTCAGAATTAACCCATCACATTCAATCTATTGTTGAAAAGTAATTATAATACAGCTGTCATCAATGAAATTATTCTGATTTTCTTCATATCTTCTTGGTTTAATCTCACTGCTGAAGCCATGGTCTGCAAAGAGCTTACAAAGCTTGGACAGGGTCCCACTGTTGAAAGGCACTGATCAGGAGAGAAATATGAAAAATTTCCAAAACATTAGATGTACCATGGAACACCGTGAAGGCCATCACCAATAAGTGGAGAAAATGGAGCACCACAGTGAAATCACCAAGAACAGGACGTTCCTCCAAAATTTACAAAATGTCAAGACAAAGACTTGACAGGGAGGCTGCCAAGAAACCTATGGCAATATTAAAGGAGCTGCAGGAATATCTGACAAGTACTGATTACTCTCTGCATGTGACAACAATCTCTCATTTTATTCACGTCTGGGCAATGGGGTAGGGTGTCTTGATGGAAGCCCTTTCTCAGAAAAAAAAAATCCAAGCTCAACTAAATCACCCCAAACTATGTGTTAAAATGTGTTATGGTCTGATGAGACCAATTTCAAAAGTTATAATAATTCCATAAGGTATGTTTGATAAAAAAGCACATCACCAAAAGAACACCATACCCACAATGAAGGCTGGTGGTGGCAGCATCATGCTTCAGAACTGCTTTTCTTCAGCCAGAACTAGGGCATTTATCAAGGTGGAGGGAATCATGAATAGCTACAAATACCAGTCAATTTTAGTGCAAAACCTTCAGGTGCCTGCTCATAAGCTGAAGATGAAAAAGAATTTTCCCTTTTAGCATGACAATGACCCAAGGCATAAATGCAAATCAACAAAGGAATGGCTTGACCAAAAGAAGATCAATGTTTCTAAATGGCCTAGCCAGAGCTCAGACCTGGATCTAACTAAAAATCTGTGGGGTGACCTGAAGCAGGCTGTGCACAAGAGATGCCCTTACAATTTGATGGCTATAGAATGTTTTTGAAAGAAAGAATGAAAAAATATTGCCAAGTCAAGATGTGCCATGCTAATAGACTCTTATCCAAAAAGATTGAGTAATGTAATATAATCAAAAGGTGCTTCAACAATGTATTTGTTTAGGGGTGTGCACACGTATGTAATCAGGTAGTTTTAAGTCTTTTATTTTTCATATTTTTCCCCTAAAATGTTTCTAATTGTTTTTCACTTAATTTTTATATGTTGCAATTTCACACTGAGAGTGGAAAAAGTTCTGATAAGATTTATATTGGCTTCATTTTTTTACATCACAAAAACCAGCCATTTTAACTGGGGTGTCTAGACTTTTTATATGCACTTTATGTGGGATCATTTGGAGAGCAAAGCAGATGTCACAAATCAAGAGATAGATTTAGGTAACACTGAAACTGGATTATTGATCATGGTGTGTTATCTTACCTCCAAAATGTTGCAACCTATATGGGAAAGCCTGTTTAGAGTAATTTATATGACATCACCTGCTGCATGTCTTGGAACTCCTGGTAGTGTTTGATGGAGGAATAAGTTCCAATTTAAACCCATCTTGGGTGATTTATAAAATTATTTGCAGATCCAGACTAACAGAATCATGACGAACACACTTTGAGCATCAAATATCAGGAAAACTGAGAAAGAGCAACTGCTTGAATGCTTTGTGTGACTGTATTCATATTGATTCTGGGAACTATCCTGGCCATTGGCAGCTTAATACATTCTTTGTTTCTTAGTCACCATTCTAGTCCAATTTCCCCCATTGTTAGCATGTTGGGACCCTTTGGTTGTCTTATGCAATTGTAATACTGGTGATATGAATGCCACTATTGTTTCTATTCAATACCTTGATCTTGATATCTTGATAATGTAAGATAATAATCAAATCTCACATTTAACTTCAAGTTTGACTTTAAATGTTCATGTCGCTCATCTGACAAATGGATTGATTGTGTCCTCAATGTAACCTTTTCCAACAAGGAGTCATTTCAAAATGAAATGACATCACACCTTGTGCAATAAGGAAGTGCAGCACTATTTAAAATCATCAAAAATGGTTTGCATTCATCCCTGAGAGTATAGCTCTTACTTGTATTACACTATATGCATTCAAATCACATGGAAATTCTCATAAAAAAACTCATAATTTAAATGCCATTCCGATTCTCCCCCTGAAAATGAAAATGGTTGTTTGTGAGTCTTCATAGAAATTTCAAATAAAGTTGAACTGTGGTTGCAAAAGTCCCTTTTTTCATTGTCATTACAATTTTGGTGCCTGTTAGTAGCTAGCGATATGCCTACTGATTCACATATGAGACATTCTGCTAAAACATTGTGCACAATTGCTGAACATTTCTGACTAATCAAAAATGCTTGAATGGTCAGTAATGATGGGGAGACTCTCTGCATGAGTCAGAAAAGAATTGTATGAAGTTGCTCATGTGGTGTTCAGTCTCCAATGTTTACTCCAATACCAATAAAGAAAGGAAATATTGCCCCTGTTGTAATTGTACCAATACTCCATATTGCTACCTGTCAATGCTCCCTGTGTGTCAAATCAAGCACCGCCACCATCTCCCCAGCTCTCTGCAGCCTTTGTGCCTACTTAGGTTTCAGTGACACCACCTTCACTTGCTACATCCCAATGACCAAAATCACCTGTACCTCCATGCCCAAGGAAGTTAGATTCTGATGTATTTGTATAAGATGATATATTGATGCGGAATTATGGTGGATCATGGCTATATACTCTCAGCTAATCATGATTACATTTGATAACACAATTAATGAAATAAAACAGCCATTTTGATCACATATTCATGATTACACAAATATACAGTCATGGGAAAAAAATAAGTACACCCTATAATTCAGTAACACGTAGAATCACCTTTAGCAACAATAACTTGAAATAAATATCTTCTGTAGAAGTTTATCAGTCTCTCATATTGTTTTGGAGAAATTCTAGGCCACTCTTCTTTACAACACTGCTTCAGTTCATTGATGTTTGAGGGCATTAGGTTATGCACAGCTCCCTTAAGATCCTGCCACAGCTTCTCAATGGAGTTGAGGTCTGAACTTTTACTTGGCCATTCCAACAACTTGATTGTTTTTTCAAATTGTTTGGAGATGGCCTTCCCAGACAGATGGGTAGCAACAATTGGTCATGTCTGGTGTCCTGTCTTCATGGCATGATATCAACACACACCTGAGTGCTCCAGAACACCAAATTGCCAAAAGGTCTGCTTTTATAGCGGTAGTCACACTTCTTGATTATCAACTAATATTGTACATTTCATCTGTAACACCTGGCTGCTAATTACTCTCTTAATTATTGTGGAAACAGGAGGGGTGTTCTTATTTTTTCGCACCTGATTTCTGAAAGCTGGTTTACTTTTTGGGAAAAAATCAATACATATTAAAATCTCTTGTGTGTTTATGTTGTCACCTCAGGTTATCTATTTGTATAAAAATGTTGGTGAGGACCACACAATTGTTATTTAAGCCCTAATGAATAAAAACATAGAATTGAAGGTGGGTGTACTTTCTTTTTCACGACATAATCTAATCTAATATATACAATTAGGTCCAGAAGTATTTGGACAATGACAGAGTTTCTGTGATTTTGCCTTTATACACCACCACAATGGATTTGAAATAAAACAATCAAGAGGTGATCGAAGTGTAGACTTTCAGCTTTATTTTAAGAGGTTACACAAAAATATGGCATTTACCATTTAGGAATTACAGCCATTTTCAACAAAGTACCTCCATTTTCAACTGTAGTTGATATCAGGTAGTGAGTTGGCATTTGGCAGCTGTTCGACTGGAGTTACCAATATGAAATCCAAGGAGATCTCAATGCAAGTGAAGGAGGCCATCATTAGGCTGAAAAAACAACATAAATCTATAAAAGAGAGCAGAAACCTTAGGTGTGGCCAAATCAACAGTTGGTTACATTCTTAAAAAGAAAGAAAGCAATGGTGAGCTCAACAACATCGAAAGGCCTGGAAGACCACGGAAGACAACAAAATGGATGATTGCGGAATCCTTTCCTTGGTGAAGAAAAACCCCTTCACAACATCAACAGAAGTTAAGAATACTCTGGAGAAGGTAGACGTATCATTGTCAAAATCTACAATCAAGAGACGCTTTCATGAATGTAAATACAACAAGGTGCAAATTACTGGTAACATTCAAGAACAGGAAAGCCAGATTAAACTTTGCCAGAAAACATCTAAAAAGCCTCCCATGTTCTGGAATAAGATTCTTTGGACTGATGAAACCAAGATTAACTTGTACCAGAATCATGGGAAGAGAAAAGTATGGCAAAAGAAAGGAACAGCTCATGATTCAAAGTATACCACATCATGTGTCAAATATGGTAGAGACAGTGTTATAGCATGGGCATGTATGGCTGACAATGGAACGGGCTCACTGGTGTTTATTGATGATGTGACTGCTGACAGAAGTAGCAAAATGAATTCTGAGGTGTATAGGGCTATACTCTCTGCTCAAATTCAGCCAAATGCTACAAAACTGATAGGAAGCTGCTTAACAGTGGAGGTGGATAATGACTCTAAACATACTGCGAAAGCAACTCAAGACTTTTTGAAGGCAAAGATAAAGGAATATTCTTCAATGGCCAAGTCAATCACCTGATCTCAACCCAATAAAGCATGCTTTTCACTTACTGAAGACAAGACTGAAGCCAGGAAGACACACAAACAAGCAGCAACTGAAGGTGGCTGCAGTGAAGGCCTGGCAAAGCATCTCCAGGGAGGAAACTCAGAATTTGAGTTTTGAGAACATGGGCTCCAGACTTCAGGCAGTCACTGACTCCAAAGGATTTTAATCCAAGTATTAAAATTATGGTTATATTTACAATTATGTCACTTTGTCCAAATACCTTTGAGCCCCTGAAAATGGAGGTACTTTGCTGAAAATGTCTGTAATTCCTAAATGGTAAATGCCATATTTTTGTGGAACCTCTTAAAATAAAGTGTACACTTCGATCATATCTTGATTGTTTTATTTCAAATCCATTGTGGTGGTGTATAAAGGAAAAATCACAAAAACTCTGTCATTGTCCAAATACTTCCAGACCTGACTGTATACACACAGACACACACACAGACACACACACACACACATACAACAATCAGCCATAACATTAAAACCACATGCCTAATATTGTGTAGGTCCCCCGTGTGCCGTCAAAACAGCTATGACCCATCCAGGCAATGGACTCCACAAGAACTCTGAAGGTGAGCTGTCGTATCTGGCACCAAGACGTTAGCAGCAGATCCTTTAAGTCCTGTAAGTTGTGAACTCAAACCGTAGTTCCTCAAACCATTCCTGAACAATTTTTTGCATTTAATGTGGCAGTGCACATTATCCTGCTGAAAGGGGCCACTGCCATTAGGGAATACTGTTGCCATGGAGGGGTGTACTTGGTCTGCAACATCCACATGAATGCCAGGACCCAAGGATTCCAAGCAGGACATTGCCCAGGGCATCACACTGCCTACGTCTGCTTGCCTTCTTCCCATAGTGCATCCTGGTGCCATCTCTTCCCCAGGTAAGCAACGTGCACACACCTGGCAATCCACTTGACATAAAAGAAAACATGATTGATCATACCAGGCCACCTCCTTAAATTGCTCCATGGTCCAGTTCTGATGCTCACTGTAAGTGCTTTCGGCGGTGGACAAGTGTCAGCATGGGCACCAACTGGTCTGCGGCTGTGCAGCCCCATACACAGTAAGCTGCAATGCACTGTGTCTCCTGACACCTTTCTATCATGGCCAGCATTAACTTTTTCAGCAACTTGTGCTACAGTAGCTCTTCTGTGGGATCCAACCAGACAGGCTAGCATTACTTCGACCACTTTTGGTAGGTACTAACCACTGTGTCCCGTGAATACCCCATAAGACCTGCCGTTTTGGGGATGCTCTGACCCAGTTGTCTAGCCATCACAATTTGGCCATTGTCAAAGTTGCTCAGATCCTTCATCCCCTGCTTCCAACAGATCATATTTGAGAACCGACTGTTCACTTGCTGCCTAATATACCCCACCCTTTGACAGGTACCATTGTAACAAGATAAGCATTGTTATTCACTTGACCTGTCAGTGGTTTTATTGTTATGGCTGATCAGTGTATATATAGTCAGGTCCATATTTGGACTGTGACACAATTTTGTAATTTTGCCTCTGTTCACCACCATAATGAATTTGAAATACAGAAATCAAGATGTGATTGTAGTGTCGAATTTCAGCTTTAATTCAAGGGGTTTAACAAAAATATTGCATTAACCGTTTATTGCATTGGATTTACAGAATCCCTCTATTTTCACAGTCTCAAAAGCAATTGGGCAAACTAACATAAATATTAGGATTATTTTTAATACTGGGATGCAAATCATTTACAGCCGATTGCTGCCTGAAGCCTGGAACCCATGGACATCATCAAATGCTGAGTTTCCTCTTTTGAGATGCTTTGCCAGGCCTTTACTGCAGCTGCCTTCAGTTGCTGCTTGTTTGTGGGACTTTCTGCCTCGTCTTCAGTAGATGAAAAGCATGCTCAGTTGGGCTGAGGTCATCAGACATTTAAGAACATTTAATTTCTTTGCCTTAGGCTCTTGGGTTGCTTTTGCTTTAATAAACACCAGTGATCCCGTTCCATTGGCTGCCATACATGCCCATGCCATAACACTGCTTCCACATGTTTGACAGATGATGTGGTATGCTTTGGATCATGGGCCCTTCCTCTCCTTTTCCATACTCTTCTCTTCCCATCATTCTGTTACAAGTTAATCTTGCATCAGAACTGGTCAGGCTTTTCTTAGAATTATTTTTTTTTTTGGCAAAGTCTAATCTGACGTTTCTGTTTTTGAGTGTTACCAGTGGTTTGCATCTTGAGGTAAACCATCTGTATCTACATTCATTCTCTTGATTTTTTGACTTTGCCAATGATATGGCTACCTCCTCCAGTGTGTTCTTGACTTTGCTTGATGTTGCGAAGGGGTTTTTCTTCACCAAGGAAAGAATTCTGCGATCATCCACTTTAACTGTCTTCTGTGGCCTCCCAGGCCTCTTGGTGTTACTGAGCTTGCCTGTTCATTCCTTCTTTTTAAGAACGTACCAAATTGCTGATTTGGCTACTCCTAAAGTTTCTGCTATCTCTCTGAGAAATCTGCTTTTTTAGCCTAATAATGGCCTCTTCACTTGCATCAACACCTCTTTGGACCGCACATTGAGAGTTACCAGATGTAGTAACAGCTACTAAATGCAAATTCCACACTTGGAATCAACTCCAGACCTTTTCCCTCCTAAATTTGTTATGAACACCAATATGTGGCCTGATCAAACTTCTTCTCATCTGAAATCCCTTAATGCCGCTGTAATATTTCTCCAGAAAACTGATTTGCATAGAAATGATCACTTTAAACTATGCAAGCCTTGGACTGGACAACTTTCTCACTCCAACTTCAATAGTAGATCGCAAGGCATGGCTATTCTTATATCACAAAAGGGTGCAATTCTCTGTCTCTATTATTGTTTGCAGACTTTTTTCTCTAGTATCCACCATGCATACAGAAAGCAAATCTTCAATGTAGTAAAAGAGACAAGGGCTTCGCTCTTCCAATTTCATATTCTTCTACTGGGCAGCGAAAATCGAGGCACACTCATGTCACTCATCCTCCCCCCGGGGTTTAGCCTACACTCTTATGAAGTCTTGTCTGAGAAAATATATGTCAAACCCAAATATTTTGTCTACATTGAAACAACTGAGGTGTTATTTTGGGTTGCAGTCTGTCTCCCTGCACAGTCCTGCCTGTAATATCTATATATTCATACATTCCTCCTTATTATTCTGTCTTTTGCTCATTTATTTTTTGATGGAACTTTTATTTCCTTTCAAGCGTATGACTTTGTACACACACATCTTCCTTCTGTTCCAAAATTATAAGAAAACTCACTTGTCAATAGAACTATATCACTTCTTGCTGTTCCATGTCTTATTTCCATCATCTACAACTTACTTTCCTCTTCAGAGACAGCAGCTTGTACTCAGTCTTTGGGAGAGTTGTTCATAGAGGATGAATGTTGGAAGGATGCCCTTCAAAGGGTAAACTCCACCTCTTCCTGAACATAATCCATTCATCAAAGAACCCACTGGTTATTGGTCCTTTTTTATATTATGTCTATAGCCCTTGAGCCGTGAAACCCAGCCTGCTGTTAGCTTTATTTGGTATATATGTAAATATAACTGGTCTCACCAATACAACTGCAGATGGCTTGGCAGTTGTGTCTCTAATATCCCATAGAACAATTTTATTGCATTGAAAAAGCCCTTTCCCACATTGCAGTTAATCGTGGCTTAAGGATCTTCTTTCTTTTCTTCATTTGGAGAAAATTAATTACAAGCTCAGAGTCTACTACACAGTTTCACAAAAGATGGTACTTTTTGTTGCCCTTTGTTAACACTGACCTTTGAGCACCAGTGTGGAGAAAGCACAAATGTACCATAGTCCATCTTTTTCTTTTTCCCTATTTCTTCTTCTATGTCACCTTGTCAGTAATTGCAGAATCCTCCTCTATCTATCTATCTATCTATCTATCTATCTATGTATCTATCTATCTACACTATATAGCCAAAGGTTTGCGGACACCTGACCATCACACCCACATGTGGTTCTTCCCCAAACTGGTGCCACAAATTTGGAAGCACACAATTGTATAGAATATCTTTGTAGGCTATAACATTACAATTTCCCTTCACTGGAACTGAGGGGCACAAACCTGTTCCAGCATGACAATGCCCCTGTGCACAATGCCATTATCACATGAAGACATGTTTTGCCAAGGTAGGTGTGGTAGAACTCGAGTGGTGTGTACAGAGCCCTGACCTCAACCCCACTGAACACCTTGGGATGAACTGGAACGGTGACTGCCCCCCAGGCCTCCTTGCCCAACATGTCACTGTACTGACCTCACTAATGCTCTTGTGGCTCAATGGGCAAATCCCCACAGCCACGCTCCAAAATGTATTGGAAAGCCTTCCCAGAAGAGTGGAGGATAACAGCAAATTGGGACTAAATCTGGAATGGGATGTTCAACAAGCACATGCTGTAAGAATGTTATGGTCAGGTGTCCGCAAACTTTTGGCCACATAGTGTCTATCTGTTGATCATCTATCTATCTATTGTATTATCACTTATTTTTTTTTTTTTTTCTTATTATTCATCCATTTTGAGTCTTGTACATGGGGTGGTGGAGCAGAGGGTATGATGTTCCTGTTCCTGTTGTTAACTTTATTTGTTCTTATAAAAAAACAATACATCTTATAGAACAAAATTATTATATTTAATATTTTACTGTGTTTTGAATTGATGTGTGTTCTCAATAAAAATATATTTTTTAAAAAGTCTACAGAAACATTCTCTCTGCCAATTTACAGAGAAATGCATCCAATCTAATTGGGAGGAACTTCATTATGTAGCAAGCCAATAACCCAAAACACACCGTCAATACAACAAACGACTTCAGGGGGAAAACTTCGAAGTTTTTAAAATAGCCAAGTCAATCACCAGACCCTAACCCAACTTAGCAGGGGCCAGGAGAAACAACAACTTAAAGAAGCTGCAGTACAAGCCTTGCTTGATGCAGTTATTGAACAATCAGTTCCAATACCTAAACACTGGGTAGACTGCCATCAAATGTGCCAAGTTCCAAGTTGTTTAACACATCTAGGTGCAAATATCAGGAAATGAAAACTGAAATTCTGATCTATAGTCTCATATTCATCTTTTGATCTCAAACCCAAATGTCTTTGGTGTATAGCAAAAACAAAAGAATTGGCCTTGGCATTCCAGTACTTTCAGAGGGAACTGCAGAATGCACCTTCATCCAACTCAGACACAGGACTCAGTGCAGCCATCCCAAAGGACTTTGAAGGTGAGTAACACTCAGTAACATGTATCAACCGAAAGGGCACCCCTGCTGAACAGCTACATGTCACTACTAAAGGGATCCTGTACTTCCCTTTACATTAAGTGGATCATCGAAGAATAGATATACTGTTTAACTGGTAGATCCTTTATCCTATTTACCAATTATGCTACTCTCCAATGGATAAGCAAGAATAAATACACCAATGCAAGAGTCTGCTGTTGGTTCCTACATCTCTCTTTTCAGGTCCAACACTGATCACCCGCCCAGCATGCCAATGAGGATTCCTGTGGGCAGGCATCGCCCTTCCACCTGGCTCATCTCTTTGGGCCAGTATGGCCCAGCCTGAGAATAAACAATCAGAGCCATGCTAGCACAACAGACCACTGGACCTGTTGCATCAGAACTCCCGATTCAGCACTACCGTTTTGAAATTCAATAACAGGACTGGACGCAGGGTGGGGCCTGATAATTACACCCAGCTGGCTTGCACTGATGAGGATGCTCCAAAAAGGAATAAAAAAGACTCACTTTTTCAAAAAAAAAAAAAAAAGGGTGAAGCCTACTAGCTGGTTCTCTGTCCGTTCACTTTCTGAAGTACCACCAGACCAACCAAAAATCCCTAGCAGGTCCTAAAGGCCCCTACTAAGAACCCTCTAGCAGGAGTTCACAAACACTTGATTTCTCTCTCTCTCTCTCTCTCTCTCTCTCTCTCTCTCCCATCTCTTTATTTTCATTTTTTTGTCCTTTTCTTCTCTACTAAATGTAGAGATTTTTATCTATTTTTTTTATCTATTTTTATCTCTATCTTACTTTTGGTCCTTTTTTCTGCTTGTTTTTTTTCTTCTTTACATCTATTTCTCATTAAATTCCTTAAACTGAATGAGACTTTTTTTTTTTTTTTTTAAATTAGCTCTTGGAAGTCTGGGGCTATTTTGGTCATTTTTGTATGCTTTTAATTTATAAGTATTTACCATGCAAGTGTTTGGTAACTTTTTTTCAGCATAAGCTAGCCAATATGACCTGATCGTGCTTTTGGAACCATAAACACACACACAAAAAAACAGAAAAATCTACTTAAAAACCACAAACCCACATAACGAAGTACACTGATTGAAAGAAATAGGGGCTCCCAAGTGGTGCAACAGAAAAAGCATTCACCCTACTGTCTGGAGACCACAAGTTCAAATCCCAATGACACCACAGCCAAGAGAGCAAAATTGGCAATGCTCTCTGGGTGGGAAGGATGGCATACTTTCTCCTGTCAGTGACAATGGCACTAGCCAATCATGAGCATCTGTGAGATCATGCCTGCAGAAGGGGGCAGATAGGTCTTTCCTCCGAGTTTCTTCATTATGCCAGCCGGTGAAGCAGTATGAGCAGCAGGTCAAAAAGATGTGGTTGGCTGGCTTCGCGTGTCTGAGGAAGCATGTGATAGCTTTCATCCTCCCCAGGTGGTAGTTGCTGTCTGATGGGTAGACCTGACTGGTGGGTGGGAATTGGCCAAGATTTAGGGTGGGGGTTGGGGGCTTGGGAGATTTAGGGGGAACTGGGGGGAAAAAATAAAAGAAACAAATAGGTACAAAAAGATAAAATCAAACTATGTACAGTTATTTACAAGGTAATAGGTAGGTAGATTTTTAAAATCTGTGCCACTCCTCAAAACAATTTCTGTCCACAGACAGACAGCGAGGCACATGACAGGCTTTACATTTTCAGGGAGTGAGGTTCATTTTGTCTGTTTGTTGGCAGCAATGGCATGTCCTTGTGTGGCTTTTTTTGTTGCCCTCTGTTGGCAAAACAGACAGAACTCTGTTTTTTCCACCCCACACAGCTGGAATATTAGTTCATTGGCTGTGATAACCAATAAGGAGGAGACCAAAGTCTATATTAACTCATATAAGCACTGTTTATGACCACGGTGAACAGAAACGCATCTCAGAATGCACAACACATTGAACCGTGAGGTGGATGGGCTACAACAGCCGAACGCCTGGCTCCAGGTTCCACTCCTGCCAGCCAAGAACAAGACTCTGAGGCTATCATGGGCACAGACCCACCAAGACTGTACAGCTGAAGACTGGAAAAAAAGACCAGACGATTTTTTTTTCTAATCTTTAACTGTCAGGTTTGGGTGAGCCTGTGCCCATGATAACCTCAGATTCCTGTTCTTGGCTCACGGGAGTGGAACCCAATGTTGTCTTCTGCTGTTGTAGCCCATCCTCATAGTTCAATGTTTTGTGTATGCTGAGATACTTTTCTGCTCACCATGGTTGTATAGAGTGATTACTTGAGTTACTATATCCTTTGAACCAATCTGGCCATCTACCTTTCACTCATTTGCTCACTCAGTGTTTTTGTTTTTCGCACCATTGTGTGTAAACTCTAGAGACTCTTGTATGTAAAATTCCCAGATCATCAGCAATTTATGAAATACTCAAACCAGCCCATCTGGTACCAACATCCATGCCAAGATTAAAGTCACAGAGATCACACTTTTACTTCATTCTGATGTTTGATGGGAAAATTAACTTAAGCTCTTGACCTCTATCTGCATGATTTTTGCATAGTGTTGCTGCCACATGATTCGTTAATTAGATAACTGCATGAATGTGCAGGTGGAAATGTGTTCTCAATAAAGTGGACAGTGAGTGTAGGTCACTAGACTGTCAAGATGCTTTAGCATGTGGTGCAGGGCCAAGTTGATGGCATCATCAACAGACTTGTTTGCACTGTATGCAAACTGCAGGGGATCCAGCAGGGGGTCTGTAATAGACTTCAGGTGGTTTAAGACCAGACATTCACAGACTTTCATGCCAACAAAGGTCAGGACCACACGCCTGTATTCATTCAGTCCTGTAATGTTCGACTTTTTGTGAAGGATTTTTTGAAGATGGCTGTGAAAACTGGTGCTAATTGTTCACAGCAATGCTTTAGGGTGGATAGTGAGACTAGATCAGGGCTTTAAGTTTTTCATACCTTTTGTCTAATTAGATTATTGCTGTTGTTTTCATTAATAACTGCGGCTTAAATAAACTACCTAGCCAGCATAGTGTGAATAATGTAGCTAGCTATTTACTGTAATAGTAATTAAATAGACTGTTTATAGACCATTAATAGACTGTTTTGATTTGCTTTTCACTTGTGCATTTCAAACAGTGTTTAAAGTGGCAATGGCAACACCATTATTCATTTACTGGATATGATGGCATAGTCATCAGGAGAATGATTGGCAAATGAAAAAAAGACAGATGAAAATATACTTTTTACAGTATATTATATTTCTGTCGACATGATAGATAATTTACTGTAACAGCCTCTGCCATCAGAGGACTGTCTTATCCCCTTTCTTATTCACCCTCTACACAACTGTTCAGAAAGACCAGCACTGTTATTGGGGTGGAACTCGACTCCCTGGAGAATGTGCACAAACTCCTAGGCATCAAGGACAATGGCTCTTCCCCACTACATAGCACACTGAAACAGTACAGAAGCACCTCCAGCAGGACTCTGAGACAACCAAGGTGCTCCGCAGAACACCATACGAAAGTCATTCCTCGCAGTTGCCATCAAACACCTCTTTCTGTTGTCGCAATGAGCTGGAGTACTGAGACTGGACAATGGTGTTGCTGCACTACAGACATTTTTGCACTGTCATACACTCTTCACCGTAGTCACTACCAGAAAATTGTAACTTGTTTATCATTGCATGGCCATTAGCTGTTACTGCACCTCAAATGAACCTTACCTCAGATTTTAAGCATCCAATTTCCATCTTCCCATTCTCTATCTGTTGATGAAGTTGCATAGCAACTGTTTTCTCCGTCTCCACGATTTAGATCAGTTGGAGATAACTTGTAACAGGTAAACTTGTAAACTGCTAAACTCTAACTTATTATTCACATAACACTGTCTGCATAACTCTGTCACCTAATTGTTAACATTGTTGCCTAATTTTTTTTACATGGAATCGAAATGTTAATGCTAATTGTTTCACACTAATTGTCTTTTACATTGATGTTATTTGCAAGAGCTTTTCTTAAATTTTACTGGTATTTTGTTTTTCTTTTCTACTTCTATATTTTTATATTTGCAGTACTTGAATGGACAAAGATTAAGTGTGCCTAAGAACCTTGCTTGCTAAGAAGGCATCAAGTTCAGAATGAACATAAACATGATTAATTTTATAAAATGTGGAAAGTGAAAGTCCATGCCAGCTATAGAGAGTGCAACGTGTCACACTTCTATTGTTTAGCACACAGCGCACATTTAAAATGGCAGGAAAAAAACATGAAATAGCTTAGTTTAGTTCATTATTTATGAAACTGGAATTAGTATATCTATACAGTATATCCTGTGTTATAATTGTTAGACCCAGCTGCAACTGCTAACATTATCATATATAAATAAAAAAAAAAAAAAAGAAATAGGCTAAATTTTAAAATTTAATATTTTCAGTAGTTTTTGAGTTTGTATGTCAGAGATAGAGCATTCCTTTTATACTACATCGATTTGCTAATGATTACAATTTTTTATTTATTAATTGACAACACAACACGTTTTAACTGATCATAGTTACATTTAATGCTATGGAATATTTGCAAGACTTGAGTCTTCAGGACAGAGAAGCTTACTTTTTCTGGATTCTCTGTAACATGACAATGCGTTTTTTTGCATTATTAACTTCAAGAGAAAGAAAAAAGAGAGGGTGGTAAAGTAACAACAGTACAGCAGAGGTCAAAAGTTACATACATTACAATTGCATACCCCTAGGCTAAAGATAATTAATTTCGGTTTTTCACAACTCCACACATTTCACCGTACTTTTCTTTTGCCAAATCAATTAGAGCATCTACTTTGTTTATATCAGAGGTAATTTTAATGTTTAATGTCAAATGCTTAAAGAGTGTCTCTTTAAACAGTCTGGAAGATTCTGAAAATTTATGTAATTACTTTTAAAAGCTTCTGATTCACTCATTGACATATCTAGGAGTTAAATGAGAGTGCACCTGTGGCTGTAAAAGGGCCTACATTTAGAGCCAGTGAGTTTTCGCCCTTGATACCATGGGAAAATACAAGCAACTCAGCAAAGACCTCAGAAAGAACTGTGGTCTTCGCTGTGGTCCAGTTCCTCCTCAGGAGCAATTTCTAAACAGCTGAAGGTACAACAAGCATCTGTATAAACAATTATATGCAAATATATCAATCTTGGGACCACACATAGGGATAAACAGACTTTGTCCAAAACTTTATACTGAATCCCCAAGACAACAACAAAGGAAGGAACTGATGAAGAAGTTGGAGACATCAGGTACTAAAGTGTGTATCATTCAAGTGTATGATGTATGTATCAAGTCCTACATTGCCATTGCCTGAAAGACTTTCACACAAGGACACTGTAAGACTGACATAAAAAGCCAGACTGAAGTTTGCATGTAATCACCAGGGCCCGTATTCACAAAGCTTCTTAGAATTCTCTCAGAGAGCTCCTATCTTAGCCTAAAAAGTCCTAGCTGGGAGTCCTAGACTAAAAGTGATTTAGGAAACTTCTCAGAGCAACTCTGAGTAAGGAAAGTACAAAAACCTTTATCTTAGTGAGGTGTGGTTGACCCCGTTGCTAGGGATGTGATTGGTTGATAAAAAACTATCTGCAAAGGTCTTAAAATGCACTCTTTGTGAAAATAGAATATATGACAATAGAATGGACAGTGAAATATAATTGTTAGACCCAGCTGCAACTGCTAACATTATCATATATAAATTAAAAAAAAAAAAAAAGAAATGGGCTAAATTTTAAAATTTAATATTTTCAGTAGTTTTTGAGTTTGTATGTCAGGGATAGAGAATTCCTTTTATACTACATCGATTTGCTAATGATTACAATTTTTAATTTATTAATTGACAACACAACACTTTTTAACTGATCGTAGTTACAAAACAGCAAATGTTGAAAATGTGTCTACTTTTGAAGCAACCAGTTTCCACGCAGTAGTTACTATATTTAAGTTCTTACATTTATTTACCATACTGATTTTATTACTTGCAATCCATTTCAGATTGATGTGAGCAAAATGGCTCACCTTTTACCAATTTACATGATTGCAGGACAGTCTATTTAAGTTGCACTTTTGGATGGTATGTAGCCAACAATCCAAGAGAGATGGAAGGAAGTAAAAGAACAAGAAAATCAAATTGGACAGAAGAGCAGTGTTTGGAGAATATTTCTTCTTTCCGCCATTTTGTCCTCTGCTATAGAAACTCTTAAGCCTCTTAAAAGTCCTCCTCTCTACTCTTAACAATTTTTACCTTAGGAGCTGTTTTTAGGGCTAAGATGTTTCGTGAATCATTTTTATCTTTACTAAGATTTAGTCCTAAATTTAAGAAGAAATTCTAAGAAAACGTCATAATTCTAAGAATTTTCTTAGAATTTCGTCACTAGGAGCAGCTTTTAAGCTTAGGAAGCTTTGTGAATACGGGCCCTGGTTTTTTGGAGGAATGTTCTCTGGTCAGATGAAACAAAAATTTAACTGTTTGGCCAGAATGCTCAGCAAAATGTATGGAGGAAAAAAGAATGAAACTTTTAGTCTGAAGAATACCATCTCAATTGTGAAGCCTGTGGGAAATGGGTCTGGTGAACTTTAGAAAATAAATGGCATCATGAAGAAGGAGGACTGTCTAGAACCGAATCAACACCTCAAGACATCAGCCAGAAAGAAAAAACTTGGTCGCAACTAGTTCCAGCAGGACAATGATCCTCAGCATACCTCCAAGCATATCACAAAATGGCTTAAATACAAAAAATATAAATACTGGAGAGGCCATCACAAAGGCCTTACCTAAATCCCAGAGAAAATTTTTGGACTGAATTGAAAAAGCATGTCTGAGAAGGAGGCCCACAAACCTGAGTCAGTTATACCAGTTCTGTCAAGAGAAATAAGCAAAATTTCCAGGAAAGTATTGTGAGAAGCAACTAAAAATTAAACAGAAATGCCACCAAATACTAAAAAGAATTATGTAAACTTTTGTCCTTTGAAAATCTGATAACAAAATCTGATAAAGTAAAGCTGAAATAAATCTGTTTCTTAGCTATTATATTGAAATGACAACTTATGAAAATAAAGTAGATACCATAATTAACATAACACAGGAAATGCATGGTAGCATGGAATGTGTGGAGTTGTGAAAAATTGAGTTTGAATAACTTGATATTTAAACTTCTGGCCTCAAATGTATATAGCTGATATAACATACTGCAAGTAATAGCCTGATCAGTCATAACATTAAAACCACCTGTCTAATATTGTGTAGGTCCCCCTTGTGCCACTAAAACAGCTCTAACCCGTCAAGACATGAACTCCACAAGACCTCTGAAGGCGTGCTGTGGTATCTTGCACCAAGATATTAGCAGAAGATCCTTTAAGTCCTGTAAGTTATGAGGTGGGGACCACAGATGCCTGATCGAATTGAGATCTGAGGAATTTGTAGGTGATTCATCAGCCCAAGCCACCATTGCTCCATGGTCCAGTTGTGCACACTGTAGGCACTTTCAGCGGTGGACACTGGTCACCAATGGGCACTCTGACCAGTCTGCAGCTACAAAGCCCCATACACAGCAAGCTGCTATGCACTGTGTGTTCTGACACCTTTCTATTATAGCCAGCATTAACGTTTTCAGCAATTTGTGCTACAGTAGCTCATTTGTGGGATTGGACCAGATGGGCTAGCCTTCACTGTCCACGTGCATCAGTGGGCCTTGGGCGCCCATGACCCTGTCACTGGTTCACCGGTTGTCCTTCCTTGGACCACTTTTGGGAGGTACTAACCACTGCATACTGGGAACACCCCACAAGACCTGCTGTTTTGAAGATGCTCTGACCCAGTCGTCACAATTTGGCCCTTGTTAAAGTCGCTCAGATCTTTACGCTTGCCTATTTTTCCTGCTTCTAACACATCAACTTCAAGAACTGACCCTTCCCTTGCTGCCTAATATATCCCAACCCTTGAGAGGTGCCATTGTAAAGAGATAATCAATGCTATTCACATCACCTGGCAGTGGTTTTAATATTATGGCTGATCGGTGTATATTGCCGAAGGTTTGTGGACACCTGACCATCACACCCATATGAGCTTTCTGAATATCCCATTCCAGATTTACTCTCCCCTTTGCTGTTATAATAACTCCACTCTTCTGGAAGGCTTTCCAATAGATTTTGGAACGAGGCTGTGGGGATTTGCCCATTCAGCCAAAAGAGCATTAGTGAGGTCAGGCAATGATGCAAGGTGAGGACAGTTGACATTACAGTTCATCTCAAAAGTGTTCAGCATGGCTGAGGTCAAGGCTTTGTGCAGGCCACTTGAGTTCTTCCACACCAACCTCGGCAAACCATGTCTTTCTGGACCTCACTTTGTGTACAGGGCCACTGACATGCTGGAACATATTTCAGCTAGACCCCTTAGTTACAGTGAGGAGAAATTGTAATGGTATACTATACAAAGACATTCTATACAATTGTGTGTGATAACATATTAGAACAAGCATATTAATATAAAACTCTCATTTACACTATAGTTGGAGATATTCAATGCTGCTATAGAAAATTAATCAACACTTTCTGATTTGAGAATTGAACCATGGTGTGGTATAATTATTGTAATCAACACACATTCTCAGTTAAAAGAAAAATTATTTGACTATCATTCAAGTGTGCTGCTTAAAATGCCAGCAACCCCACTGTAAAACACCTTCCCACCTCCCTGCTAAAAGTAGTCAAAGTTCTCATGTACTGACTAACTGAAAGGGTTAATCAGCATGTTTCAGTACAGAGATGCAACATACACACGAGTTCATGAATATTCAGCAAGCCATTCCATGCGGAGCACCACATTTGCACTTTAAAGTAAAGTGACTATTTGATCTGGTTGATAAGGGACACAGTAAAGACCATAGATCTATTGGAGGGAATTTTTTTTTACAAGAAAAGATGCAAACTGGAGTTTGCCTGGATGGTTCTAAGAGGTAAATGCTTTTATAAAGATGCAAAAAGATGCAAATGCTTCTTTATCTAAGAAAGACCCACTCATTTACTAAGAATATCAGTGAAATAGTTGCTTTAGAGAAGTACAGAAAAAGTAGTTGTGTCACGTCAAGGAAATTAAATTTTTTTTATGATTGCATGACCATTATCTCTTATTGCACTTCAAATGAACCTTACCTCAGACTTTAAGCGTTCAATTTCAATCTCCCCATCCTCTATCTGTTGTCGAAGTTGCTTAGCAACTGTTTTCTCGGTCTCCACGATTTGGAGCAGATGGAGATACTTCTGCATTAAAGTCTCATGCTCTGTGGCCAGGTTTCTGTAGCTGAATGTGCAAACAAAAATATCATAGAATAAACTATATCATATTATGGGACCATAATCATAACACTACACAGGTTGTCTGGACATACTGTGAATTCACCATTTTCACAATTTATCAGAAATGTTGGGACAATGTTTTTTTTCCCCAGCACCCAAAATCACGTAAAACTGCCTTGTGCTACTCTAGAAATAAATAGTGTAAGTATTCTAGCTCATATTTGAGAATGAAGCCCAGAGTCTGTGTAGATGTTTCAAACAGTCATGTGGAGGTCTCTAAACAACCATATAACCATTCTATACACTCTGCTCCCGCATTTAAAAGAACCTTCACATACTCAGATAATAATTACTACACATCAAGTGGACAGTTAGTACAATCAGTACATCATACTGCAGTGAAGTAAGACACTAAATCCGAGAAATTAGTACTTAATTAACTAGCATTATTCAATACAGGGGCTGGTCAGCTGCAACATCATAAACATCATAATTGTTAAACACATAAGAATTTAAAAATAAATAAATATTCAAACCTAAAAATACAAATGAAAATATGAGAAAAGAAACCAGTCACCACATAATATTTTAAATTCAAACTAAATAACACATAGCACAAAACTCATGAATCATCATATATACAGTTGGTGAAAATGTCACAAAGGTATGGAAGCCTTATAACAGCTGTTTGCAAGAGAGTTACTCTCATTAGATGAGATGCAATGTGCATGCACAGCAATGCTCCCAAAACCTACAAACTGCATCTACTTTGTTACATAATCACAAGGTATCAACTAGTGAAGCACTGCAGGAAGTGTATGCAAGTAATGACTTGTGGATTATTTCCATGTGAGATCTAAAACCCAGGTAGAGGAAACATTACAGAAAACAATTAAATTAAAACAATGCAACATAATTGGCTATACCTATACTTATGTTATGCCTATGAATTTGTTAGAAAATAACACAGATTTTGTCTGAATAATGCAAAAAATAACATGAAATAAAATTGTATACATAACACATACAGTCAGGTCCATAACTATTTGGACAGTGACACAATTTTTGTGATTTTGCCTCTGTACACCACCACAAATGGATTGGAAATGAAGAGATATTGACTTTCAGCTTTAATTCAAGTGATTTAACAAAAATATTGCATTAACCGTTTAGGAATTACAGCCATTTTTTGCAGTCCCCCTCCATTATTACGGACTCAAAAGTAATTGGACAAACTAACAATCATAAATATTATGATTATTTTTAATACTTGGAGGCAATTCCTCCAAGGTCATCAGACATTTAATTCCTTTGCCTTAAGAAGTCCTTGGGTTGCTTCTGCATTCATCCACTTTAGCTGTCTTCCGTGGTCTTCCAGGCCTTTTGATGTTGCCGAGTTCACCAGTGCATTCCTTCTTTTTAGTAACGTACCAAATTGTTGATTTGGCCAATTCAAAATTTTCTGCTATCTCTCTGATAGGTCTTTTTTTGTTTTTTTCAGCCTAATGATAGCCTACTTCATTTCCACTGACACCTCTTTGGATCGCATATTGAGAGTTCCCATGAACAGCTACCAAACGCAAATTTAATGCTTGGAATCAACTCGAGAGCTTTTATCTCATTAATTTGTCATGGAATAACAAGGAAAAAGGCCACACCTGGCCAGAAAACTGCTTATCAGTCAATTGTCAAATTACTTTTGAGCCTGTGAAAATGGAGGGAATCTGTAAAAAAATGCCTGTAATTCTTAAATGGTTAATGCAATATTTTTGTTAAACCCCTTGAATTAAAGCTGAAAGTCTTTAAAGTGACTGCTTCATTTCAAAGCCACTGTGGTGGTGCACAGAGACAAAATTGCAAAAATTATGTCGCTGTCCAAATACTTATGGACCTGACTGTATTATCTAATATAAACTGAAGAATCATTGCAATGTCCTTTTATTCATGGAATATTAAGCAATGATTAAGCATGGCCACATATAAAGTACATTATCTGAACTCTGATTTGTGCATTATGCATTGCTGAGCTGTCCTCCCAGTGGTGAATATATCAACAAAACCAAAATAAGCCAGGCTCTAAAAATAATACTTAATAGAACATTGAAGCTAATTATAAATACACTATATGGCCAAAAGTATGTGGACACCTGACCATCAAACACATAGTTTGTTTGAAGCACACAGTTGGAAGCACACAGTTGTACAGAATGTCTTTGTATGTTGTAGCATTGCAATTTTCCTTCACTGGAACTAAGACGCCCAAACCTATTCCAGGATGACAATTCCCCTGTGCACAAAGCGAGCTCCATGATGGTGTGTTAAGGTTTGAAGTGGAAGAACTCCAGTGTCCTGCACAGAGCTCTGACCTCAACCCCACTGAACACCTTTGGTATGAACTGGAACACTGACTGGTCTCCTCAACATCCCAACATCAATGCCTGACCGCGCTAATGTCGACCATGACTAATGTCACTAACTCTTTTAGCTGAATGAACACAAATCCCCACAACCATGCTCCAAAATGTAGTGGAAAAGCTTCCCAGACGAGTGGAGCTTATTATAACAGCAAACGATGTGATGGTCAGGTGTCGACAGACTTTTGCCATATAGTGTATGTTCACTAAACCCAAAATCATTTTGTCCTTAAGACAATGTTGTGTTTTGATTAGTGCACAATGAACATGGAGATCCTTAACTCAAAGCTCTTCCTTGAAAAAAATTAAGCAAGCTAATAAAACAACCTTAGACTAGGTAAAGATCTTTATGACACAATTTCTGGACTTTGCTCAAATTCAAATAATGATAATTAGAAAATGCTACTTCAAACATATTTACACATACTTGACCCAGGCATTGTGGTCCTCAGGAGGTCCTCCACTCGTCTGAATGTTAAACCTAGATTCTGTCAGATCTAAAGCACAGACTACTAGGAGCAGTGTTAAAGTGTTTCTGATGGTGGAATCAGCCTACCTGGCATGTGTTATTGCTGCTACCCACTCATCGCAGTCCTTCACATCTTCAGTGCGAAGCTCAAGAGTTTTCTGATTTTCATGGTTGAAGCTGATTGTGAAATAATACTGAAATGTACAAAAAAAGCAAGTTTTAGCAGTCCTATTTTCAGGAGTATGAGCTAATTGTTTGTTTACAATTTATGGTAATAAACTAAATTTTAAAAAAAGTCATAAACATGGATTATTTCTTCTTTCTAATTAACTAGTCTTCCATCCATGGTGTACGTGGTCAAAACTGGCTAGGCCACTTATATTTTTATCACCTATTGTTGCATTACACTTTTTAGGCCACCCCATTCCTAGTAATTATCACAATATTTACATTCCTTTTTGCAATTTAGGTTAATAAACCTCACTTACATGCAATTATAACACTTTGAGTAAAATAATAACACTTTGTATTTTGTTTGGGGAACTGTAGACCAGAGAAAAACCTTGCTGAGTGATTAAATACTGGTAGGCTAGAATGATATGTCAAAGTATAGGCAAGGTGTTTTAAACATTACAAATTTAATCAGGTTTCAACGTAAAATGAAAAGTGCCAAACTATGACCAAACAACAAAGCTTTACTTGTTTTGCATACTGCACAGATTCATTTACATTATGAGGCAAAGGAATAAAATCAATACTTAATTTGCAAATTCAGTCAGTCCCATCAGTTTGCATGTGTGTCTTCATGCACATGAATGACAATACGTAGTCACAATGGCATGGGCCTTGCATATCCCTTGGGAAAAAAATGCCACCTATAGATTTGTTTTTTCCACCTGCAAAAGCGTGTGTGTGTATGTGTGTGTGTGTGAGTGAGAGAGAGAGAGAGCGTGAGAGAGAGAGAGAAAATTTTTGTTCTGCATCTTTTTACATCTTCTTATAGCCTGGCCCATTCATTTTCTATGGCCGCTTAGACCTAAGCATGGATGAAGAAACTTGGAGCAAATTGCAGAAAATTCAGTGAGAACTGTTATGATAGTTATGATAGAGGAAAATAATAAATTGGCCAAATTTGACTGGAACACTGGGCTGGAAAGAGAGTTTGACTGGAAACTTCATGCGAGCAATGGTTTATGAACAGAGACAAATTTAGAAATGTACCCAAAAGCAATATCCTAGACCAGGTGTATGCAACTGAACTTTTTGAAGGCTAGCTACATAAAATTCCTTGCTTATATAGGTCCAGATAAGCAACTACCATGACTGAATAAAGACAACAACCACCTTTTAATGCTTGACCAATTGTGAGTAGTTTATTACTATAAATAAGACAACAACTTGAAGATGTAACGCTTTGTTTTGGAGGGCTGCTGTGCCATGGGCTCTGGGCAGATGAAACATCTGTTGTTTTTTTTTGTTTTTTACTTCAGCATTCTTATTTAACAAACTATGTCATCAGACCAGAGTGTGTAAATTAAATGACAAATCTATGAAAGCCTATGTAAAATCTTACCTTTTTTGTTAAGCTGCCGTAAGCTAAATAATTCTTATAACATGCATATGATTGGGAACTACAAGCCACAACAGTGGATCTGATATAGAAGGCACGCTGGTTCATGGGACAACATCCTGATCCTGTTGAACATAAACATCACTTGAATAGAACATTTCCAGCAATGTGAAGTAAGCTAAAAGGTCTCAACAAGTATCACACTATGCTGCAATCAAAACAGATTCTGTGAGATATTACAAAGTTAGTTATTGAAATACACAGTGCCTCTGGAAAGTATTCAAATCCCCCCTGCCCCATCCTGTAAGCCTTAATGTGACTATTCCATACGCCTAAATGTTGTTGTGAAATGCTATAAAAAGCTGTACTGTGCTTTGTTTTGTTCAAACATTCACTGTCACTAAGGAATCACTGTTAGGTCCCTGGTGGACTAGTGGTTAGGCCACAGCACTCTCACCGCTGTGGCCCGGGTTTGATTGCTGGCAAGGGAACCAACCCTTGTGCAACAGTGCACTCTCAGTACCGGTCCCAAGCCCGGACAAAAATGGGGAGGGTTGCGTCAGGAAGGGCATCTGGCGTAAAAACTGTGCCAAATCAAATATGCGGACCAATGATCTGCTCTGGCGACCCCTAACGGGAGCAGCCGAAAGAAGAACAAACTAAGGAATCACTGTTGCACCCGCCAGTGTTTATAAATACTCTACTTGTGTAACTTATTGTTCAAAGGTGACTAAACAACTTCCAGCAGCTTCTTCTGTTTTTGAGGTCTGAAGAGGGACGTAGGGGTGTGCCTCTAGATCTTTATAGAGCTATAGAACTTTATGAAAGGTTGTTTTTGGTTTGCTTTGTTTTTATCTTTAGTGCCATCCATAAACCAGCCTCTGTTTGTTTTTAGTTCAAGACTGTTTACTGTTTTATGTATTGTGTCATGTACTTTCTTTTCTGTTGACAGGCCATTAAAAGACTGGATCTATATGCACATTAAATGCATTGAGGCGCAATCTTCTGGTGTGTATGTGTATAATCTTTTTGGTTGCTGTTTGCCTACTCTCATCCACTATTGGACAGTAAAATGTTACAGGCCCCCCTTATCTCTAGACCTTAGCAAAGGTATGTAACAAAATGTATTAATCAAAAATAACTATTTTTGCTTAGGATCCAGAACAGATCATCTACCTGCATAGCCCGAAGCTTAGAAGAGGCATTACAATACTGAGGCTATTCCCTGTTTGACTATCTTTAATTAATCTAGTTAATTATACCTGGTCAGCCTGTCCTTCCAGAGCTCACTCAGGACCTTCCTGAGGTGGTCCGCCCATGTGTTCAAGTGGCTCACAACGTCATCTAGGTAGGTGGCTGCAAACTGCCAAGGTGGGAGTAGGATGACGTCCATAAGCCACTGGAACATCGTGGGCGCACCGTGAAGCCCAAGGGGAAAACTCGTCAGTGGCCAATGATGTGTTAGGTCATTTACCCAGCTGTTGCAAGCGATAGTTCACTGGGCCCACCCTTTCAAGGACTGTGTACGGGCCTTGCCAGTGGGCCAGGAACTTGGAGTCAGTGATGGGCAGCAGGAAGAGCACCCAGTTGCCTGGCTGGCCTTGCTGGGTTGCAGTGGCCAGTTGTATGCTCGTTGCTGTTCCGCCTGCACCTCCTCCATGTGCTTCCTCACTATGGGGGCACCCGGTTGATCTTCTCCTGCATGTCCTGGACGTACTCAATGATAGAGCAGAATGAGGATGGCTGCTCTTGCCATGTCTCTTTGGCCACATCCAACAGCTCTCAAGGTCTTCTTCCAAAGAGGAGCTTGAAAGGGTTGAAGCCTGATATATGGTGTAATTGCAACCTGCAACAGCCAGTAGAGGTCAGACATAAGTTTCGACACAAAGGGTGTACCTTGGTCGGTTAAGAGGTCTTTAGGGATCCCCACATGGTTGAAAAGAATGACGAGTTCCCTGGCGATGTTCCGGCAGGTGGCTTTCGGCAGTGGGACCACCTCGGGGTACCGGGTGGTGTAATGCACGATGATCAGTATACATTCATGGCCCCAGATGAATTTTGGAAGCAGCCTTACCAGATCCATGTAGAATGGGGAGATGATCTGGGCCCAGTTCCCCTTATGCCATTCTTCGTGGGCGGAGATGAACTCGAAGATGTGCATGAAGGCCTCGGGGGCAACGATCACTGTCATCTTGACAAGGAGGCGCTGGGCATCTCTGCAGGGGTTGGGGAGAGGGGTGGCGGGGGCCATACTCTTCTGCAGGGCCAGCAACTCTTCAGTGGTGGTGCAGAGCCCTATCGCCAACTCCTGGGTGACCCCTTGTTGATGGAGGCTGGTCTACAGTAGATGCTTGAGGACAGGGTCCATGGTGTTGGTGAGGTTGGGTCTGTGCTCATGCCCATGTTCTCCACCAGTGTAGCAACTCACTGCAGTGATAAGCAGAACACAGACACGCAAGAAACAGGACTGTTGCAAAGGAGGGTAAATTTATTTCCTTAGAGTGAGCAGTGCTGGTGCTGAGGGTCATGGGTTGTGTTGGGGTGCTAGGGATGTGCATCGCAGTGGGCTCCGTGGACCAAGTATAGAGGTGCAGGCTGCAGAATGGCATTACTAGGCTGCAGCTAACGGTGTTAGTGGCGCTAATAGAGTGTCAGAGCTTAAAACGCTTTCACCATCTCGGAGCACGATGTAAGGATGGCCTTCAGAAAGCAGCAGGACCAGACGGCATTTCAGGTCAGGTCCTTAAAGCCTGCGCTGACAGCTAGCACCAGTGTTCATGGAGATATTCAGCCTCTCCCTGGAACAGTCGACAATCCCCACATGCTTCAAGCAGTCCATTAATGTTCGTGTCCCAAAGAAACCCCAGCCTGCCTGTCTCAATGACTATCGCCCAATAGCCCTGACCTCAGTTGTGATGAAGTGTTTGGAAAAACTGGTCAGAGACTTCATCACTTCTTCATTACCTGATACACTGGACCCACTACAGTGTGCATATCATCCCAATCGTTCTACAGAGGATACCATACAATACCTCCTCCACACAACCCTGAGCCGTCTGGACATTGGAAAAATGCTCTTTGTTGACTACAGGTTGGCATATAACACTATAATATATAAAGGGTGGGCAAACATGTTTCATCCTCCCTCACTCTCAGCACTGGAGCCCCACAGGGTTGTGTTCTGAGCCCCCTTTTGTACTCACTGTACAAATATGACTGCGTAGCAACTTCTAGCTCTACCACCATTGTTAAGTTTGCTGATGTTGTGGTGGGCCTGATCTCCGACAACAACAAGAAAACCTACCTGGAGGAGATAACAAGCCTGGAGCATTGGTGCCAGGAGAACAATCTCCTCCTAAACATCAGAAAGACCAAAGAGCTGATTGTGGACTTCAGCACGAAGCAGGAGAGGAGCTACCAACCCCTCACGATCAATGGGACCCCAGTGGAGAGAGTGGATAGTTTCCGGTACCTTGGTGTTCACATAGATAGATAGATAGATACTTTATTGATCCCGAGGGAAATTCTTGGTATCCAGCAGCAATAGACAGTAACAACAGAAAGGGAAAGGTAATAGATTAAAATAGCACCATAAGTCTGTACAGTCGGTACTAAGTATAAAGATATGACAGTGTAAATACCTTATGAATTTACTTACTTACAGTCATTATAAACTGGTTAGTGTATAGAGCTGACCAGAAGTTAGACAAGTTACATTATACAAGTTATACAAGCTGACCAGAAGTCAAAATAAGTTAAGCTATCCAGGTTATACTAATAGATGCATGAATCATAGCAGTGCAACAATGATATGCAGTTAAGTGTGGCAATATGTAACAGTGCAACATAGTCTTTGTTGTGCAAATGCTCAAGTAATTGTACAAAGTACAATGAGCAGCATGAAGTGTCAATGGCATAGAGTCTGTGAGAAACAGAGCAACTGAGCAGACCATGAGTCCTACAGATGCATACAACATCTTGATGTATATGACAGATGGTATTTGTTAGATTTCCCCGTCCACTTTACCACGACCCTGAAGGGAGGTGTTGTAGAGCCGAATGGCTCTGGGGACAAAGGATCTCCCAAGTCTGTCAGTTGAGTATCCTTTTGACAGAAGTCTACCACTGAACACACTCCTTTGTTTGCTGAAGACTGAGTACAGTGGGTGTTCAGGGTCTGCCATGATGGACAGCATTTTATTCAGTGTCCTCCTCTCCACCACCACGTCGAGAGAGTCCAGTTCCATGCCAACCACTGAACCAGCTCTTCTGACCACCTT
>CM040980.1:17662336-17673417 GCA_022985145.1 Pangasius djambal
AGGTAACAGGGGAGACCCAGCCCTACGGAAGTCAATGACCATCTCCTTGGTTTTTGTGATGTTTAGTTGGAGCTGATTGTAATTGCACCACCTTACAAACTCCTTGACTAGGCTTCTATACTCATCCTCCTGACCATCCTTAATACATCCCACAATGGCAGTGTCATCAGAGAACTTCTGTATGTGACATGACTCAGAACTGTATTTGAAGTCCGAGGTGTATAGCGTGAACAGAAAGGGGGCGAGGACAGTCCCTTGTGGAGCTCCTGTGCTACTGGAGATGGTATCAGAGCAGCATTCTCTCATCCTGACATATTGTGGCCTTCCGCTGAGGTAGTCCGTGATCCAGATCACCAGGTTCTGATCCATCCCTATGTCAGACAGCTTGTTCCTCAATAAGAGGGGCTGGATTGTATTAAAAGCACTGGAGAAATCAAAGAACATAATTCTCACAGCACTATTCCCCTTATCGAGATGAGAGAGGGTCTGATGAAGCAAGTAGAGAACGGCGTCATCAACACCAACCTTCTGTCTGTAGGCAAACTGCAGGGGATCGAGTGCATGCTTAACCTGAGGTCTAAGGAGATGAAGAAACAGCCGTTCAAAGGTCTTCATGATCTGAGACGTCAGCGCTACAGGCCTGTATTCACTCAGTTCTTTCGGGCCATTTTTCTTCGGAACTGGGATGAGACATGATGTTTTCCAGAGTTTAGGTACTATCCCTAGTTCCAAACTCAGATTGAAGATGTTTTTAAATGGCTCACTCAGTTCACTGGCACAAGCTCTTAGCATTCTCGGACTTATCCCGTCAGGGCCTGCAGCCTTGTTGGTGCGGAGTCTCCTTAGTTCTCTCATGACTCACATCACGCAGGACCTGTCATGGTCTTGCCATGTTAACACCATGGTGAAGAAGGCCCGGCAGAGTCTACACCTTAGAAGCTTGAGAGACATTTGGCTGCCCTCTAAGGAACTTTTACAAATCACCATCGAGAGCATCCTGAAGGGAAGCATCACAGCCTGGTTTGGGAACAGCACCAAGCAGGATAGGCGGGCTCTCCAGCAGGTGGTTCGATCAGCTGGGTGTACCATCCATGCATAGCTCCCTGACCTACACTCTATCTGCTGGGACAAGGCCAGGAAAATAGTGAAAGACCTTAATCATCCGAACAACGGAACAATCTCTCTTTTGCAGTAAGGGAAGCATTTCCGCTCCCTAAAGGCCAATACAGAGAGGATGAGGAGGAGATTCTTCCCGCAGACCATTCGGGCCCTCAACCAGTATAACACCAAGGACTAAGAATCGTCCATCTCCATCCATACATCTCCTTCAAACACCCAACCTTCATCTACGTCTACATTACATAACATTACTAATTTATTTTAGTATTTAGTATTGCATTTATTGCACATTGCACATTATTGCACATTATATATTGCACATCATATATTTAATATTTTTCTTTATATTTTTTAATATATATTTTTATGTATATATTTTTCTTTATTATTTTTCTATATTTTCTTATTTTATGTCAGTACAGCTGCATAAAGCATTTCACTGCAAGTCATACCGTGTATGGTTATGCATGTGACAAATAAAATTTGAATTTGAGGCGTCGAGAGGTCTGGGATGCTCCCGTGGGTGCCAGGGATGACAGCTGGTGAAGGGGGTGAATGCTGCTGTCATTGTTGTCATCAATCCCTGCAGTGGAGAAACAGAAAGGCCTCAGCGGAATTAAGCAGACAGAACTTGCTCACATTGCTGTGGCCACAGTGCCCTTTTATACCCTCCTGTCTTCTCTGTGAGGGTGAGGAGCTGCCACAGTCCTTACTGGCCCTCAGCTGTGCTCTATTTCTCCGCCCCACAGCCATGTAATTGTTTGCAGTCCACAACAATGGTGCAGAAGTGGCGCTGTCCCTTCAGCACCCAGGCAGCAGTCATGTGAGGAGCATGCCATAGTTTTTGTGTGTGGATGGGAGCCCCGGAGTCACAGCATCTTGCCTGAAACTTTGCAGATGCATTAGAATATTGGTGTTATTCTATGCTTTATTTACCTTTTATAATTAACGCTGTTTCCCCTAGCCAGCTTGTAATGGAGGCATTACAATATTGTAGTTATTCTACACTTTTTTGACCTTTGCAATTAACACTGGTTAATTACACAATTTAAACCACAGCCAGTCATGGTAACCTCCAGAGGAGATCCCCTACCCGCCTAGCCTGAAGATTTGTGGAGGCATGAGAATATTGGCATTATTCTATTTTACCTTTATAATTAACTCTAGTTCCCCTGCCTGCCTAGACTGAAGCTTTGTAGAGGCATTAAAACTATTGGAGTTATTCTATACTAATAGAATAATTAATTAATTTAGTTAATTACATAATCATATACCACAGAGTGTTGTCACACCCTGTGTCGTTCATATCAGGTGAGCCGTTGTACTGCCTACCTTACCTTGCGCAACATAGTTGTTGCAACTTCTGTAGTTCACTCTAACTATAGTCAGAGGAGAACTGGAAGCAGATCCCATAACTGCATAGATTAAAGCTGAGTGGGGGCAGCAGTATATGAGAAGTATTCTATGCTTTAGTTGACTGTTATAATTGCTCTAGTTGATTATACAGTTGGATAACACAGTGTGTTGCCATACCCTGTAGATTGCTTGTGTGCAATATGCAAACTTCATGAACAAGTTCCATGACCTTTCTATAATGGTTTGAGTTTTACAAGAAACTAGAACACGCTAATTGCAGAATTGCAGAGGCTCCATGCCTGGTAGTATGTAAGTCCTAAAGAGCATTTGAAATATCGGTGCCAACACCCACAAGGAATCACTTTCTTGCAAAAAAAACAAACAAAAAAAAAAACATAGTTAGCAAAAGGCTCACATTAAGATAAAAGC
Organism: Pangasius djambal; assembly: GCA_022985145.1. Classification (NCBI taxonomy): domain Eukaryota; kingdom Metazoa; phylum Chordata; class Actinopteri; order Siluriformes; family Pangasiidae; genus Pangasius; species Pangasius djambal. Next base: position 17,665,241 of record CM040980.1, read on the forward strand.
AAAACACCTTCATGTTTACACTGTGTCTAGTCATAATCAGAGATTATCCTGATTTCAGAGATCCAACTCATTAGTACACAATTAGTCTGTTGCCACAACTTAAGTATTTAAATGTATAACACTGTGTAGCACCACAAGACCGTAGGAGAGCTGAACACAGACACCAGGAGGTGGGGGTGAGAGAAACATGCCCTTTATTTTAAGTGGTAGTGAAGGGAAAAGGCTGGGCGTGGCAAGCTGGCAGGAGCAGCGTGGCAGTGGGAAGCAGGGGGCATGGCAGTCAGGCAGGGTGAGGGTCGGTGTGCAGAGGTCTGAGCTCTTTGTCCTCAGTGATGTCGGTTTCTATCAGGGAGAGAGACAGAAATTTGTCCTGTGTTTTACCATATCCGACTGACTTTGAAAGCGGCCGCTGGTCCCTTTTATACTCTCCAGGCTTCTGCTGGAGGGTAGTGAACTGTCGTGGTAATCATTGACTGAAAGTGTCTCTCTCTCCACAACGACATACTTCCTTTCGGTGGGGGTCAGCTTTCAACTCATGTAGAGGACAGGGTGCTCCTCCCCTTCAAAGGTTTGTGATAACACGGCTCCCAGTCACATCTCCGACACATCCTTCTGCACAGTGAAGGGGAGGTTGAATTCGGGGTCCGGCTGGCCTTTCCTAGTGAGGTCTGAGAGAGAAGAGGAAATCGAGGAGAAATTGGGCACAAAACTTCGGTAATACCAAATGGTCGGTCACGGGTAGTCCCTGACAGCTTCCACTTTTTTCTCCTGCAGCATCTGGAGCCCCCTGCCAATGCGGTATCCCAGGTACTGTGCCTCCGTGAGCCCCAGGCGACATTACAGTCAGGATAAAAATCCCGCTGTTCTGCTGACTGATTTGGCTGGTGCTCTATTACTTTCATTTATTTATTTACTTATTTGTTATTACTTTATATTTTTGTCTGTCTGATGGATACAAGTTATTTCTGAGTTCGGCTCTCAAATGTGACCAGTGGATTTGAATAATAAATAAACGTGATAGTTTGATAAAACTAGTTTGTTTACCTCATCTCCCGCGAAGGGATTCTGCACACAAAAAAGAAAAGCCCTTTCCTGGATGAATACGCACCGTAATGAAGCGAGTGGATTTCCTGATGGATCTCATATCTATAAGATGGATTTCTGTGTGCGAGGTTACAAATGTATGTTCCTTTTCTACGTGCGTTTCTCAAAAATGCAATTAACACCAACGTGCAAGTATGCACTGAATTTCTTAAATGTCAATCACTCATCACTCAGTGATGATCACTGAAACCTCATTACATCCCATAACTTTTGGCATAATGTTATTTACCTTACTCCCTATGCCAATACAGCATATGACGTCTTTTGTACTGTTGTCTATCACAACCAGACATTGGTTCGCGGGGTTAGTGCAAAAAGTCTCTGCCAACAAGGTGGGCTGTTTATTGTAAATAGACACTCCGTTAAAGGGATCAGGTCTGATCAGGTCTGAGACCCGAGACAACTAATACTGAACCCGACCCGTGTCCGAGGCACTCGTCAAAGTTTTGGACCCGAACCCGCTCGGTTCTTGGGTCGGATCTCGGGTTTTCAGATCCAAGTGGGCCCGTGAAGACCTCTAGTTGGCGGTTAACCCTGACTTGCCTCCCTGAGATTGTAGAAGTGGTCAGACCAGGTGGAGGAATGGATCACATCATCAATGTAACATCGTCATCGCCTCTGGGCTCAGGGCCACCTGCAAGTACCCCTTTGTACCGCCTGAAGCAGAGGAGGAGCTCACGGTTGATGTTCCAGGAGGTGGCATTTCGAAGTAGTGCCTCAGGGTATAGGGTGGCGTAGTCCATGATGACCAAAATGTAGCCATGGCCCCGGGCAGACTTCGGCAGTGGCCCCAGGAGATCCATGCCTTTCCTTTCGAAGGGGATGCCAATGATAGGAACAGGAATGAGGGGAGCGGACTTAGAGGGCGTGATTCTCTGACCCCGGCAGCACTGCTGGCAGAACGCTGGGACCGCCACATCCATCCCAGGCCAGGGAAATCGGTCCTTTAGTTTCTCTAATGTGTTGTGTGTCCCCAAATGTCCTCCAAGTGGGCGTGAGTGGGCCAGGTGCATGACGGCTTGGGTCCTGCTGCGGGGAACCACCAACAGCTTGCAGGGCTGGCCTCGGCACTCCGTTCTGAAGTATAGGAGACGGGTACCAGGAAGTATGCAGCTGGGAGCCTTTGCTATGGATTCTGATGGAACCCCTCAATAACTTGTACCTGGCCCCAACAGTGCCTGTCGTCCTCCTTCTGTTACCACCCGAAATTCCCCTCCCGGGCAACCTGCAAAAACACAGAGGAGACAGGGTTAGTAGGGGTGGGGGTTCTCACCTGCTGAGGTTGCCCCGTCGTCGCCTTCACCCTGGGCCAGGCAGTCCCGCTGGACCCGTGGCCTCTTTGTTCTGGAGAAACCCGGCCAGTCTCGACCCAGTACAAGGGGCACAGGAAGTTCTGCTATGAGCCCCACGAGGAGCGTCCACTCCTCAGCCTGGTGTTTAACTCTGACTCTGGCTGCCGGCACTTCTTGAACATCCCTGTGCACACAGGAGACCGTCAAGGATCTATCTGCCTTGGGGGGGGGGCGGGGGGGGTGAAAGCAGGCAAAGTCGGACCAGGGTTACAGTGCTTCCTGAGTCTAGGAGGGCCGAGACTGGATTGCCGTTGATCTCCATGGGGATGGTCGGGAAGCTGGGAAGGGTTGACATATGCATGGCGCAGCCTGCAAGCCAGGGCACGTCGGTTGAGGCGGGGTCCAGTTCAGTAGGCATGGGCTCGTCCCTGGGAGTTACATAGGCGGAGTGATTGTTGGTGGGTCTTCCTTCCCCATGGGAGTGCTGGTCTAGGCATCTCGGCAGTGGATGCTGGGAAAACTCTCAACGCTCGCCCCGCCGATTTCCAAGGTGGCCACTGCACATTCCAGTGACTCTAGTATCTCTCGGGGGTTGCGGGCACCCCGCATGCCTATGGCTTTCCGTTCTTCGGGAAGCAGAGCCTTCAGTAAATGGTCCATGGCCACTCTCTCGATGACCTTGGCGGCGGAGAGGATCTCGATCTGTAGACACCTCTTGGCGGTGCGTAACGAGGCGTCCATTTGGTGTGCGAGAGGGTAGTGCGATCGATGCCTGCATCCTCCACCACTGTGGAGGTCCCAAGTATACTCTCCAGGCTTCTGCTGGAAGGTAGAGAACTGCCGCGGCAATCCAGCCAAGTCGAGTTTCTCCACCCTGCCTTGCAGCCACGGGTTCTCAGGCTGTCCAAAACAATGGTGGTGCTGAACCGGCACTGTCTGTTCAGCACCATTGTGGCAGTCCTGTGAGAAGCGCTGTGTGTTTTTTGTGCGCAGGCTACCGGCCTGCCATCACAACTGGTACTAACTTTCCTCTGCTACAGGCCTGATAATGTCTTTCCTTGTTTCCATGAAAAACTATTTAACCCTGTCTACAAACTTTCACATATTACTAGATGTTTTCTTTCCATTGTTATATCTGTGTCAGCATAAGGTTATTACTTGATAACTGCCCAGGTGTTTCAAGTTGTTAACTGACCAGATATGTTCATATGCTGTCAACCTATAATGAAGGAGGACTGTCTACTAGGAATATTTGGAGCAACACTGGACTGTGGACTACGGACAACTTCAACCACCTTGGACTAATGCACAACCTTGTGCCCACTGTGGATTGCACTTCAAGTTGTGCCCTAAGAGTTCCACTCAGTTCCACCTTCAGACCATGGGGGAAATGTAGGTACCATGAATCCACAGATAGAGAGTGCGCTTTTATTAAGTACTTTATGAATCATTTGTCAATAGATGTAAAAAACATATAAAAAATATAGCCGCAAGCTGTGATTATCGGGGTCCAAACATCTTCAGCAAATAGTGGCTAGTTCTTGCCAAGCTACATAGAACAATAAAGATGACACAGACAAACATACTTATCAAGTTTTGTGAGGATTGCTTACAAATAAATATGATATGTCTGAAAATTGTATGATATGTTGTTAAAAGCCATTTGGCTGAAGGCAGCCATGTTTCTGAAGTTATCCAATGGTAAATCCAGTTACAGATAAGCAGACAATTTAGCACACCAAATTTCAGCTAAATTAAACTTTCAGTTTCTAAGAAACAGCTATTTGAACTTAACTCCACCCCCTGTTGACATCCATTCAAGTTTGGTGTGGATCCATACAACCAGTATTCAGTTACTGCTGTTTTAGTAAATCAAGCCAGATTGACTGGCAATTGATAGCAATGAGCACTGTTGTTTGCAAATCAACAAAATGTTTTAGATAATTCTTGAATATTAGAATCTGATGAGTAATTTGACACCAGTTTTGGGAACATAGGACACAAAATACTAGGAGCAGTTTGCAAAAATATATTTAGCAACTTCTCCAAATTTTTATAAGCACGAGCGGGTGTGTTTAAATGGCCTAAAAGGCAAATTTTTATATGTTTGGCCAAAGGAATTTGTAAATTTTAAATTTTAAAAGAAATTTCAGAGATATAGTTGTTCCTGTGTGAAAAAACCATGAACAGCACCTCCAGTGGCCACTTTAGAGCCTACTAAAAGGCTTACTGAAAGGCATATCCTGTACATGCCTTCCAAGTTTTGCGCTAAACCATGCAAGCAATCATGAGTTAAAGCTGCATGTATAAATTACTCTCCCCCTTAGAATTGACTGAGGTGTCGTGGCCATATTGTTTACAAATGTCAACATGGTTTTGATAATTACTGACTTTCCCAAGTAGTTTGTAATTAATATTGTGAAGATAGTGAACACACAGAATCAGTCGAAAAAAGAATGCTGTTTGTCAGACATATGGTTAATGAGATATGGGCCAAAATTTAAAAACCCTGTACTATAGCAACACCATTAGGCTTAGCGGGAAGGAGTAGTGTCTATAAATCAACTTTCATGTCTGTAAGACGTATGGTTTGGCCTGCATGATTCATTTTATAATAGAAAAATAATAGCAATAATAAAAATAATACAAGCAGCAATTTGCGGGGACCAAGATCTCCATCCATATAGCGTCCCCAGTGGCCAATTCTTGGCAAGTTACATAGAACAACAAAGAGACCACAGATAAATATACTTATCAAGTTTTGTGAAGATAGCTCAATGCTAGCTGTGTGAAAAGCCTGCTGTGAAAGCTGATTGGCTGTAGGCGGCCAGGTTTTGGAAGTAATTCAGTGATGATTAAAAATTCAGTTAATGATTAGCAGTTCGATGTAGCACACCAATTTTCAGCTCAATTGGACTTTTGGTTCCTGAGAAATAGCTATTACGACTTAATTCCACCGCCTATTGATGATCACACCCCACTCTTCTTAGATTCTTAAACTGAACATGTCTTTCAAGTTGTGTTTAAATCCATATCACAAATCATGAACTACGACAATTTGAGTAATCCAGCTCTGTCTCCTCAGAATTTATTGATGTATGGTGACCATATTGTTTAAAAATGTCAAGATCTTTTTGATATTTTCAAAAACTTGATGACCCCCAAGTCTTTTGGGATAGTTTTTGTGGCCTGGTGAGTCAAAAGTGGAACTTTTTGGAAGATATGGAATAAAAGTGGATATCAAAAGGTCAGACTACATTGGTGCACAGATTAATAAACCAGTAGTGGTTGGTGTATTTTTATATAGAAAAAGCCTATGGTATACTGTGGAAAAAAAAGGCTACTAATCAAATTAGTATTCAGGAAAGAATGTATAATGAGATTACTGACTTTAGTTAGGGTAGGATCCCCTTACTCTAAGACATTTACCATAGATAACGGCACTCCCGATGATGTCATGGCATTGATAATGGCAGCTTGAGAAAGGCTCTCTCAACTAAAAAAGACAGAAAGAGCCCCGTTCATCAAAAAAAAAAAAACCATCAGAGAATTAGTTTATATTGAACATAAATGAAGATAGCGAAAGAGCAAAAGATGCAGGGGAGCCATTTAAATTGGAACTGACACACAAAGAAATATGTAATTTCAGAGATTTAAAGCAGCATCTCAAAGCTATTGCTAGAGAAAGAATGAAAGCAAATTCAAGACTGAATGAAGCAGAAAAACAAATAACACAGGGAACTCAGAAGAGGAAATGGGCGAAATGCTAAAGCTGCAAATCCAACTTCAAGCAAAGCTGTTATACCATGAGAGTAGCTCAAGGCAAGAAAACATGAGAATATACAGGGTCCCGAAGGATTTCAAAAGTACCCTCTACACTGGACTTACACAGAGTGAGCTCATCGCACTCTGGGCCAGCACCCACAGTCTGGCACTTGGTCAAGATTGCTTGTGGTTAAATTTCTAAAATCCCATCTAATCAGAGGAAATACTGATTCATATGTATGAATAGTAAAATAATCCTGAATTACTACCAAGACTATACAACACAGACTGTTAACAACAGAAGAAAGTACGACAGGACAATTTCTGAGTCTGTATCCAGCCAGACTAAAAGTTTTCCACAATGATGAACTCATTGTCCATGAATCAATGAAGAGGCAACGCAAAACATAAGGAACAGGGGCCTGAATCCAACAGTGATTGAATAACCCGATAAATTTAGATCAGGTACAGTGACTGTCATGGCAGCCAGACAGGCCATGTCTAAGATTCAGCAATGCAGATGAAGGCGCTCTCATGTTATTTTTTGAGAAACATCCCAGGCAAAGCGTAATGTTTACAGAGGTAAATAGATAGCCTAATATTTCAGTTGTTAACGTTGAAGTTGGGAAAAACAAACTGTTTGATGTCATTAAAGACATTCAAAGAGACGTTCTTTTGAACTTGCTCAGGGTCATGTATGGGAACTCACTACCGGAAGTTCATTTTTCTGTGTTAACTTCATTACAGATCTATTCATGTTTGCTTTGTTTATTGTTAATGGTACCAGGGGGGTTGCCTGCTCGGTTCTGTTAAAGAGGGAAGAGAGGAACTCTACATATTAATCCTTATCTTTGGCAGCTGCACATGTCAACAAAAACCAGACAGGAAAGTAATCTCATATAATGTTCACTGAATGTTAAATCCAATTAATAAACAAAAAAATTACCCAGATAAGCTATACATTTCGTTCCTCCAGGAAACACACCTGAATGAACATACTAAACTAAAGATGAGCGGGAAAGGAGAGGGGTTGTTCTGATTTGAAACACACTGACTTACGAACATTTATTGCCTATTAATGACAATGAATGCAGAGTTGTGATGTTCACTGGAAGTGACTGGATATTTTAGGTGAGGTTACCTGGCCTAATGGCAAATTCTCAAGGAATTATGTTGGGATGATTTAAATATCCATTTGAATTCTAATCTAGATTCCTCTTGTGTAAGCAACAACCAAAAGCCCTTTCATAGTTTTCATAGAAATAAACATAAACTTAGACATTGTAGTACTGGAACACTAGACATCCCCGACCATGCTCCTATTTATCTGTTAACCATGAAAAGAAGCACAGATCAAGATAATGGAGAATAAAATCGAATATCTTGAACAATCCCCAATGTACAGAGAATTTAAGAATTGACTTTCAAGCTTATCTTCAACAAAACAATAATGGAAAATTCTCACCATCAATTCTCTGGGATGCGTTTAAAGCTATAATGAGAGATAAAATTACAGCAAGAACTAGGAACTGAAAGACAAACAACCCCAACTAAAACAGCTTCAAATGGCCAGCTACATATACACCACAGCACCAAAGTTAAAACAAGAAATTAACAAAGTCAAGCAGGAGATGTAACAATAGCTTAAATACTTGAAAGAGCAGTATTATGAAGCAGGGGAAAATCAGCAAAACCTTTGGTTACAGGCTTGCACAAATAGCAAGCAGATAGTACCATTTACAGAATTTAGAACCCAAGAACAAAAGTAGTTGAGAATAAGCTAAGCTTTCGAATTGTTTTGCCGGGAGTTTCTTGCTGAGCGGAGGCCATCCACACCGTCTACAATATCAACAAATCTCCGACTAAGTCTTGTCTTCACCTTCGGGACCACCAATTCCCAGAATCCCAGAACGCCAAACTTTTTCATCTACAACTCCACCACTAATACGGTACGTGAGTATGTCTAGCCAGCTTACTCAGTGCGCTGAGTGCGCTATGTTTAGCCAGTCTCCCTCC
>CM040980.1:17673517-17690345 GCA_022985145.1 Pangasius djambal
TCTATAAGTGCTGAAAAATAAGCAGACCTAGCTGCACTAAGAGCTTTTTTTATAGACTACTATGCTTTCCTTCCATGCTGTTTTAAACACTATGAGTTTAGTTTGGTGCCATTTACGCTCTAATGCTCGGGCGTTCTGTTTTAGGGATCGAGTGTGGTCGCTATACCACGGAGCGCGTTTCCTATCTTTAACTATTTTTAAATAATTGCCAGAAGATCATAGCTAGGTACTGTAGCTCATACAAATCAATTAACACCAAACCAAGACAAGTTCAATGCACAGCATATTATTAAATCTGCAATGTTAAAACAGTGCAATGTTATTCAGTTTTTGTCATGTACATTTAAATAACTGTAATCCTTCAACCCAAAAATTCATATTATAGGTTTTAAAATAATAAAACACTAATTACATTTATTTAGAAAATATTATTTTCAAAATAATAGCAGTATATGCTATCCAGTATAATAATGTTTGCTATACTATAAACTTACTGGTGAAATAATTTATCAGGTGTTATCACTCCATCTATTTCCTCCAAGTATGCCACCATCAAGTATTCACCCATAGAGCATTATTTTACATTATTTTCAGCATTATATTCAGTAGTTTAATATTGTACTTTCATCTGTAAACATTCATTTTCTCTTGCGCAGTGCAGATCCACTCTCACGTGTATAGCGCATGCATTGGTTCTCTTGAACTAATAACATGAGCTTACATTATGAGAAGAAACCTAAAACGCTTTATAACCTGCATATATTCACCTCTGACACATCGGTTTGATACTATAATCGTGGTTTGATGTTGCACGATCACCAAAAAACAAAGTACAGTCTGATTTAAATTGCGCACTCCTTTTATTTGTTGCTGGTTTGAGTGACGCGGAAGCACGCTCATTCATTTAGTGAAGTAAAAAAAAGACAAAGAGTATTATGTTATGGAAATACATGCCTTGAATTCATTCAGTCATGTTGCATGATCACTAAACAGCAAAGCACAGTATAATCTAAATGACTGCGAGCTCCCTTTAACTTTTGCTTATTAGAATGTGTGTCGCTGATGCGCACGCTCGTTTAACGGAGACTCGAGTGTACTAAAGACAAACATTTTTGCGAACTGGAAATACGCACCTTGAATTTATACTGACTAGCTAAAATTCTCACCGTTCATCATTCGGTGTGTTGGTGGGTTCATTATTTGTTGTGGTCGGTCTTGGTCTCATGCTGGGCTGGGCCATAAACGTCCTGACTCTGGGTGTTGAGGATGCTGAGACACCACGGTGCTTTTGCTTTTGCATATAGCTTACAATTGCTGCCTCCTCCATGTCGGACATGTCAAAAGATTTTACACAAAATTTGCATGTTTCTTTCTTTTCCCATTTGAAATCCTTAGCCAACCAGGCTTTATATTTGGGATTATCAAGCTAGCCCTCAGAAAACTTGCATTTACCCATTGTGGCTGTTCAGTCCACAGCCCAACACAGAAAGCCGGACGATGTTACAGGTGTTTAGGCCTGTTGTTTAGAAAACAGAATAGCAGCAATAGTCTGGAAACACAAATATTTTTTCATACTCTCTTTTCTTTTTTCCATACTTATCCAGACCTGGAAATCACTAAAATCAAATTCCATACTTTTCCATACTGCGTAGGAACCCTGTGAACGGGCGACAGGGTCATGGGTGCCCAAGACTCACTGACGCGTATGGGGAGCAAAGGCTAGCCCGTTTGGTCCAATCCAACAGAAAAGCTACTGTAGCACAAATTGCTGAAAAAGTTAATGCTGGCTATGATAGAAAGGTGTCAGGACACACAGTGCATCTCAGCTTGCTGCCTACGGGCCTGCGTAGCCGCAGACCAGGTCAGACAGCCCATGCTGACCCCGTCCACTGCCAAAAGTGCCCATAATGGGCACATGAGCATCAGAACTGGACCATGGAGCAATGGAAGAAGGTGGCCTGGTCTGATGAATCACTTTTTTTTATATCATATGGATGACCGGGTGCTTATGTCTTGTTATGTTGATGGCAAGCCGGCAGATGCAGTGTGATGCTCTCGGCAGTGTTCTGCTGGGAAACCTTGGGTCCTGGAATTTATGTGTATGTTACTTTTTATGTGTTTATGTTTATGTTACTAATGTTAGGCCAGTCGTTGTATCTACTCATTCAAAACAAACACTACAATTCTATCAGGCATTGCTACTGATTTTGTGCTTGCTTGTTTTATGTGCTGAATAAACATTATTCTATTGAACCCTGTCTTGTGTTTGCTGTCTCTCAGAACAAAACCAATGATGCCAAGCTACTACTTCCCTCCAAAAATTTCCCTCTGGGATGAACAAAGTCTAATCTTATCTTTTCTCTTACTGAACTCTAAACCTTCAGATAATTTTATGAACACAGACATGTACTACAAAAACAATAATGTTTTTAAAATAAAGATTGATAAAATTGTCGAAAGCTTAGTGGTGGTGACGTTGAAATCATGCAACCATGATGTAGTTCGTTTATAGCCTAACTTTAGCTTTTTACTTATGACAAATGTATTTAGGCTTCAAAATTCATAAAAGTTGTTTTCATTTGTGAAGATTATCTTGATGAACAATCACTCTATACCCAGTCCACAACATTCCCTCAGCATGAAACATGCATTCCCACCCTATATAAATAAAATACTAAGTTTTTTTTTTTTTTTTTGGGGGAATGATGTATTACCAATTGTCAGACAAAATAAAGACAGTGAACAAATGTTAGAAATTGAGTCACAACTAGCATACCTCAATACATGTTAAAATTAACTGAACTGAATCTTATAATATAGGACCTGATTCTAATTGTATTAGATCATTAGTGAATTGAAGTGTATCGAATCCTTATTTACATGACTGTATCTTTTTGTTTCATAGTGTATTCTGTATTTCTAGCACAGGCGATTGCTTTAAGATTACATGGGGAGCCTGGCTTCCCCTAAAATTTCGTTAAAACCTGGCAATGAAGTTTACCAAAGTGTCTATTTTATTCATCACTCTTGGTGAAATTCAGTATTCTAGCAGATAAAATGGTGAAATATCTTACTACAGTGTTCTTTCATTTAACACAAACTGTTTTCAGTAGACAGTGCAGCCTGCATGAAAATCTCTTTTGAAGCCCCCTACACGGCAGTAAGAGAAGCCATGCATCTGTGGCTTCTATGGCAGACTTAAGTACAATGTGTTTTAATGGGAGCAAAGAATAACACTAACAAGATGGTCCAGTTCTGATGCTCATGTGCACAATGTAGCCGCTTTCAGTGGTGGACAGAGGTCACCTGTCTGGTCTGCGGCTACGCAGCCCCATACACAGCAAGCTGCGATGCACTGTGTGTTCTGACACCTTTCTATCATAGCCACCATTAACCTTTTCAGCAATATGTGATACAGTAGCTCTTTAGTGGGATCAGACGAAATGGGCTAGCCTTCCTCAGTTCACCGGTTGTCCTTCCTTGGACCACTTTTTGTAGGCATCCACTGCATACCAGGAACACTTTTGGAGATGCTTTTACCAATCATCTAGCCAACAATTCGGCCCTTGTCAAAGTTGCTCAGATCCTTATGCTTGCCCATTTTCCTGCTTCCAACACATCAATTTCAAGAACTGACTGTTCACTTGCTACCTAGTATATCCCACCCCATGAGAGGTGCCACTGTAATGAGCTAATCAACATTATTCACTGCACCTGTCAGTGTATTTATTTGTGTGTGTGTGTGTGTGTGTGTGTGTGTGTGTGTGTGTGTGTGTGTGTGTGTGTGAAGTAAGCCTGGTTTGTACTTCAGCATTAACATGTTTGAGTGTTTGTGTGTTTGTGTGTTTGTGTCATAGAGGGGATCATGGGTAAACAGGGGTGAATAAGGTGCACAGAAAAGCAGAGACATGCTAATGCTCAGTCCTAGCCATAGACATAGCCATCTATGCCTTGTGCATACTATGGTACTACGCATTGGGCAAATGCTGACTGGTTTGGTCGAAGAGGTGTGTCCATTTGCATACCCATTTTGACAAATGTAATCAGAGCAAATGGCTGCACTCATGCAGCAAGACAATGACCCAAATCACACTGCCAACACATTAATGGACATTATCATGGGGAAAAAAGTGAATGGTTTTAGACTGGCCAAGTCAATAACCAGACCTTAACCCAATTGAGCATGCATTTCATCTCCTGAGGAGGAGACTGAAGGGAGAAACCCTCCAAAACAAAGAACTGAAAGAAGCTGCAGTCCAAGCCTGGAATAACATCACAAAAGTAGAATGCAACAGTTTGCTGATGTCAGTGGGTCACTGGCTTAATGCAGTTTTTGCAATCAAGGAATATTATTAAGTTTTATTATCCACATATTAAGTGTTATTTACTTTAAGACTATCTGTTCCAATACTTTTGCTCACCTAAAAGATGGGTGATCTGCCACCAAAGGTGCTATGTTTAAGTTGTATTATATACTCATATCCATCTTCTGACCTCAAACCAAAATGTCTACAGTGTACAGCAGAAAAAAAGAATTGACCTTACTGTTCCAATATTTTCGAAGGGGACTATACACACACACACACACACACACACACAATGACCACTCAAATGCAAAGTATCACTCAGTGTATTCATTGTGTCTGCTTACCTTGTTCTCTATCTCGTTGTGGCATTCTGGTTTATGAGTCTCGGATTTTGCCTAGTATTGTCTGTTTGTTAATCCACTGACCTTTGGCCTGTTTGGATCCTTTTGCCTCACATTTTGGATTTGTCTGCCAGTTTTTGCAACAAAGCATTTTATCTGCAACTTCAGCAGTCTCAGGTTGAATATTTTGATGTCAGTATGGATGCAGCAGGTATGGTTGACTAGCAACAGGCACTAGCTGCTCAAGGAGAGGCCACTTAGTAGGACAGAAGCAGCAGTAGCCAATCCAGCACAGCTAACTTCCACGCTGATGCCACCACTAGCTGCAGTGGCGGCACATTCCCAGTCTGCTCCTATCGCACACACGGACAAGTACTCTGAAGATCCCGACTTTTGTAAGGGGTTATGCTACAGTGCTCCCTCTATATGGTCAGGATGGAGTTTCTAAGTGGCGTAAAGTCACTGTTCATCAACCTGCTCTCCAACAAAGCACTATTCTCATGGAGGGAAGAATATTACTGTACATCTTATGACTGCTTCATCTAGCTCTTTCAGCACATTTTTGATTACTCACCTGAGGGCAAGAAAACCAGAGAGCAGATCCTGTCCATCAAGCAAGGCAAGCATACCACCACTGAGTTTGCTCTGGAATTCAGAACAATCACCACTGGCAGCAGTTGGAATGAGGCAGCGCACAAGGTGGTCTACTGATAATGCAGTCTACACCAAGACAACCTCAGAAAGCTCACTTGCCATGACAATCAAGCCTGGCTGGTCTCACTCATTGACCTGTACATCCACCTAGATCACCTCCTACAGAACCGAAGCATAAGGTAAACTGAGTTGAGCCAAACCCAGAATCAGTGAACCGATGCAACTTAAACAGGCTAAACTCACCACTGTGGGATGCAAAAAGCGCATGAGACGAGCACCTTGCTTCTACTGTGGCAGCCATCAGCACCAAGTGGAATGGTGCAGCACATGGTCCACAGCAGTCACTCGCTTACCCATGGTGAGTAATTCTAAATTTTCAGCTCCACAAATTTTTTTCATCCCAGTGCAGATAAGAAACTCAGAAAGTTTCTCAATTGTTTCTGCCTTCATCGACTCTGGAGCAGCTGGCAACTTCATCAGCCATGCCCCCACTGAAAGACACAATATCTGTACCCAGCCACTCCAGCACCCACTGCACATCCAAGCATTAGAAGGTAGACCAATTGGAGGATGGTCCATACCCACTGCACTGAACCCACCATGCTCCAAGTCAGCACCTTGCACAATAAGCATATGAGCCTTCTTGTCATGATCACAACCAAGTATCCCATAGTTCTAGGACTTTCCTGGATGCAGACCCATGACACACAAATCTCCTGGGCTGAAAGGAAAATTACCCTCTGGTCCACAAATTTTCTGGCAAACTGTCTCCAAGCTCTAAATGGTATACTACATGATTTTTGGAAAATTTCTGATCTATTAGCCATCCAAAAAGAGTCATGTGGTTCATGTTAAACTGGTCCTGACACACCTCCTCCAGAACCACCTCTACCTCAAAGGAAAAAAATGTGAGATGACCCAAAACAAGGTCACTGCTGTCAAGTATTGCCAGGCACCTACCACAGTTAAGGAACTACAAGGGTATCTTTGGTCCACAAACTTCTAAAGGAGGTTCATCCCCCCCCCCCCCTTGCTGGAAAAAGAACCAAATAAACTAAGGTGGAACACAGAAGCAGAAGAGGTATTCACAAAACTTAAAGAGGCATTTACCACAACCACCATCTTAAAACACCCAGACCCCTCAATGCCATTGATTGTGAAGGTTGATGCCTCTGAAACAGTGGTAGGGGCTGTATTGTCTCAGAGGGTTGGGGAAAAGCCCAATCTTCATCCAGTGTCGTTTTTCACAAAGAAGCTTGCCCTCACCATGAGAAACTATGATATTGTAAGTCTACAATAAGACTACTGTAAGTCGCTCTGGATAAGGGCGTCTGCCAAATGCCGTAAATGTAATGTAATGTATTTGTAACAAGGCGCTACTAGCTTTCAAGTTGGCCCTCAAGGAGTGGCGGCACTGGTTGGCGGGGGCGGCACATACATTCATCATTTCTACCAATCACAAGAAACTAGAGTACTTAAAAACAGCTAAGCAATTGAACTCATGCCAAGCACAATGGGCTCTCTTCTTTGTGTGATTCCAGTTTAGGGTTTCTTATAGACCTTGCTTTAAATAGATGAAAGCTGACTCTCTCTTACGCCTCTACCCTGCCTCTCCAAAGGAACCAAGTGATGTGCCCATTCTGCCACCATCCTGCTTCATAGGTTTTTAACATGGGCCATTGAGAAAGAAATAGCACACACGCCAAAGTAACAGGTGCCAACTTCATGCCCCACTGGAAAGAAATATGTGCCTGCCATCCTCAGAGACCAACTGATCACATGGGCGGATACCTCCTTGGCAATTGGGCACCCTGGTGCCCATAATATCCACCAGCTCCTCCAAAGTGGCCCAATATGCTTGCCAATATTCACAAGTTCATATCCTCATGCTCTTGTGCCCAGGCCAAGGAACCCGCCGTCTTGTAAGCTTGGTAACGCCACAGTAACCATGGTCCAATCTGTTTTATCACTAACCCCCCAGGGTCTTCTAATAACTCAGTCATGATGACTGTGGTCACCACCAGTTTTCAAAGTCTCTGCATCTGATTCCCCTGCCCAACCTACCTTCAGTTTTCAAAACAGCGGAATTCATTTTTAATCACGTAATCCACAATTGTGGAATTCCAGTGGACATAGTGAACGACATGGGGGCTCAGTTTACTTCATGTGTGTGGAACAACTACATGGAAAATCTGGGAGTCCTAGTCAGTTTAACCTCAGGTTACCACCTGAAAGCTAACGGAAAAGTGGAGTGAGTCAACCAAAATATTTATCAGATTTTTAAGGATTTTCTGTGTTTCTTTTTTTTTTTAATTTTTTTTTTTTATCTAAGCCTGCAGTGTTTAGGGGCAGGACAGACTGCAGGAGGCATTTATAAGGTTAGGAAAGTTGTTTTTACTTGGTTTACATTTTTAAATAGCTTTTATGGACTTTTTATTTTTTAAAAATGTAACGTACAGTTAGGTCCGGACGTATTTGGACAATGACAGTGTTTTTGTGATTTTGCCTTTATACACCACCACAATGGATTTGAAATAAAACAATCAAGATGTGATCAAAGTGTAGACTTTGAGCTTCAGACATTTTAAGAGGTTCCACAAAAATATGGCATTTACCATTAGAAAAACAGCAATTTTAAGCAAAGTACTTCCATTTTCAGGGGCTCAAAGGTATTTGGACATAACTGTAAATATAAACATAATTTTAATACTTGGAGGAAAATCCTTTCAATGACTGCCTGAAGTCTGAAGCCCGAAGCCCATGGACATCACCAAGTTTCCACGGAGTTTCCTCCCTGGAGATGCTTTACCAGGCCAGCCACCCTCAGTTGCTGCTTGTTTGTGGGTCTTTCTGCCTTCAGGCTTGTCTTCAGTAAGTGAAAAGCATGCTCTATTGGGTTGAGATCAGGCGACTGACTTGGCCATTGAAGAATATTCCATTTCTTTTCCTTCAAAAAGTCTTGAGTTGCTTTCGCAGTATGTTTAGTGTCATTATACACCTGCACTGTGAAGCGGCATCCTATCAGTTTTGTAGCATTTGGCTGAATGTGAGCAGAGAGTATAGCCCTATACACCTCAGAATTCATCTTGCTACTTCTATCAGCAGTCACATCATCAATAAACACCAGTGAGCCCATTCCATTGGCAGCCATACATGCCCATGCCATAACACTTCCTCCACCATGTTTGACACATGATGTGGTATACTTTGGATCATGAGCTGTTCCTTTCTTTCACCATACTTTTCTCTTCCCATGATTCTGGTACAAGTTAATCTTGGTTTCATCAGTCCAAAGAATCTTATTCCAGAACATGGGAGGCTTTTTTAGATATTTTCTGGTAAAGTCTAATCTGGCTTTCCTGTTCTTGAATGTTACCTGTGGTTTGCACCTTGTTGTAAACCCTCTGTATTTACATTCATGACAGGGTCTCTTGATTGTAGATTTTGACAATGTGCCTACCTTCTCCATATGCCTACTTCTGTGCCGTCGTCTACAGAAGTATTCTTGACTTCTGTTGATGTTGTGAAGGGGTTTTTCTTCACCAAGGAAAGAATTCTGCGATCATCCACTTTAGTTGTCTTCCGTGGTCTTCCAGGCCTTTTGGTGTTGCTGAGTTCGCCAATGCATTCCTTCTTTTTAAGAATGTACAAAATTGTTGGTTTGGCCACTCTTCAAGTTTTTTCTATCTTTCTGATAGGTCTCTCTTGTTTTTTCATCCTAATGATGGCCTCCTTCACTTGCATTGAGATCTCGGACTTCATATTGGTAGCTCCATTCGAACAGCTGCCAAATGCCAACTCAATACCTGATATCAACTCCAGACCTTTTATCTGCTTCACTTGTCTTTAAGTAATGAGGGAATTGTTTGCACCTGTTCAATTAACTTCTTGTCAGTCAATTGTCCAAATACCTTTGAGCCCCTGAAAATGGGAGTACTTTGCTTAAAATGGCTGTAATTCCTAAATGGTAAATGTCATATTTTTGTAGAACCTCTTAAAATAAAGCTGAAAATCTACACTTTGATCACATCAACACACGTTTTATTTCAAATTCATTGTGGTGTTGTATAAAGGCAAAATCACAAAAACTCCATCATTGTCCAAATACGTCCAGACTTAACTGCATATGTTAGACTTTCCACTAGGAATTTTTGGTGCAGGACAAGGTGCAGGTTACCGGACAAATGAGTGTACTTCTGGTCATATGTTAATTACTACGGCTCCAAGAAAACACTGAAATTTTTGGCTATACAAGAACAACTAATATATTCATTTAAAGAGGCATGCATTATTAAATTGAAGGAAGTGTGGAAAAGATCTTTACTTACCTTAAAAGCTATATGTACTTTATTTACCTTGAAATCTGTAAGCCTATTAAGTGAATATTTTTACTGGACTCTGTGTCTGGCAGGATCTGAATTTGCCAGTCACACAGAGTTTTACCAGTCAAATACCAGTATTTATGGGCTAACAAAAACCCTGTTATATGTAAACCTGTAAAATTTGAATTAAAGCATTTTGAAAGTCATATTAAAACATTAATTTGAATTAACTGAATTGTGAAAATCACCAAGTTGGCTGGCCTCACGTGGCTCAGACAAAGCACATGATTAGCCTACACCGTCCCTGGTTGGTAGCTGTTGTATGATAGGAGAAAACTAACTGGTAGGTGGGAACTTGCCAAGACAAAATTAGGCAGAAAATAGGGGGGAAAATCCAGAAAATTATTTTTATAATCATGAGTGCCTGTAATCTCACAGGCTATTAATCCATTTTAATGAAAATTTGCAAAAACCTTTGTTTGCAAAAAGATTAAGTGCGTAGCTATATGTCACGTGCTATAATTTTTTTCAAGGCAAAAGCAGAAGCCTCTCTCTTTTCTCTCTCTCGAATTTAATAAGACAAAAAATATGCAGCTTTTCATGTTACCAACAAACCACAAAGCGTAAAACACTCTGTCCTGAAAAGTCCAATGGCTGAAAACTTACTGACCTTTACAATGCTGGCACTGGACACTCCTTCCAAAAATGTTACCTAAACGTCTCATTGCATAAAACCTCTCCATATCAACAACTGTGTTTTTCTTTGTTACATAACAGCATCTGTTTAATAATTTCTTTATTAGTCTTAGATTATGTAGATTAAGGATCGATGTACACCGCAAATGTTGAAATGTTACTGAAAGTCACCTTCAAACAAGCCGCATTTAAATTAATAGGGTACATGCTATTTTACTCTTTTCAATATACTGTCAAGATGCACTAGCGTGGGAATTGTGGACTAAAAATGGATAAAATTTCCCTGTCCATCTACCTCAGCTAAACACTGTTGTGTCTCAATGTTCATGTACTATCCTAGATTGTTAGTGAAAATTACTACATTTATTTTACAGTTAGTGTTTGAATTTACAAACCTCTCATGTTGGCTTCAAAACCAACAAAAGTTCTGTTTTGCGTGCCAGTCTTTTGGAACTACTAGATTAGTAAATATTTGAATGTAAAAGTTCTTGATTTGAGACACAGTCAACGATAATATGAACACATGGAACGTTTCAAGGGAGACAGAACTTGTCAGTGTGCATAACATTGCTGTGCATAAAATCACTGAACATTTTACAGTTCAACTTGGAAACCTGACAGTCTGGGATATTTTGGCTCTTTAGTGAAGCCATGAGGCAAAGAGAAGACATTGTGTCTTCTCTGCTTCCTGGCTTTGACCACATTGTCTTCTCTCCGCCTCCTTGCTTTGCTGATGTCTTCTTCTCTTCTCCTCTGGGCTTCACAGATGTCATGCCCTCTGCACCTCCTGGCTTTGCAGACGTCATGCCCTGTCTGTCTCCTGGCTGCACCTTCCGCCAAGGAGATCCTCACTGCATCTCCTGGCTGCATTGACATCGGCTCCACTGGAGAACATTCTACCAAGGGGTCAAGGACCTCGTTTATTTACTTTGAGGTGCTTTGGAAACTGTGCCTGGGGACTCTTATGAACCCCAGTCAAAGCATGGTGCTTTAACCCATGTTCTTATTGTGACATTTGTTTGTTTCACTTCCTAGTTCTTTCTCCGCCCCTTGTGTTGTTATCCTGATTGTATCTAGCTGTTGTTTAGTTTCCTGATGTTCTGATGTGTATTTATACCCTCATGTTTCTCTGTGTCATTGCGAAGTTTCATTCTATGTTAATGTGCATCACTGAGCCTTTTTCCCGTGTATTCCCATGCTGGCTGTCTATCTGACTTCCCTGTTTTGACTTCACACCAGTTTCTGATTTTGATTATTGATTATCTGCCTATGATGTTGCCTGCCTGTTTTGTGACCACTGCTATGGTCTTTGATGATGACTTCTACCTTCCCCAAAATAAACACTACATTGACTATATGCACTTGTGTCCTGCCACTTTACAACACACGTTACACATATGCAGCAAATGTGTCAAATGTGCCACTCGCACTGCCACTGCTTCTGAATGCACACACATAGCATGTGTCAAGGCTTGTGGCCACTCGCACTGCCACTGCTTCTGAAGGCACACACAAAACGTGTCAAGTTGTGAGAATCAGGTTACAGATTCTCACAGTTTCCTCAGGAACAAAGTGGATATAACTCAGCCGAACTAGAAGAGATAATGCTGTCCCTCATTTATTTCAGTAGGTTACTATATACTCACATAGGGTTGACAGATTATTCCGTTGTCAATGAATGAAAGATCAAATATTACACTTATAATATATAGCAGTGGTACGACACACCCACACACACACGAGAAGGTGCACGAGGAAAAGAGAGAGCACACATGACGTTATCATAAGGCGGTCATTACAAAGGCTATAAACCAGGCTTCTCTGCTTAATGTCAGGCCGATTATTTTCCAGTAACAACACAACACTTCTCACTAGAACTGGTAAGTCAGTGCAAGGAATATCCGTTTGGTTTTGAGTCACTTATTTTAAACATACGCATGTTACTGACATAATAAAATGCTCAGATGTTACAGTAGTCTTATATTATGTAAATCTGGAATTTTAAAAATGTGGCGTGGTCAAGGCTTGGGATCACAGAAAATTCATTTGACCAAAACCTTTAGAAACCACTGGTGTAATACAGTCCCCTCTGAAAGTATTGGAACAGCAAGGCCAATTCTTTAGCTATTGCTATATAGTGAAGACATTTGGGTGCAAGATGAATATGAGATGATAGATCAGAATTTCAGCTTTCATTTCCTGATATTTACATCTAAATGTGTACTTAGTACATAGTTTTAGTGCCTACAGAGAGGGAGGCAAGGCTCAACACTGCAACATATGCTTATTATTTAGTTTAGGTGACGGCAGTACAGACAAAACTTGCCAGTTGTACAGAATTTATTATGTCTAGCATATGTGTATGTTTAGTGTCCCTCCCAGTAGGTTTACTGTAGTCTCATTAAGCAATAATTAGAGAGAGACATTCATCAGCATTCTGTATGAAGCTTGGGTGAATCTTAGTGACTATCCAGATTAATACCTTTCATTCACAGCTCAAATCGTTCACACATATATACCTCTCACCATTCCCACGTGCAGCCTCAGCACCACCTCTTCTCAATCCCCACTCTCACACAGAGCCTCAAAACCACCTCTTCTCATTCACTCCTCCCACACAGAGCCTCAACCCCACCGCCTCTCATTTCCACACTTCCACACAGAGCCTCAACCCCCCAGTCTCTCATTTCCCTGCTCCCACACAGAGCCTCAACACCACCTCCTCTCACTCACTCCTCCCACATAGAGCCTTAACACTCCCTCCTCTCAATCCCCACTCATATATCATCACTATCTCCTCTCACTCACTCTTCTCACACAGAGCCTCAACACCACCTCCTTTCACCTTCTTCTCTCACACAGAGCCTCAACACCACCTCCTCTCAATCCTTACTCCCATATAGAGCCTCAACACCACCTCCTTGGTCACCCCTCCCACATAGAGCCTCAACACCACATACTCTCTCACATCCTTCCCATATACAGTCTCAACACCACCTCCTTTCACTTATTCCTCACACAGAGGCTCAACACCACCTCTCACGTAGAGTCTCGTCATCACCGCCTCTCACATAGAACTTCAACACCACCTCCTCTTAATTCCCACTCCCACGTAGAGCCTCAACACCACCTACTCTGACTCACTCCTCTCACATAAAGCCTCTACACCACCTCCTCTCAATTCCCTCTCCAACACAGAACATCAACACCACTTCCTCTCCTTCATCACTCCTCCCACATAGACCCTCAACACCACCTCCTCTCACTCATTCCTCTCATATAGAGCTCCAACACCACCTCCTCTTAATTCCCATCCCCACATAGAACACAACACTATGTCCACACACTCATTCCTCTCACACAGAGTCTCAACACGACCTCTTCTCAATCCCCACCCCAATGTAGTGCCTTAACACCACATCCACCCACTCACTTCTCTCATGCAGAGCCTCAATTGAGATTGAATCTCAATGAGATTTAATCTGTGATGAGATTCATCCACACCAGTAAAGCATGCTGAACTACACCGATCAGCCATAACATTAAAACCACCTGCCTTATATTGTGTAGGTCCCCCTTGTGCCACCAAAACAGCTCTCACACATCGAAGCATGGATTCCACAAAACCTCTGAAGGTGTGCTGTGGTATCTGGCACCAAGACATTAGCAGCAGATCCTTTAAGTCCTGTAAGTTGCAAGGTGGGGCCTCCATGGACCGGACTTGTTTGTACAGCACATCCCACAGATTAGGGGTGGGCGATATAGCCTCAAAATTATATCATAATATTTCAAGAATATTTGCGATAATGATATTTATGACGATATACCAAAAAAAATATGGAACAATGTTTTATTGGTGATTGCAGCTGGCAGGCAGCAGCATTGATTAGTGCAAACAAAATTAAGGGCATTTTCCACCCTTTTCCAATGAGCTACTGTCATTGATGACAGACTACCTAATTCGAAGTGTAAATCTACTGTCATAAGGTGGCAGCAGCAGCAGCATTATAGTGCAATAGTAGTGACCCAGTCACACAGCATGAGTCAAATGTAAGCAAAGTACAAAAGTAGCCTTGGTAGTGTTTCCCTGGAAATCTTTACTAAAAGTATAACATAACTCCTTAACACTTTAGTTTAACAATAACTAAAGTAATTGAACCTTGTAACTCTTCAGGAGCACATGTACAAAAATACAAATGTAAACAAACAGCAGCAATCTAAACAAACCTTCACCACTAGTGGTACTCGTACCACACTTTGGGAACCACTGGGCTAGAGAGTTAAAATAGAGAGGATTATGATTTTTTGATTTGTTCTTCTTAGGTTTTTGAGGAAAAGTGACAGCCATTTCTCATAAAAATAAATTACAAGTTTTTGTTTGGTAAAGGAAACTTATCAATAGCAATGTGCAAACGATGTCCAAAGCATGACAGTCTGGTCCAGTTATTGAGAGCGATGGCTTTAACAACATTGGCCCCGCTGTCTGTTGTCACACACACTTGTTTGTGCTCTTCTAGATGCCACGAGTTAAGAAACTCCCTTAAACCACTCGCAATATTTACACCTATGTGATCCTTGGGAAAAGAACTTGTCTCAAGGCAGGAGTTGTGTAGCTTCCAGTCGTTGTCGATGTAATGCATGGTCAGGTTCCGCCGTTCGGCTCGACCACATGTCCATGGTTGAAGCAAAAAAACTCCGACGACAGCGTAGCTGCTAGTTTGTCGCGGCATGCTTCATACATCGCAGGCAGGGATGTCTTTGAAAAATATTTTCTACCTGGGATGTTGTACCTTGGGTCGAGCTTTTTTGATCAGTTGCTTAAATCCCTCCTTTTCCACTGTTTGGATTGGCATCATATCCTTGGCCAAACAATGTAACCGCATCAGTAATTTCCATCCACCGTTTACTCTTCCTGTCATATGGAGTGCAACTATTGAGTGCTCCAGCGATGCTCGGTTGAGTCATTTGTTTACTTTTGGGCCGCACATCACCAGCTGTTAGTGTCTCCTCCTCGTGTACCTTCATAGTCTGGTTGTACTTGACGGTGTGGTTTTGCTTCAAGTGGTGAAACAAGTTTGTTGTGTTTCTACCTTTAGCGGTAACAGTTTTCTTGCATATTTTGCAAAATATTGTGCTTTGTTGGAGGTCTGACCTCTTATAACCAAACCACTTCCATACTATTGAAGTAGCTCCCTTTTTAGGTACTAAATCGTCATCGGAGGCTGACATGCTGCTCTTGCTCTCAGACAGGTGTTGTTGTTGTACGCGCTAGAGAACGTAAATGCGCCATACGTCATCGCATCGCTATATCATTGATATCGCGATATGACACTTTTTTATCATGTAAAATTTTATACCAGTATTATCGAGGACGGTATGATATGGCACACCCCTACCACAGATGCTCAATTGGATTAAGATCTGGGGAATTTGGAGGCCAAGTCAACACCGTGAACTCTTTGGCATGTTCCTCAAACCATTCCTGAACAATTTTTGCAGTGTGGCCTATTGTGGAATTGCCATATTACCCTGCTGAAAGAGGCCACTGCCATTAGGGAATACCATTGCCATGAAGGGGTGTGCTTGATATAAAACAATAGGTAGGTAATTTAGGTAGGTAGTACGTGTCAAAGTGAATGCCAGGACCCAAGGTTTCCCAGCAGAACATTGCCCAGAGCATCACACTGCCTCCGCCGGCTTGCCTACTTCCCATAGCGAATCCTGGTGCCATGTCTTCCCCAGGTAAGTGTCCCATACGCATCCGGCTGTCCACATGAAAACATGATTTATCAGACCAGGCCACCTTCTCCCATTGCTCAGTGGTTCAGTTCTGATGCTCACATGCCCAATGTAGGTGCTTTTGGCAGGGGACAGGGGTCAGTATGGGCACTCTGACCAGTCTGCAGATATGCAGCCCCATACACATGAAGCTGCGATGCACTGCATTCCGACACCTTTCTATCCTAGCCAGCATGAACTTTTTCAGCAATTTGTGCTACAGTAGCTCTTCTGTGAGACAGGACCAGCTAGCCTTCGCTCCCCATGTGCATTAGTGACCATTGGTCACCCATGACCCTGTCGCCTAACCGCTGCATACCAGGAGCACTCCACAAGATCTGAAATTTTGGAGACACTCTGACTCTGTCTCCTAGCCATCACAATTTGGCCCTTGTCAAAGTTTTCTTTTCTTGGACATCTGGCGAGGGATTACTGTGACATCATCAGAACTGGAACTCACAATCTCAGGCAAACGCTTTTCTGTTGCACCACTAAGGAGCCCCCAAGTTTTCAACTCTGAATACAGCCCAGATATATATATATATATATATATATATATATATATATATATATATATATATATATATATATATATATATACACTGCCCTCCAAAAGTTTGGAAACGCCTGAACAAAATAGGGTTTTTGGGCAATATCAGCATAAATCCTCTTTAGTTAGTGACCATTTTGCATTGATAATAAGGGACAACACAAACTATGAAAACATATT